>CM045765.1:155236300-155571423 GCA_025200525.1 Camellia lanceoleosa
TCGGAAATGCACTTTTCTTGCACTATCTTGAGCAATGAAGGTCCCAAACTATACATTTGACCCAAAAAAGGTTATAGAAGGCTCACCGGCCAGAACGGGAAGTCATCGGCCATCCACCGGCCACCAAAACACATCACCGGCCAAATATTTGGCCGGCCGGCCAAAAATGCTTGAATCGGGGCAGTTTTGTCCTTTTGGCTTGGGTCTTTTAAAATAGGGTTCCAAACCCTATTCTTTTCATTTCCCTTAGCCGAAATTTTACCCTCTCTCTCTCTAGAGCATTTTTCTCCTTTCATTCTCCCGTTTTCTTGTGTTTTCGGCCCCGTTTCGTCGTTCGATTCACGTATATCTTCGCGTTTCGAACATTTTGAACCGATTGAAACTTCATTTCGGTGTCTCTTTTGCTATTTCCACCTCTTGGGGTTTGTTTCCCCCGAGTTTCTCTCGATTTCCGTGCCTCTTCTATTTCCCGGCTTTTCCGGCCATTTTCCGCCCTCTCGGGCTTGACTTTTCGGTTGACCTTTCACATTTTCATCCGGTTTTCCCTCTTCCGGCTATTTTCACACCACCTTTGACATGACGGACGATATTCCACGGGGCGGGACTCCTCCCGATCATGAGATGGATCCCGGGGCCGAGCTTCTACCCTTGAGCGTCCACCTGTTCGACCCGGCGACCTACCGGCCGGCGATTCATGTCCTGCTTCCCGACAGACTCCGTCAGTTCAGAAGCTTTGATAGGGCAGTGCCTCCAGAGCTTCTCTTACGCGAGCCGACGTCACATCTATCCTTCGGCACTTCCGAGGTATATTCTTTCCTCTGTTTTATTTTCCGCAATGTAGAACACTTAACTGCCATAGCTGATTATGTTCTTTAACTGCTTAGCCCGGATACACCGATACACTGTATACTGTAGTTGACTGTGAACACACTTGCAACTGATATCTGTTTGAATCTGACACGTACACACACACTACACTGGCCCTAAACCACTCAAACACACTGGCACAACACACACTGTAGTTTACTATGAGCGCAACAGCACCCGATATCTGTTTGAATCTGAAAAACGTGCACACATACTGTATCTGTATTGAACCACCCAAACACGTTGACACATCACACGTTGCAGTTCACTATAAGTACACCGGCACCCGGTATCTGTTTGAATCTGAAAACGTGCACACATGCTGTATCTTTACCAATTCTGAATGTTTTTCGAAACTGTACATTTAGCATTGCTTCGCAATTGTTTGCTGGAAAACAGGGAGATTCCCATGCCATTTAGGGGTATGGGAACATTGCCGCCCGAGATTGGTACGTGGAGCTACCTGATGCGGTTCGCCACATCGTGGACCAGGCCGGCTTTGGCGGATTTTGTAGAGGACTTTCCAGACTCACCACGAGCAGGCCTCTCCTTGCCACTCTAGCGGAGAGGTGGTGGGACACCACCGATTCCTTCCACTTCTCTGCAACGGGAGACATGACGATGACTCCCTACGACTTTTCGATGCTCACCGACATCGGGGTAGGGGGTGATCCGATCCCCTTCGACACTGATATGGACGAGTAAGAGGCTGCTCAGATCTACCTGCTCGGTGAGGTGCCGCCTCTCGCACGTCCCGGCTTCGTCTGATATTCGTGGTTCGAGGTCCAGTTCCAGGTTCAGCCAGCCTTAGTAGAGGAGGCTCCGATGACCTAGGAGGCGGTGGAGCGATATGCGCGTGGCTTCCTCATGTTTCTGCTGGGGATGACTATCTTCGCCGATCGGGCGAACACCGTGCCCCTCTGTCTACTCAGCGCTCTCGTGGACGTCACCCGGATCTTGCGTTACGACTGGGGTGGCGCTGCCTTGGCCACTCTGTACGGGTACATGAGCTCAGCCTCCCGTTGCAGCAGACAACTGCTCGGGGGCTACTGGCGAGCTTGGGAGGTACGTTTTCTTCTCTGCTTTTCATTTCTGCTTTACATTTTCTATACTCTGTACATTGCACACACTGTGGTCTGCTTCACACTGACTGTATACTGCACACATGGCACACACATACTCTGTTTTACACTGACTGTACACTGCTCACACTGTACATTCTGCACAATACACTGCACAATACACGGCTCTGTGATTTCTGCTTTCTTCTGTATTCTGCTTTATCTGATAAGCATACTGGTATTTACTCTATAGTTGTGGGTCTACGCCTGCTTTCCGAGGCTTGCGCCAGTGCCTGACGTGGAGACCCCACTTGTCGTTCCATTCTCCCGACACTTCGACGTTAGGTGTGTGCGGAGACCCCGGGAGACGTTCAGCTTCTTCCGCCGCTACTTCGACACCATCACCCCCGCGGAGGTATGTTCAACTTACAGTTTATTTAAGCTTTGCTTTACACTGTATTTTCAATAATAGTAGATAACAAGCTGTATTTCATTTTCAGATCACCTGGCAGCCTTGGGCTCCATTGCCAGCCGTGACTCGGGATCGATTTGCCGGTGCTGAGGAGACCTCGTGTTTCCAGATTTTGCCAAACCCTAGGTTTACCGGAGTAGATAGTCCCGGTTCACCCTCCCGAGCACTTGAGGGAGACAGAGAGATTCACTCCCGAACAGATGACTGACTATACGATTGGCTGGGAGGTAGATGGTTTCAGGGGCGAGGACGACTACTCGGAGTACGTCCGGACCTTCATCATACGGCCTCTGAGCGGTGGCCGTCGAGCTGAGAGAGAGAGGCCAGTGGCGCCAGCGACCAGAGCGGGAGCAGGAGTAGGGACATCGAGGACAGCTCGAGTTCGTGGCAGGGGTGGAGCTCGGAGGGGACGGGGGGCTAGTTGGCCAGCGCTCCCTACTTCGATGACATGCCGGGGACAGGGTGGGCCGACTTACCAGATTCCCATTGCTCCCCCTCCGGCTGATCACGAGTTAGTTGGGTTCTACGACTTACCTCCGGTATGTACTACTTCATCTTGCATCTTGCATTGTCATTTCATTTCAGCTTATTTGATATTCCGCAGACTACTGATGCATCTAATACTTTTGCAGGCTTCCTCCGAGTACACTCGCCAGTCCCTGGAGCTGACTGCTTCGATGATAGGGATGCTTCAGCAGAGCCTTGACCTTCTATCCATTTACAGTATTCCAGTATGTTCTTCAACCGCAGTCTCAAACCATACATAAACTACTTCATATACTCTGATGCGCAGTACAACACCTGATACACTGCCCTCACGGCATCTCGATACCAGAGCCTACAGATGCATTTCACAAGACTACTCACGGCATTCATACATCAGACTCATACATCGTGATTACGCACTGATAAACTGTTCACAGTATTCTGATGCATTTGCCTTTTGTACTTTTCAGCATCCCTTCCAGATTCCTCCTGTAGGTGGTGCTCCGGCTGGGCCTTCCGTTTCTACCCGAGATGGCAGAGTATACCCTCGCACCAAAGCGGGGCGCACTCATGTAGGGAGCAGCTCGCGGGCTCCAGTTCCTGATGGCGACGATGATGAGGAGTTCGAGGCTGAGGCAGAGGCGGAGGCTGAGTCATCTGAGGAGGGGACTGGAGACAGCTCGGGCTCAGACTCAGATGATGATGCTGATGACGATGCTCCTGGACCTTCGTCCAGGAAGAGGACGAGGATGGACCCCTAGGCCTGAGACCTTTGGACATTGATACAGATTTTTGCTGTTTTTCTTCTTTTTTTCATTTCATTTTTGTACTTTTTCCTTTTGCTAGTAGCTAGAGTACCTTGTACTGCCGCAGGCATGTTTTTGTTTCCAAAGCTTTGTACTTGAAAAAGATAATGAAATGAAACAAACTTTTTGTCTGAAAAAGTGTTACATTTGTACATTTTTATAGATTGCATCGCATCACATCACACCTCAATGTAAATGAAATTGATCTTTTGTCTTGAAAATTGAACACTTGCATTGTACTAACCAGATAATGAACCAGCCAACAGCAAAACAACTCAGGCAACCCACTGCCCCATTTTGAACACACAGCCTATACTCTGCTAAGGATTAATCTGCATACAGCCCATAACACAGCGTTTGGTTCATTCTGCACACGGCAAACCTTGGACAAACAGTCCAATCTGACAAGACAGAATACGAAGGTGGAACCGGCTGAAGTTGAAGCACACTCAAATGCCCCAAATTTTCCCCTTTCTTCTTTTGCTTCGCATAAATGTGGAGAATGGCACAGCACTCTGAGCACAAACGATTGACTTTTGAAATTGAAAAAGGGTTTCAACCGGGGTATCGAGCCTATAACTGAACACAGCGAAAAAGACTCAAACAAAAGGTACACGACCTAATCACAACGAGACACGCTCGGAAAAGACTCAAAATAAAAGTCGAGGTAAACAAAATAAAAGACACGACATATGGACATGTTTACAAAAACGAGAGACCTCATATCTCGAGGAGCTAGTTCCTCCGGGTATGATTCCCACCCTTTCTTATTTGTGATTCTCACATCACTCGACCCTCAAGCTCGGTTTTTTTTCTCAAAACCCTTTTGCTCACTTTTCTCTCAACGCACACCTCTCTATTCTTTATTCTCCCATTTTCCAGCCCTCTCCAAGGTGATTGATAGATGAATAGGAAGTCGTGGGTTCACGCCTAACATTATTAGCTCGCGGCTATTTCTTCCGGCGACGTCTAGTTGATGTTCCGGATGGGGAATGGAGTATCTTGATCCATTTCGATTTATGCTTCGCACTTGTCTTGACACCTCGTTGCTCGGAGGGTGAGAGGGCTTTCGGCCCTTTATTGACAGCTTCAGTTGTGCCCTTTTCTGGCAAGTATGCTGGCGACAGGGGAAAGACAGGGAGCCTGACTCAACTGTGCCCCTAGTTCATCATTTTGACCATTTTTTGTTTTGGTTTTCTACGAAAACAGTTTTGACCAATATGAGAGTTGGATTAACATACTTGTTCGATTTTTGATTTGAAAATCATGCAAGTCAGGCTATGAGCACTGAAAATTTTCATTTTTTGGGTCCAAGAAATGGTCCAGTTTTGGAACGATGAAATAGTTCTTGAGAAAATAACCAACCTCAGTAACAATTTTCAAAAACTATTTTTGGCAAATGGCTACCGCTCAACAAGCGTAGAACTTACTTTTGAGATGCACAACCTCGGATCGGAGGCAATGAAAAATTGCCCCTTGCTTGAAAGGCCTGCATAGCAACGGAAAGTTGCCTCTGGTTTGAACGGTGACTCATGGCAACTCATGGCAACGGAAAGTTGCCCCTTGTTTGGATGATGCCGCAGCATTTTGCAAACAGTCCTCATCAGTGATGATCGAACTCTCGGACATGGAGACGATGAGGATGGTCAGAACCAATATATGGACACAGTCACTTTGGAAGCGTTGGTGGCTGTACTTCAGGATGAAGTTGCCTACGTATCCCAAACATGGGAATCAAGCCTATGTAGTTCACAGTGTCACAACCGAACTAACGGATTTCAGAGAGGGCGAGGATGATCAAAACCATTACATGGACTGAGTCGCTATGAAAGCGTTGGGGGCTGGACTTCAGAATGAAGTTGCCTACTTATCCCAAACATGGGAATCAAGCCTTACGTAGTTCCGGTTAAGGTACACTCGGGTATTTTAACCTTCACCTTTTAGGCTCTAACTTTTGCCAAGGTGCCCGATGCGGGTTTTCGACCTTGCGAGCTTTGTTTTTCTTTTCTTTTCTCTTTTCTTGATATTTCTTTTCTTTTTCATCTTTTTTTTTTCTTTTTGTTTCTTTTTTCTTTTTTTTTCTTTTGTATATTTTTTCCTTGCTCTAATTTTTGCCTGGGTCGCCCTTCCGGGTTTTTAGCCCAGCGAGCCTCTCAAAGGGTAAAAGTGTAACAAGTCCATGCCAAATGGTTTTGAGATTGAAGCCCTCTGTACCCAGGAGAGTGGCTGTTGTATTGATTTGCAGAAAGACCCATCTTCGACTCTTTCAAACACATCGGACATTTTTGCCCCTAGTTTGAGGGGTGCTTTTGCGCTAGCTTTGCAAGCTTCTGTTGACGATGTCTGATCTCTTGATCTAACTTTGGTGCCTCTTGTTCGAGTGCTGCTCCAAACTCGGCCACACAGGCCTCACATGGCGGCTGACCGTTGAATGTTTTGAATGGGTTCAAGGTTTGGAATCAAACGGATTGAATCTCGAGGCTGATAGCAATCCTAGGCTGCACAATCTCAAGAGTGATTCCATACAGGTCTTCACAGGGCCGCGCAAAATATTTGTTTTTGAAAGTTTTTACGAAAGCGACACATCGCTCACACTGAAGATAGTGTGGAACCAATCTGGATCCAGCTAGGGTCCTTCTCAGTACTCACGCTAACAAGCATGATTGCATTCATTAAAGGCTTAGCATGCCTATCTTTCTCTCAAATTGGTCAAAATTTTGCAAAACCCGAGGAATTTCTTCCTCTTCGTTTTAAACACCACAGTGTTCAAAAAGGTTTTTGAAAAAAACTTAGGTCATCACAATGATTTTCAGGGCACAAGAGAGTAGGCTTTTCAGGGCATAAGAGAGCAGGCGGAATGTACTGCCGTTCCATTCAAATCCTTTGGCACAACTAGCTCAAACTTAGCAATAAGCACGGAAACATGATAGCCGCAGCTGTTTCATTCAAATTTCTTGGTTGCAACTGGCTCCACAGCAGGGACAGACTCAAAAAGAAAACAAAAGGGTAATTACAAAACAAAATGGTGCTCGAGGCAACAACCCCGAAACCACCCGACATTCTATACAAGGGAACTGACTCGCTACAACAAGACAGACCCTTAAGCAAAAAAGAAATGACTCAAGGCAAAGAGACAGACTCAAAACAAAACAGAGAATTGACTCGATACCCAAGCCAATATTTTACAAAACTAGCATAGCATTCGTGGATGCTCAAAAATGCGTGCCAAACGCCACATCCAAAATACACCAAGCGCCGCCCGCATGTGGTTCACTCCCCGATTACATACTCGCAGTATCCTCAAAATCCAATAGCTGGGTAGTAATGGACTTGGCTGAGGTGGGTGGGAGGATAACCTCATTGTCGATCAAATCCTGCACCTCATGACAGAGGCGAAAACAATTGTCGGTAGCATGGCCAGTTTGCTGGTGGTACGCGCAGTACAAAGCGGCATCATGTGTGAGAAGGAGATTCTTTGGGAGAGACTGAGGCTCCAAGGGTTTAAGATGCCCTCTTTCGGCCAGGATCTAGAGCGCCTTAGACAACGGCATGTAGAGAGCGTGAAAGACCCTGTGCCCTTGGGGCATGTACTTTGAAGTCTGAGTATTCTTGCTAGACGCACTAGCGAAAGGGTCGGCAGGCACTGCCTTGACTGTCTGATCTTTCCCAGGCGCAGGGTTGGGAGAGGAAGGAACTGCAGCATAACGGGTCTATCCGGTTTCGACCGCTTATCGCCTTCGGTTGGAGTGGGGAAAACATCATCCACAAACTTGGTCACAACTGAGGATACTTGCTGTTTACTCATCCCCCCGGCTTTCAAAGCCTCGACTGCCCACAGTAGTTGTTCAATGGGATCGACATCTGCCTTCATTTTATCCTTGCCTCTGGCCTCAGCCTGATCGAGGGTTTGGGTTGATGTTGAAACATCATTGCCATAGCCGGAGGCTACCTCGGGTTGGCTAAGTTCGATCACAATCCGTCCTAATAGTGGGGGCTCCTGGGGTACAAAATTCCCAGCATATGGTGCAGCTGGTGGCGAAGCTGACATTCCGTAGGCGAGATCCGCCACGGACCTCTGGAGGTCACCTATCATCCCCATCAATTCGAATGTGGTGGGCTCACGAGCCTGATACAACTGGGGGGCCCAGACCGGGTGAGCAACAGGTGACCTGGGTGGATGCGGTACATCAACATTGGTCTCACTTTGCAGAGTGATTCCTTTATCTAATGCGGCTGTCATCACCACAATCTTCTCCGAATTCTGCGTCATGATAAGTCTTGCCTCAGCAAGGGGGAACACTGGCTATTCTGGATCAACTCTCTGAACTGAAAGAAAAAACAAGCAGCATTTCAGCCCAAGCGGATCAAACACAGGTGTAGCCGAACGACTGTACTCTACTACTGATCACTGTTCCCCAGAATCACTACCCCAAAACATTGAATCGGATACCCACAGATATAACTGATTCTCTTAAACTGATACTGGTGCCCTTAGGCCTAATACTCAAACTTGCAAACTGATATGCGTGTTCCTGTAGAGATACACTCTAAAAGCACATAACAAGTAAATGAGCCAAAACACCCCTATGTTGGGATAGGGTTTCCCTGTCCTATTTTGTCAGGAGCTAGGGTTTCACTACGCACGCAGCGGTTTCAAACAACCTATTATTGGGTAAGCAACCTGTCCTAATTTGGAATGGTCACTATGGATTCCGAATATGCACTAGGTCGAATGGTCGAAAAGGGTGCCCCGGTAAAATCGGGGTTTGTGTTTTCATACTGGCAGAGCCCGCAACCGGTCAGCCTTATGGCACGCTTCTCGAAGCGAGCCTCCGGCAAACCGCTCAAGAATAGCAGATGGCCAACACGGTGTCCTAGGCTCACCAATCCACATGCAATGCAAAGAAACACATAAGTGTAGTCAAAACAAGATATCACAAGTTCGAGTCAAGCTCTCTAAACTTCCCAGCAGAGTCGCCAAAAAACTGGAGACGTCCCCGAACGTCCCGGGAGGATGAATCCCGTTTTGTTCATTTGTGGGTCTACTACAGTTCAGGACTCAAATTGTCACGGTTCTTAATCTGAACCAAAGAGTCCAAATTCGGCAAATCGTTTTGAGAAAACAGATTTTTGAAAGAAGTGCCAAACATGGACTGCTTTGCCAGATACAGAGTCACCACCTAAATATTTTGTTTTTGGGGAATTTAGGAAACCCTGACTCGGTGCCAAAGGCCACGTGTCCGTCATCACCAAAGTTGCCTCGGCTCGAGAACTTGGGTACGATTGGAGAAGGTCAGCTATGAGCACCCCCTCTCGCCTGATCAAAGATCGGCCTCTACTAACCGTGATATCTTGTTTTGAAAACGTTATCTGTTCTTATTCCAGTTAATTAGCTAGAATTACTATGTGATGCGCACAACACAAAAGTATAGACTAGATTGCCTAATTTGAAATAAAGCATTACATATCCATTCGTTTGGAAAACATTTTGAGATTTTGCTACTCGCAAGTAGGCTAAAACACGGATTTCAATGAGTTGTTCCAACTCAAACAATCCAACCTTCACCCATAGGCATTCAGGCAGTTTATATCACATAAGCATCTAGCCACATGGTAAGCATGCTGTCATGTTAACATTCGCACTCATATGAAATGCTAAAGCATAAAATACTTACAATGTACTCCGCGCCAAAACAAGAACATGTTAGCAATCATGCATGATCCGAGTTCATGTTTAAATGCCTAATGCAACGCATACGGAATATCACTAAAATAGGCTCGGCTAATCTATGAATGACATGTGGAATGCACAGATAGCATGTATTCAAGTTAGATTTGAACTACTATACATTTAGTATGATGCGTCGAGCCCGGTGCATGCAATACTGATGAATGATGCACGCATGCATAGCATGAGGTATGCTAATTTAAATATGTCCTAATACTAACCATCAAAGCAGGTAAGTAAAAGAGAGAAAGAAGTAGGGGTTGGAAGACATGCACACACACACCCACACTTATTACAAATTTGCCCTCGCTCGGAGGGACCGAAAGAATAATACAATTTAATTAACCTACAAGCTAATTAAATATTACAGACCAATTGAACTAGCTAAGCAAATTAACTAATCTAATTTAAGCAATAAGCAGCCTCGGGAAGAGGGTCCAATGCATGCATGCTCAGTTCTGCTCGAAAGGCCACTGCCATGCACAAGATGCCTCTGCTTTGGCTGTTCTGCTCCTCTGAAGACTACACAAGTCGCAGGATATGCTCTCTGCACACTGTGGAACACCACCGGCTGAGGGAATTGGTCACCAGCCGTGGAGAATGGTGACCGGCCACAAATTGAGTTATCGGCCACTGATGGATGGCCGGTCAGCACTGAAGATGGCCGGCCGGCCAAATCTTCCTGCAGAATCTGTGTTGACAGCAACAGAGGACAAAACAAAGCATGGCAATGCATTTCAAGCAATGTATGCACCAACCACACCCCTTATCATGTGTATGACTCAAAGGAGGATGGGCCTCGATTCTCGGACCACCAATCGCTCATTTCCATGCATGATGGTTCAAAGAATCAAGTGTGCATTTTGATATGAAATGCAATGCACATAATCAAACAAAGGGGCTCAACCTCTATCATACTCAACTCAAGAGGTGAAGCATGCATGCAAATGGAATGCAACCTAGACATAGAGGCTAAGTATGCAAAATGAGCATGCAAGGCATGTGACAACTATGCTAGTGGCAAGCATGCAACAACATGTAAAGTGGACTAAGCATAGGAACAATGCAAAGCAACTTAACCAATGAAATACATGCCAAATGCATCATGATTTCAAGCAAGCAATAACATGTAATAGGCCAAGTATGCAACAATGCACAAGGCAAGCATGCTATAACACATGAAGGATGGACTTAAACTAATTTAGGCAGCCCTCAAACAAGCCTAAAACAGTGGCCATTGCTATGGAAATGAGGGACAATTATACAAACAAACATGCATGCAAATGGGCCAATACTTAAGCATCAATCAAGAAACCTTTAAGCATACTTAAAAGAAGAACAACATGGACAATTAGCATGCAATGTAAGCTCTGAAAATCATGTAGGAAATGATGCCAAATCAACCTACCGATACAAGCTAAGCATGCAACCAATGGTCCAAAGCCTAAGGCAAGCCAATGAGGTATTGAATTACCCTTAACAAAACCAAACATGGCATGAATTGAATGACCAAAACCAGAGGTTTAATATGTTAAAACAAAGCTAAAAACACTGTAACATGGCATCCTAGGGGGCCTAAACATGATGGCATGCATGAAGGCCTAAACATGGAGCATGAGATGACAACCCTATAAAGCATTAAAGGGACATCAAATGCAAGCATACAAGCACGTCATGAGGTCTGAAATAACATGCCAAGTGGTTCCAAACCACTGAAACAAAGCAAGGATGGCATGCTAGAGGGGCCAATGCTTATGGCATACAAGAGGGATTACATGGTGGCTATACAAAGCAAAACATGGATGACCCAAACAACCAAAAATAGTCCTCTAGCACACTAAATCATGCACAAAAGCTTCACAAAGCTGAGGCAAAATCATGCTAAAACAAAGGTCAAAGCTTAAAGCATGTTAAGGCCTAAACATGGCATTACAAGGCATGTATGCTAAGCAAGCACGGTGTACCAAAACCAACTCAAAACAGTGCTAAATCATGACATAATAAGCATGAAAAATAGCTAAGGCATGGTCAACATACACTTAAATTAGATGCTCCCTCAAGAGGCAAAAATGGCCCTTTTCAAGGACAACAAGGAGATGGGAGGTGGCCCTCTCCTTCTTAGGACCTCAAGGCACCATCCTCACCTCTGAAATCCCTCAAGATTTCAGTGGTGAGGAGACCCAAACTCAATGGTCCTGGAGCTCAGCCAAAATGGCACAAAACAAGGGCCAAACAAGCCTTAAGAGGGGCCAAACAACCCTAAAGCTTAAAACACCCTTAAACAACTATTTAGAGTAGGCAAAAATAAGACTTTTATGTGTTATATGCTAAGCTCAAAAACAGATGTAAGATAGTCAAAAAAGCTTTGCAAAAATGGGGTATTTAAAGGTAAAGTCCTTACCCTTGTTGGCCTTCTTCAAAAATGGTAGACCAGCTGGTTCTTTGAGCTCAAAACCACCCAAGAAGTCCAAGAATAGACCTCTAGTGCCTCAGCTCCAAGAGAAGATGTGATGGTTGGTGTTTGTGCACAAAAGTAAGGCAAAACACACACAAAACACAAAAGATAGGAAGGTATAGATATAGGATAGATACAAATCCTAACCCTAAAACCAAAGCCCCTCTGAAAATGTTGTCTAACCCTAAAAGAGGGAGAGGAGGCCTCCTCTTATAGAGCTTCAATCTTGTAAGCTTACAAGACAAGCTAGCTAAGAGGGAAATCCCTCCATACATGGAGGGGAACCAAGTGCATGCCAGTTGCATGAAAATATCTGCAAAAGCAGATGCACAGTAGTCGACCGGCCAAAAATGCAATTGACCAAAAAAAGATAGCCGGCCGGCCATCTACAGTGCCGGCCGGCCAAACATTTGGCCGGTGAAAACAAGACACAGTCGATGGCCTCAAGCCATGGTCGGTGGAGTATAGGGATGGCCCACAAGCCATTCCCTGCCCCTCCAAGGCAAAGCACAAGTGTTTGGTGCAAAACCAAACACAAAACAGTCAAATCAAGAGATCCTGAGGCAAGGTGCACAGCCGAGACCTCCGGGAACTCAAGACAAACAAAAACAAGGATGATCACCGGGTGTTCAAGCGGTGACGTCCAAGTCTTGAGGACGGTCAAAAATGGGGTGTCTATAGAGGTATATACTATTCCCCCCACGAAATAATGTTCTTTTTGAAAAGCAATACATGTTTCTTTTCCTAAAGTTTAGGCAAGAGTTTCTTCAATCAAATTGTAATACTTACCTTTTAACAAGGATGGGATGTTTATATCTATCTTTATGGCCGCACATATTGTCATTTGTATCCACACAAGTACTTGTAGAGTTTGTTGAATTTTTTATGTACCTGTGTGATAGATATTATTTTATTATTCACCTTAGATTAAAGAGTTTACTTACAAATGTTATCTGAATTGAACTAATTGAAGCAATCCCTTTGAGATGTACAGGGATTATTAAAGAAGATCGATCTTAGAAAACTTAATGCACGGTGAGTGTTATTTATGGTGATTTGGATAAGTGGACACTACTAGTTTTTGTTGCTTTTATGTTTTTGCATAATTTGAGGATTAATACCATTTTCCATCCTTTTCTTTTAGACAGAGACCTTTTGCTAGAAATGCATTAGATAAAATAGTTTCAGGTTATCAAGTTGTTTATGGTGGCCAACTTGATGAAGATGCTATGTTGAGCAAACCATTTTCCATTTTTAGGTTATCGAGTTGTTTATGGTGGCCAACCATTTTCCATCCACACTTTGAGATGTACATTGCAATCTATGTGTTTGCAATTTCAACTTCATTATTTTATTTTTTCTTAATGGGTTTGGACTGTGCCCTTCTCATATTTAGAACTTCTAGCCAGTGCAATATTGCTCATTGGTAATGTAATGCTTGTGCAGAGAAGCTATTGTTTTAACACATATGTGCATATATATAAATATTTCTAAACGCTTTTTATATATGCACTATTGTACACTAAATTTATAAAATGTGGAATCAACTCTGTTTATAAGTTAAAGGTAAAAACTGCAGCTATAAAACCTTACTTATTAAATCTCCTCACTTGTTTGGTGCCTAAACGATATACTTGGGGAATGGGAACATGGTTTTGGTCATCTGGTATAGATTGAATTCTTGAGTTTATAGTACTATTAATTTGTTGCTTGAAGCCATGTTGAAAATGTAGCAATGTGGCAGGAGGCTAGGGCTTTTGGGCTAGTTCAGTATTATTCTTATCTCTTTCTCTCTCTCTCTCTCTCTCTCTCTCTCTCTCTCTCTTGCTTAGCATCTCGCTTATGATACATTGGTTGCTATATCATGTAACATCTCTATCTCTCTCTCTCTCTCTCAACTGTCTTTATTATTATTATGTTCATTTGAGCAAGAAAACTCAATGGCTCTACCACTATGGAGTAACTTAAAGAGTAGCATGGTATACTGAGAGATTGTATTTAACAGCTAACGATAGTTGAATCATCAACAACAAATCTTGTGTATCATCTGAGAGAGGCACTTCGGGAGCAGGTTGGTTATCATATCTTTGAAACTATGTGTTTTGAATTTCTTTCCCCCTATCCATCTTTCTTTGTTTCTATATCTTTTGAGATGGGAAGTATAACGATTTTGTTATCAAGAATTCAAACTAGATCAAATCGTCAATCACCTTCCTGTAATTCTGTTGCCTCATGGTCTAGCTCTTTTTGTGTGGATTATGACTTGGTTATTTTTTCTTTGAAATTGGGTTAAACATAGGTTATTATATATGTTTGCATGTGTAAAGGTGAGAATATTCATGAGGTCAGTGTGAATTAGCAAAAGATTAGCCTTGGTGAAATATCACAACTTAGCATCTAATAGGTGAACTTGCTTTGCTCTTTGTGCAACCAACCAAACCTGGCAAATCAAAATTTTATTCCGTTCATGGAGGTATGGAAGAATGGCTTAAGTCATTAGTTTGCTACATGGACATAAAAGAAGATTGTAGATTAAATGATTAGTTTGAGAGGATGAGCTGACCTAAATGGTAGGCAATGGCCCTACAAATTAATTCAACCTGATGTTACTAACAGAGTTGTTTGATAGTGGAAATATATGTAAATAGCATCATACTTTGCCTTTAGTTATGCATCATTCAATTGCCAAACAGATAGAATTCTAATGAAATTTTTTTTAAAAAAAAATTCAAACTGCAGCCTAAAGAATAGTGCAAAATAGTTTAGAATGTGAAATTATGCAGCAAAGCTTAGCCAGTCCATAGGCTTTAGAGTAGCTATTGTAGTCTGTTATGAGTCAAAGATGGTGCAAACTGTTGTGGAGAGAATACACAAGATTGAGAAAGAGGAGAGTTGCAGAGAACATAAAAATAGAATGGTAGAGGAAGATGAGAGAAAGAAGAATAATAGAGAAAAGAGGAGATTAAATAAAGGAAGGGTACCCTTTGTGTTTCCAAATCAATATTATACTACAAACTTCCTAAGATTTTAAATAATAGAATAGATTAATATAGATATAAAAAATAAAAAATAAAAAATAAAAAAACAAGAAGAAGAAGAAGGTAACTGATTAAAAAAGCCCTAAAGTTGGAAATAGGGATCATGGAACAATATTTCTGCTATAATCCCCAAAGTTGAAGAGCTCAAGTATTTGTGAATAGCATTGACCCTGTTAAAGTGATAGTCTTACTGGGTTATGGAGTGTGCTTCTCTGTTGATCTGCTTACTTGACTATCATTTGATACTTGTTCAGCTGTTCATCTTGAACAAATTAACTCTCTGATTTCTCACCACCATTAGCTCAAATCACTTGTTAAGTAAACTACAATGTGTCAATTTCTGATTAGGAAAAGGAAACGTATAAATGTGTCAATTCCTTAAGGTTATACATTTGTATTGAGCCAATAATTCATTTGAAAAGATTAATTACATTTGAATTTTAATTACAGCCTCCGAACCATAAAAAAATAATAAATTTCTTTGATCGTAAAATATAAAAAAAATAATAAATTTCAAGTTGTATGTTTTTTTTTTTTATAATTGTAAATGGAATATTATTCAATAAAATATTAATGGATATTATGTTTTTGTTACAGATTGATGATGTTGGCATGGATACAGTGATCTTTTTGGGCCAAATTGATAATGTTTGCATGGGTGCAATTTCCATTATATTTTTGTTTATGGAAAACATATACACTTGATATGTTTTGTTATTAAGATTTTTTTTAATTTCGATTTTAATTATTGGTTTGGATAGTGTGGGGACATAGTTTTAGGTAGTCCACGTGGCCGAGATTGTTAGCCAAGGTGCCACGTAGGCAGACCATAGTGCCAAGATATGGTGTGATAATACTGAAATTCGAGATATTTGAATAGAGGACTAGAGTCCTAAATGACATCAAGCTACCTATTTAGACAGAGATGAGACTCTTGAGTGAGTTCATCTTAATCTAAATAGTGTGAGTTGTGATAAATGTTATCCTTGTAAAGGATAGAGTCCCATGAAGTAAGACTTCTAGGGGAAGTTGGACACTGATCATTATAAAAGTAAGGCACCCTCGTGGGTCTAAGGTATGCTTTATTGGAGATGTTTTTATGCTTTCATTGTTGAAGTTTAAGTACTTGTATTGATATCTGTGAGACATAAGATTACTGACTTGATCGTCGGAGTGCCTCGGGTGGACAAACCACCGCAATATTCTCTTATTCTTGTTGGCAGGTGTTTGGGCTTAATCTATTATGTCGGTGCTCTCCAGCTGAGTTCCCCGTTTGGTTGTGTGGTCGGAAATCAACACCCATAATTTGGCGCCGCCTGTGGGAACTTAGTTAGAATAGATAGCCATCATCGTGAATAGATGGCCATCATCGTGCAAGATCAACATATCGACAACGACTAGTTTAGTGAAGATGGAGAATGTATCGACATTAACGGAAGTAAGACCCTTTCAAAAGGAATGCAAAGATAGGGGGCATGAGCGCTCCCAATGAGATGACTTTCAAGTATAGAAGGATCCACCTCAGTGAGCAGATCCCTGATCCCAGATCTTAGAAGACATGATCTCGGCCTAGATGATTAGGTCCAAGAAGACAAGAGCTCAGCCTAAATGAGCAGATCCTGGATCCTAGATCTTAGAAGACAAGATCTCGGCCTAGATGATTAGGTCCAAGAAGACAAGAGCTCAGCCTAAGTGAGCAGATCCCGGATTTCAGATCCTAGAAGACAAGATCTCGGCCTAGATGAGTAGGTCCGAGAAGACAAGAGCTCAGCCTAAGTGAGTAGATCCCAGATTTCAGATCCTGAATCCCGGATCCTGGATCCCAAATCTCGAATCCCGGATCCCAAATCCTAGAAGACAAGATCTCGGCCTAGATGAGTAGGTCTGAGAAGACAAGGGCTCAGCCTAAGTGAGCAGATCCCGGATTCCAGATCCTAAATCCTGGATCCAGATCCTAGAAGACATGATCTCGGCCTAGATGAGTAGGTCCGAGAAGACAAAAGCTCAGCCTAAGTTAGCAGATCCCGGATTCCAGATCCCGAATCCCGGATCCCAGATCCTAGAAGACAAGATCTCGGCCTAGATTATTAGGTCCGAGAAGACAAGAGCTCAGCCTAAGTGAGCAGATCCCGGATCCTAGATCCTAGAAGACAAGATCTCGGTCTAGAGGAGTAGGTCTGAGAAAACAAGAGCTCAGCCTAAGCGAGCAGATCTCGAACTCTAGATCCTGGATCCCAGATCTTAGAAGACAAGATCTATTCCTAGATGATTAGGTTCGAGAAGACAAGAGCTCAGCCTAAGTGAAACAGATCCCGAATTCCAGATCTCGGATCCCAGATCCTAGAAGACAAGATCTCGGCCTAGATGTGTAGATTCGAGAAGACAAGAGCTCAACCTAAGTGAGTAGATCTCGAATTCCAAATCCCGGATCCTAGATCCCAGAAGACAAGATCTTGGCCTAGATGAGTAGGTTCAAGAAGACAAGAGCTCAGCCTAAGTGAGAAAATCCCGAATTCCAGATCCCGGATCCCAGATCCTAGAAGACAAGATCTCGGCCTAGATGATTAGGTCCGAGAAGACAAGAGCTCGGCCTAAGTGAGCAGATCCTGAATTCTAGATCTCAGATCCTAGAAGACAAAAAGCAAACAAGATTAGACTGAAGTCAGCCAGGTTCTGCCTGTCGGCAGAAGGCCATCTCTAGAAAAGGACTTTTACTAGACCTCTATTGCGATGTGTACATCCTTCCCAGGTTGAAGACTTGTTAACCGAGATCCATGCAGGGGGCAGATCCTTTGCCCATAGAGCTATATCATAGGAATTCTGGTGACCCTACATGCAAAAGGATGCCGAAGCCTATGTAAAAAAGTGTGAAAATGTTATTGGAATCCATGATTATGCGATAAGACCGAAATGTCTTATGGCAATGTTCCCATGGTAAACATGATGAGTAACTTAGACTTATCATGTAGTAGAGTTAAATTATACTTGCATATGATAGAGTTGAACTAAGTTGGTGATGTTTCTGAATGAACCATGACAAATAATTTAGACTTATTATGTGGTAGAGTCGAGTTATACTCGCATGTGATAGAGTTGAACTAAGTTGGCGATGTTTCTGAATGAAACATGATGAATAACTTAGACTCATTATATGACAGAGTCGAATTATACTTGCATATGATAGAGTTGAACTAAGTTGGTGATGTTTTCTAAATGAAACATGACGAATAACTTAGACTTGTTATATAGCAGAGTCGAGTTATACTTGCATATGATAGAGTTGAACTAAGTTGGCGATGTTTCTGAATGAAACATAATGAATAACTTAGACTTATTATATGGCAGAGTTGAATTATACTTGCATATAATAGAGTTGAACTAAGTTGGCGATGTTTCTGAATGAAACATGTCGAATAACTTAGACTTATTATATGGCAGAGTTGAATTATACTTGCATATAATAGAGTTGAACTAAGTGGCGATGTTTTTGAATGAAACATGACGAATAACTTAGACTTATTATATGGCAGAGTTAAATTATACTTGTATATAATAGAGTTGAACTAAGTTGGCGATGTTTCTAAATGAAACATGACGAATAACTTAGACTTATTATATGGCAAAGTTGAATTATACTTGCATATAATGGAGTTGAACTAAGTTGAATTAACCTGGACTTGCCATATCGGCAGAGTCAAACTCATAATGGAACTAAGTTCATTAAACAGAGAAACCAAGGTTGAAACACCTCGGGAAGCCTTTGTTTGAATTTGACTTCGGCAAAAGACCATAGTCACATGCTTAATGTGAATTTAAGTGGAACTTAGGTTCACATTAGAGGGCAGGGAGCTGGAGTGATAAACGAACTTAAAAGTTTGACACTTGTTGAAATTTTCAAAAATGGGCTTAACGCTTGTTGAAATTTCAGAGAAATTTACAAGTTGGAGTTAGCCGATGCAATGATGAATAAAGTATATGAGACCAACCAGGTTGTCAAAACTTGGAAAGGGTGAAGTCTTAATAGAAGATAGCATATGGAGGTTAAAAAGCAATAACACTTGTAAAAATATTTTTATTTTTAAAGTGTTAGCCGAGGTATGAAAATGGTTAGCCGAGGCAAACAGTCAAGGTTTATCCGAGGTATTGTATCCATAATTATTATACAGTTAATGTACACTTTGAAGAAATGCAAAAATATTCTAAGTTTGGAAGCATGAAAAGCATGAAAGAAAGTAGCAAACATGCATAGAAGAAAAGAAGGCATACATTCAACACTTGGAAGAAAATATAAGACTTGCATTCAGAAAAAAAACTTGTTCAGATACAAAAAGGCACTTCGGTCTGGCATAAGAGATTACTTGTTCATCTACAAAGACAAAAGGGGCACATCGGCCAAATATAAAGCTAACATTTTTCAAACAAAAGAATACAGTTGTCCAAAAGTAAGAAGGAAAAGTATAAAAATGAGGAAAAACCAAAGTTCATGCATTTTCCACAGTCTACCCTGCCTTGGCAATTGGCATTGTGTCAGCCTGGGCAGACAGCTGGCTGATTTTTCAGCTTAGACCTGGGCTTCGATCTCACACAGTATGTCATCTAGGCTCTTGTTGGCAGTCTCGACCTCGGCCTCAGAAGTGGTCTTTTGAACCTCATCCTTCTCATCCTGAGTCAAGTCAAGGACTTGCTCATTCAGAGTTGGGGACTTGGCCCCAACAGCAGCTTCAGACTCTTTCTCAACAACCTCAGCCTCAGCCTCTTCCTTGTCTCTGGCCTTCTCGTCGTCGGCCTCTTCTACTTCCTTGGCTTCATCCTCAGATTGATTGGGATAGTGAGGGAAAGGGACATTGAGCTGACCCATATCACGGAGGAGTGAGTCCTCGGGGACAGACATCTTTTTGAGGGCTGTCATCTAATCAATATAGTAGCCTTTGTTGCAGGCCATGTTGACTTGTTTTTTCGGCCTTAGCAATGGCCTCGGCTTTGGCAGCAGTAACTTGGTCCGCTTGCTTCATGTGCTTCTCTTTTGAGATATTAAGTTGTTAGAGGTATGAACATGTTGAATTGACTATAAGGACGTGGAGTGGATTGCACAGTTATGACATCAGGGATGTCAACAAAAAGGTCTTCTACGACAAGAGTTCGGCGAGACATGTTGTCATTGGCTACGACAATGGTTACTCACAGATAAGGCGATTGGAAAATTATCAAGGTCTAAGGCTGGAATCTTAGGACCTCGGTATTTCCTGTTCCTGGTTCTAGCTGCAAGATTGGCGCTATGTCGGTGTTTTTACTACCATTGAGATGGTGGGTTGATGTGTGGAGCAGTTGATGAATTGCTTGGCTATTAGTCAGGTTCAGCTGGTAGAGTTTTGAACCTTGGGCACAAAGGGAGTCTTCATTGTAATGAATACTTCAAGAACAGCAATGACGGTTTGTAAAAGCTAAGAGAAAGAGAGTCTAGGGACACAAATAGAGACGAAATAGGAAGATGAAATGGTTTTGTTGGAATTAGAAAAATATGGCAGAAAGTTATGATTTCGAGTCCTGACGTCCCCGTGTTGACGTCAGACCGCAGGGGGCAGAATTGATGTGACATGATGGAGATGTGATTGATACGCTCCAATCTCATAATGATCTTGATTGAGAAGTGTGATCTCAATTGAGATATTGATCTCGGTTGAGATGGTGATTTTGGTTGACAAGATGACCTCAGTTGAGATATTGATCTCGGTAGAGATGACGATCTCGGTTGAGATGGTGATCTTGGTTAACATGATGATTTCAGTTGAGATGTTGATCTTGGTTGAGATGTTGAATTTGAATGGGGGCCGAACTTGTTTATTTTTGGTTTCTGATGAGTTGATGCTAGGATCTTGATGTTCTTGAACTAGCAAGTCATGATCTCTACTAGCAGTGCGATCTCTGTCGAGATGTTGGATCTAAGATGAAATGGAACATGATGGTTCATGGTTCATGGTTCTTGGTTTTTGATTCTTGATTCTTGACGAGTGGACATTTGAGTCCTTGTTTCTTGGTGCCAACGAGTCACAATCTCGGTCGGGAAAATACATGTATAGGTTCCATCACCTCAGTTTGACGAGGTAATAGAACCTAAGGGGCAATTATGGGGACATATTTTTAGGTAGTCCACGTGGCCGAGGTTGTTAGCCGAGGTGCCACGTGGGCGGACCATGGTGCCAAGATATGGTGCGATAATACCAAAATTCGAGATATTTGGATAGAGGACTAGAGTCCTAGATGACATCAAGCTACCTATTTAGATAAAGATGGGACTCTTGAGGGAGTTCATCTTAATCTAAATAGTGTGAGTTGTGATAAATGTTATCCTTGTAAAGGATAGAGTCCCATGAAGTAAGACTTCTAGGGGAAGTTGGACACTGATCATGATAAAAGTAAGGCACCCTCGTGGGTCTAAGGTATGCTTTATTGGAGATGCTTTTATACTTTCATTGTTGAAGTTTAAGTACTTGTATTGATATATGTGAGAGATAAGATTACTGACTTGATCATCGGAGTGCCCCCGGGTGGACGAACCACCGCGGTATTCTCATATTCTTGTTGGCAGGTGTTCGGCCTTAATCTATTTTGTCGGTGCTCTCCAACTGAGTTCCCCGTTTGGTTGTGTGGTCGAAAATCAACACCCACAGATAGTATATGTATTTGTTAGATTATACTATGTTTATGGATTCTTATTTTCTTTGATATGTACGGTTAATAGTTAAGTTTTATATATGGTTGAAAATTGAATGCTACAGGTTGTTGAGAAATATTTTTATTGAATGGTTGAGAATTGAATTAATGAATAGATGAATAATTTTGTATATGCATAGGTTACAGGTGGTGCCAAAAATATTACAAAACAAATTATAAAAATTAAATGAGACCTTTTGGCAACTAAACAAATATCATAGGTTGGCTTTTGACTACTAAAAATTTAGTCGCCAATTGTCAAAAAGTGAAACTTTTGGCTACTAAACTTTTAGTCGCCAATTGTAAAAATGAAATTTTTAGCTACTAAATTTTTAGTCGCCAATTCTCAAAAAGTGAAATTTTGGCTACCAAATAGTTAGTCGCCAAACATACATGCTCAAATTGGCTACGAAATAATTTAGTCACTAAAAGTAAAAAATATATATATTTAATTATTTTTAAAAAATATATGGCGACTAAAGTTTTAGTCGCCAATAGGTCACTTTTGGCTACCAAAAAAAAGTTTAGTCGCCGATTGTTTCCCCGACAAATTGTTGGCGACCAAATGGGTGACCAAATACATTAGTCGCCAAAAGTAATTGGTGACTAAAAACAAGGCTTTTGGCGACTAAAATTTTAGTCGCCAAAAGTGAAATTTCTTGTAGTGCTAGTTAGCTACTGTGATTCTCCTAAGGTCTTAGTCTCAAAACAGAGATCATTGGTTCAACTCTCTCTAAAAGGGATTTGAATTAGATGGCAATTATTTGATACTTTGCAAGGATGAAGAAGCTAACTTGTATAATCTATAAGTGTTAATCTGACAACTAACATAATCTTTACAAACATCAGTAAAGATTTTTAAAAAAATGTTACTTTTATGAAGAAGTTACTTTTACTCAAGTTAAGATTTTTACTTTTTTCTTTTTACTTTTTTTTAATTAAAAACAACTTGTTTGGTAATTGTCAAACATGAGGTGTTTTGGAAAGTTAGTAAAAAGTTGATTTTTTGGCTTTTTTTTAGCTTATTTTGTCTTTTTATGAGTAAGTTATGTGAAAAGTAATGTGAATCAAAATAGGTAAAAAGTTGGAAACTAGTTTTTTACCAGCTTCCCAAAAGACATAAGAATCTAAGAATTAGAGACATTTTAAGGCTTCCTATAAAAGTTAGCTAAAAAGCTAGCTAATTAGTTAAAAATAAACTTGGAAAAAAAATTAGTGCTAAAAGGTTTTGCATGTTTTATACATTTTTAAGTTAACTATTTTTTAGCTTAAACAAATTTGATTGGTTTGAATCTTTGTCAAAAAAATAAGTTCATCAAATAAGTTAACAATTTTTTAGTCAATAAGATGGCTAAAAATCCACTCTTAAATCCATTCATTTTGTAGTTTATTTAGCATCGCATGAACTCATATAGGCTCTTGTAATTTCATTGGCTGTAGTTGTACAATGAGAAATACTTGTAGAATAATCTCTGATGTTGAATTGTCAAAATTGCAAGTCAAGACCAAAGGTTTAGGAATAGACTATTTTACTATTTTATTTTTAATTTTTTGGTTAAAATAGGAGATAAAAAATAATTTTTTTGGTTTTTATGGAAAAAAAAAAACTTGCAAAAAGTAGAAAAGAAATGAAATCTTTCACTTTTTGTGAACTTTTTAACTTTTTAGTGACTTTTTAATTTTATGACTTTTTTAGTTAGTTGCTAAACCAGTACATAATAATATTCAAACTGTTAAAATTTAACAATCTTGTTCCAAAATTCTATTTTATTTTTCACAAAACAGCTATTATAAAAAACATTTATGGCCACATATATTGGATTAGTCCAAAAACTAGTGATTTGATGATTCAACTTAGCATTAACTACCTCCCAAAAAACAAAATAATAATAATAATAATAATAATAATAATAATAATAATAATAATAATAATAATGATATACAAATCTACTTTTTAGATTCATTTTCTAAATCCAGTGATGTGTAAAGAGATGATTGGTTGATAATTAGAGAATATTTAATTATCAACTAATTATTTTTTTAATACTGAATTTAGAAAGTTGATCTAACTTTTAGACATAAATGGTAATCCTCTAATAATAATAATAATAAATAAATAATACAACGAAGATTGGGCTCGGCCTAGCAAACCAAAGATCTGATTTTAGCCCGGCCCAAATCAATTCGTGGGCTCATAAATTAATGTCGTCTCACAATGCCCATATAAATAGATCGGAATTTGAAATCTTCGAACTCTCTCGATGCGAAGTGTGAACTCTCTCTCTCTCTCTCTCTCTCTCTCTCTGCATCAACAATAGAGCTTCCATCTGCATTTCGAGGCTTGAACGACTCTCTCTCCTTCAGGTTCTCCTCTTTTCTCTCTCTAAAACTCTCTCTCTCTCTCTCTCTCTAAAAAAATTAATTTGATGTGATTATTATTATACTCGCAGACCGAGAGAAAAGTGCAAATTAGCAAGTGACAACTCTTAACCGCAAAGCTCTCCAATATTAGATCTATGGAGGAATGGTGCTTCAAACTCGATTAGAAGATCGCATCTCAGCAATTTACGAGCATGAAATTGATACACGCGATTCCAAGTACGATGACAATCTTCAACAGATCAGGTAAATTTCATCAATCTCATAGCTCTCTTGCTATACATACACATAAATTGTTTTTTAATTTTATTTACATAGTGAACTAAAGAATTTATGATCTCATCACTGAAATCCGAATTTGATACACTTCATTTTAACTAGGAAAAAACATGAGTACATTTCATTTCATCAATGTCATCTTTGAATTAGCGGAGTGGTTTGAACAGAATAATTTTTTTGCCTCCTCTAATGCCATGTCAAATTAGAGGCTTAAGGTGTTAGAGAGAGGATTAAGTTAGTTAATCCTCTACCTTTATAGACTGAGAGACAAACAAATTGCAACATCTTGGAGATATGATTAGTCTGTTATTTACTTAAAGTTGAATCCTATTATTTTTGAGTCAGTTCTAGTGTTGTAGCTAGTCGGGAAATAGAGAATTGCATTTGCATTAGCTTTTAAGATCACAGGTTGAAATTGGATTAGCATTAAGAACCACAGCTTGTTACTTTTAATTTTCTTTTATCACAACCTCAGAATTAGTTTAATTCTTCTTTCAGCTCAAATTGAGCTTTGTAGAACTTCAAGGGAACAATGGATATTTGAATAGTTCTAAGATAGCTGCAGCAGAGATGAGAAAATCTGAAATTTTAGCTACGAAAGAGAATTTGGATAGAAGCTTAGCTTCAAATTATCAAATTAAAGCGCAGTTACAAAAGCAACTTCATAGTCTATTACTCGACAAAACAAAGAGTAGGGAAGCTGTGCTAGTCAAATGTCTTGAACAAACTTAGGATCACGATAGAAACTAGGGCAACAAATTAATGCATAGAGACCAATCCTTATTTTTATTTTATTTTACTTTTTTCACATCTGGAATTTAACACGCTTGCGATACTCTCCAAGTGCCCACATTGGGAAAATGTTCCTATATTGTGCATAATGTAGCATACAATTCTTCATGTAGACTCCGGTGATTTCCTGTGAGGGTAATTTTCATGGTTAGGAAGTTGTAATCTTTGAAGAACATAAATTTTTGAAATAACAAAACCATAAATTCTAAAAGTACTAATAACTTTGTGAACTCAATTGACTCAACTCTGTCATTTCTTCCAAAATGTATGAACCATTTTGGGGCACACAGAAGTGTTTCCAAGGTAAATTACCTGTTGTGGAAAATCACCGTCTTCCATTTGTGCATTAATCAATAGCTTTGTTGCTCTATGTAAAGGTGTTGGATCTCTCTCAGCCTAGTTAATAAGAAAAGGATAAAAAAAAACTTTAATGTAAGACAATTGTATATAGGTATGTTAACTAACTTATATGTTTTATGATATAGCTCTCGAAATTGATACTAACCTGCCCACCATAAATAAGACCCAACATAGCCCATGATGTTTGTACTAGATTTGTTTTGTTTCCTTCTAGCGGTTGATATTTCTTTTTCATGCATAAAAATCATCGAAATAAGTAAAACATAAAACTTTGGAAAAAAAAAAAAACAGAGCATTTGGAATAGTTCTATCATTTCTCACATTATTGTTGGGTAGAATTTTTCTTTTTCTTTTTCTAGTATATATATTGTTGTGCCCAGTTTGGAATTGGAACTCGTCAACATAGTTTAATTAGGTGTTAGAGCCAAGTCTATAATTGAACACAAAACTTAGCTATGGAAGTTACCATAGAAGGGCATGATTCCAAGCTCTCTCCCCAACCTCCCTCTTCATTTTGTATTGAAAGCAAAAATTCAATGCCTCTACGAACTGCTTGACTGTTGTTATAAGTCTTTCCAGCTGAAACTAACCCTTCCAGCACAAAAAATGTTCCATAGATGAAGCAAATTCCCCAATAGCCATACCTGCTCATGTCATTGAACACATCAATTCCAGCTGCCACAGCTCTTCATTTTTTTATATTTTTTTAATGTCTACATATATATAAATTTAGAAGTGAAACTAAATCACCAAGAACCATTGGGCCATTGTCTCCGCTCAAGGAAACCTATTGCTTTTGCTACTGAAATTTCGATTTCTTTCTTCCGATGCGTTGGGTGTAAACGTTTGAATAACAATAGAGCATGGATGATAGATGCAGTGCATTCCACATGCCTAGACAACCAATTGACCAAGGTTAATATTAGCTATCCATGGTGTGAAAAATATTTTGATGATAATGAACTAAATTAAAACTTACTCTATCTCGACCACAATGTCAGCAAAAAGTTCTGAAGGATTCAACATCTACATAAAGAGAAATATGATAGTAAAAGTCACTGTTTCATATTAAACGTTAAAAAGTCAGATTCCTATAAACTATGAAGATGACTTGTTTGGGTGTAAAATGAAACAAATCACCAGAGTAGTATCCTGGTGGTTGGTGGCTTACTCCCATGTGGATTGGTGACCACGAGGAGATGGATTCTTCTCTTTGGGGTGGCGTTCGGGGGCATGGCCTACAGACTCCTTATTATTATACCCTAGGTGCCTGGGGTCAAACTATGGCTTAAACCAGTCTTGAGGGAGCATTTGTGAATTCTCTATATATGATACTCGGCATTGTTAGTATTAGAATCTTATTCTAGTTGGATTTATCAATCCCTAAGACAAAACCTATTTAATTTATAATTGTTTTGTACTTAGTTTTAGATGTCCAAGTGGATTCAAGTTAGGAAATTGAATTTGATTTCAAAGAAGCAAGATATATCAACATACAGGTCCAGGCTGTACAAGCTAGCATAGCTGAGCTTAAAGACACAGTCAAAGCACCATGTCTCAATCAATTCTATGTATTGCCTTGCAATGCAAAAAGTACTTGAATTGTTTGGTTTTGATTTATGTCAAGTCTCAAAGTACGTGCACACAAATAATTGGTTTCATCAAATTGGTTTATCTAGTGGGATGTTGGAGTTGATTATGCACTCTGTTGCATGCTCGAGCAAGGAACCCCCTATTTTGAGGCAGTTTCAAAGTCATAATTTAATTGGGATTAGTTCTCAACCCACCTTATGGTATCTCCACTATAAATAGGACCTTAGCAAGTGTACCAAAATATGCATGGAGTACTTTTTGAATACATTGTGCTGAAGGTTGTTCAGTCTACAAGTCTTCTAAATAATTATTCATATATTGGTGGATTTCCAAAGTTTAAAGGGTAAGTAAAAATGATACAAGCTATTACAATCTATGCTGAGTGTTTACCTGGAAAGCAGGTAGTGGAACTGGTGGCTCCCAAATAGCAAATCCACCACTTTTTGGACTCTACGTCAAGAAAAAGGTGTTAAAAAAAAAAAAAGAGAGAGAGAGAGAGGAAATTGTTGATTGAGTCATGTGCCTGCCTCTATGCATTAGAGTTGTAAATGATCTTCGTTGTCAAAAATCAAATATAATATGTATGTTGTACCTGTAAGAATAGAAGGATATTCACTGCATCATATAAACTCTCATTGTCTGCTTTTTCCCCTACAATTTTGGTAGGCATTTGCGAAAATGTTAGTAGACACTGCAAAGAAATGAGAAAATTTGGTTATGACAACTTCAAAATGAACAACCCAATGCATGAGATTCCCGCTAAAGTGGGGTCTGACAACCCAAAATTGCTAATTACCATTGAATTGTTATAGTTGTAACATAAAGCAAAATTACCTTCAGTGATTCAGCTGTGCAGTCCGAGACTACCCAACCTTGATCTTGATCAGAGAAAGTCCATGCTCCTTTAGTAAAGTAACGATACATGCTCTCGAAATCCCCAGGTGGATTTTTTTTAATCTTCAAATTTGAAGATCATACAATGTTAGTGAGTGAAATGTGAAATGAAGTCGTTCCATACATTTTGTGCGCGCGCGCACAAAAATCATGTTTTTTTTTTTTTTTGATAAGAAGAAACCTGTGATTCTTTTATGTAAACATGTGCCTTCTTAAGAGAATCCCCATATTCGTCATCCATGTTACTTGCTATAATTGCCTGAGTGGCAAGAGTAGTGTCCCATATTTGGCTGCCAAAACTCTGCAATTCAACAAAGTAGTTAACAAAAATATCCCGTTTTCAAATTATAAAAGGTGATTTGGTGTAACTGTAAGGTTTGTCATTAGCGTTTCTAGTGGCGTAGGTTCGATTCACAAAAACCTTTTAAAAAATGGGGATGAGGTTGCTTATGTTTTATGATTCCCAGAACCCATTTTAGTAGGAAACTATTATCGTAAGTTGTAGGTTTTTATGATATAAACCTGCATTTTCATTCCATCTTCAGCAAGCCACAAATAATCAGGAACTCGGGCAAGATGATGCTTGAACTCATTGCCATCAGGGTTCTCTGCCCACCAACACATCATTTGCAAACTCTGTAACAAGAACATATTAGACTTGTTTCACACTTTCAATCTGAAGAGTTTCGGAACCGATAACCCATTTGATTTTGTTTGTGTTACTCGCCTTTTCAACACATCCTATGGTAATGTATCTGCTACTCTCTGCTCCATAACGCATGTAATTGACTGTTTTTTGGATGGCTCTCTCTCTTATCTTGTTGAAGGGCCAACAGTTCATGATCGGCTCACTTAGATAATGAAGACTATCCCAAAGGAGATCTTGTATGAAGGTATGATGATAGTAGAGATCCTCCTGCATTTTACAATTTAGTATATATAGGCTTCATTAGGATTGAACATGTTCAAAAATTCAGTTCCATATCATAATTGCAATAATAGTAGATTTCCCTAACCTTGCAGCAGTCATGGCGCGCTTTATTCCAATTTATCTCCTCATATGGCTTTGGGTGAATTTCTCGTCTTAATGACTTGACAAGATCGGTGATCGGCCCATGATATTTTCTCCCATACAGGTATGACATGGGCATGTAAGTCGTGCGACAGTAACACCACATTTTTGCTTAATTTTGCAGAAGAATAGAGTTAGGCTTAGATTGAAACAAGAAGATACAAATTTATTCATTGGATGGTTAGCACGAAATTCAGTCATTTAAACTACCTAATCTTAATTAGTAACCTAGCAGATTATGTAACATAGAAACTTTGTAACTGGTTTAGTGATCATTAGTAAAATAAGTACAGTTGTCTAGACGAGAGCTAGACTTAGATTGTGTGTAAATGTTAGGTTTGATCCTTTTAATAGGTCATTAAATTGAGAGTTTCAAGTACTAGAATGTAGAATGTTTTACATATCTTCTTTAGGTAAAGGATACTCCTATAACTTTTGTTTAAAACAACGAATACAAAATGATAAAATATAGGAAACAAATTTCTGTTTTAGTCACCTGGGTGATAAGGCAAAAATGAAGGGAAAAGCCAGAATTCTGGGGGCAATGGGTTGCATCCGGCCCATTCATACACTCCCAATACCTGTAGAAAATGGAGAAAAAAATAATTTAAAACTTGTTTGCATCACCATGTGCAAATTAAAATTCACATTAGATTTTCAGGTTCAACATCTAAAAATAATGACTGAAATCAGTTTAGCGACACTGATATCCACGGTTATATATCACTGGATAAATGTCACCATTATTTTTTTACGTCCTACATGCATTTGACTCAATAAATGCCATGTATACATATAGCATGGTGTAGGTAAAAAACTGTGAAAACCATTTGATGATATATAGAAAAACTTTGTGCCCAGCAAAAAAAAAATGTAGAATTTGAATCTGTGGTTTAGATTTAAATTGGTACACATAATGAATTTGATCCACACATTAGATTTGAGCACTTTGGTATTTTTTCTAGTTGGGTGATATATAACAATTTCTAAATATTACGGACGGCGAATTACACTAACAGTACCTATAGTTTGAGGTTTGTGTCACTTTGATTCTTGACTTTTTAATTGTGACACATTTGGCTCTAAATTTTGAAACTTATTTCAAATAAGGACAATTGAAGATACCATTACTTAATTTCAATGGCAAAAGTCGTCGATTTCATAAAATATAAACCAGTTTGACAAAAATAAATATCTAAAAATTATTTTTGAATTTTTAAAAACTATTTCTATCCACCAAAGATAAAATTATATAAAAATGATAAATCTTTTACATATTTATTTATTTTATTATCAAATTAACTTTTAGTATGTATTTGGATGATAATCGTGTAATGTGGGGTTGTTTTTGTAAATATTTTTGGATGGTTATCATGTAATAGATGGTTGTATTTGTTGTTAATAAATATTTTTGGATGGTTATCATGTAATGAATAGTTATTAGGCTTTTAATGTGTAATTGATATGTTTAATATATGAAATATTTTTAGTTTTGGATTCTTTTGATTTAATGGATTGGTTTAATAATGATATTAAAGTTGTCATCATATTTGACTTTTGAAAAAATAAAAACTAATTTAACGAAAATAAATATAAAAACAATTATTTAAAAAAAATTATTCTTACCATTTCAAAAGATAAAATTATATAAAAATGATGTGTTTTTAATTTTTTTTTCACCAATTTAATTTTTAGTTTCTTAGAAAAAAAATTTCGAAAATAGATTCTAAAAATTGAACCAAACAGAACTTTATAACTAAAAAAGTTTCCACATTATTCCTAAAAAAAAAGACCATTACATTTCAAACAGCATACAAGTTAATAATACAAAATAAGTTGTATGACGACTTTGCCCTTGAAACATATTTGATTGTCGTTATTTGAAATAAGATTCAAAATTTATGGTCAAATGTATCACAATTGAAAGTTAAGAACCAAAGTGACACAAGTTTCAAACTATAGAAACTATTAGTATAATTCGCCCTATTATGAATCTTATATTTACATGGTATTTTATGGTCCACATAGGAGGTGAAAAAAATGATAATAATTTTACTGATAGATAAGTCTTCCCCCAAGAAGGTATCCCTGTAGCACCGCCACTATCAAGTATCCATTTCCGAGCTTTTTTCATTGCCCCATCTTGTCCACCATCAGGCCCTTCTCCGAGCAAACGCAGAGCAACATAGCTAAGTGCCGAGCCAATCATGGTGCTGTGGCCCTCTATGTAAAATCCCCATCCACCATCATCATTCTGCATAAAACGTACATTTGCCACAGTTTAGATATGTAATATATTAACGATTTTGATATTGAACACTAAGACGGTGTTTGGACATTGAGTAATACATACTTGATGAAGATAGATATAGCGAATCAACTCCTTTTTGTGTTCCCGGGTTAGGATTGTGTTAATTGCTCCACTTATGTGTAGAATAATTATCTGCATTAGTTATATTGCATTACCAACAGTTAGGTGAAAATTTGATTAGTAATTCTATATGTACATGTGAAGCATTGTTCGATTGGTATTGGTTTTGTTGTGTTTTTAGCAAAATGAAAATAGAAAACAGAAAACGAAAGCCCAACGAAACAGTAGTGAATGCTTACTAGGGGTGGTGTAAAAAACATTGGGCCTGTATTTTCAGCGGCCCAATGCCCATCTCTTGCTTGGATGGCGCAATTTAACCGAACAGCTTTCCTCAAAGCAATTGTTGCCCCCTCATAGGTCACTTCTTCTTTCTCCCCTAGTCTCACCGGTGGTATGCTTAGGTCGATATTGTTGTTTTCCTTTTTAAGCTGTGGATTGAAAATCAAAATACATGTAAAGTCGGTGAACAATTCAAAAAGTTTGTCACATTCCAGTGCACTGGAGAGAAATCCATCCATTTTTTAGATTTTTTTTTACTAGTCTTTAGAATTATTAAAAAATGAAAAGTTTTTAGGTACGATGCAGAGTGATTTGAGAGATCTATGTTTTAATTTGACAAGCAAAAATCATTAAGATACTGTTTGATTTTCTTACAAGTGGGAAACATGACTATGAACTAGTTGAATGATATGCTTATGCTAGCTGCATATTTATATTTATTTGGTCATGCAATGGTTGTATGTGTTCACCTGTATTTGCATCAGAAGATCAGAACAAGGCAGAGCCCGAGCTCGATCTTTTTTGAATTTCTTTTTATATTCTTGTCGTGCTTCTTCAACTGCTGCTCGCTCTTCTGACGACCCTGCATCAGGGTCAAACTCCCAAATTTGTCTACCAACATATTTGTTGGTACTAAACAAGTATGGTCCATGACCTTCTGCAATCTTCAACTTCCACATTTTCTTGTTTTTTCAAGTTCTCAACTCCTGTTTTAGGCGTCTGCATTTATGTGACATAAATTAGAAGGTACTTGATAAATTTTTATTTTAGATACTTTCCGAATTAGATTATTTTTAGTGTGTTTGAAATCATTCTCAAATGATCACATACAATGTTTAATGAGCTTTGTTCTATAAGAATTTATAAAATAAAAATATTTATTAGAATTTAGATGGTAGATTTCAATATTCACAATTTAAATTTTAGGCCCCATGTTGTGAAAGGTATGACTTTGGATACAGATTATAAAGTTTTTTTTTTTTTTTTTATCGGCAAAAAAGAAACTTTGTTGATGTAAAAGTAAAGAACAAGATACAGAACAAATACATCAATAAAGAGAGGAAATGCGAAAGCATCGCGATGAGTTAATTCATTCCAACTAGGTTGGCACCAAAGAGCCCATCCTATCATTTGCTAGCACCCCCGAAGTTGGTAAGCAACCAACCAAAAACCAGAGAAAAAAAAAAAAAAAAAAAAAACTCATTATGAATTGTGGGATTCAATTATTTGACATTGCGAAAAACTCTTTAACACTAAAAAGAATAGAGAATTTTATATATTTTTATGCCACTTGCACAAAAATACAATAGAAATTGTGGATTAGTGATAGTTTTAGAAAATTATTACAGATTTATTAAAAAAAAAAAAAATTGTTTTTAATTATTAACAAGTATAAAATTTGTCACTTATTTATATTTATTTTTCAAAATCACCCTGAATTGAAATTTTCCAAAAATATACAAGCATAGATATAAGAGTGAATTCTATGATTTTGTTGGTACATCCCTTGCTTCCCTTGCCTTTGCTTACATGTCATTAATGCATTGGTGAATAAATCTTATCTTTCATTGCATTGCATCATGAATGACGTGTGAGGTACTACTTCCGTGCCATTATTGAATCAGCAATATTAGGTATCATGAAAAACTTTTCATACAAATAATCATAAAAATTTTGTGACCCTTGAATTACACTTAAAATAAAGTACCACACACTAATCAAGGTAATCCAAAGATCATAAATATTTCATGATCATTTTCATGAAAAAAATTTCATGATACCTAACTTTTCTCTTATTAAAATAGTGAAATAATAGATTTTTTTAATACATTGCGACAATGCATGATTGATGTTTAAAGGTATCATATTAGATGATAAAGTAAATTTGATACAAAAATTTCATGATCTTGACATTACGTAATTAAAATGAACACAAAGCAGATAGCTATTGCACATAAGAGAGAGGGAGAGAGATTTTGAAGTTATAATTCATTGCAAAGAGTGGTGTTATAACATTTAATGAATGTTGATAAGTTTAAAATAATTATTTATATATAATTATTAAAATGTCATTGTCATTTTTGGGGTTTTTTTTGTGTAGTTTTTTTTTTTTTTTCTTTTGGTTTATTTTTGTTTTTAATGAATTTTTTAAAGATATTTTAAAAAGTTTTATACTTTTCAATTTTACTTGAAGAGACAAACCAAAAAATTAAATATTTGGAAAAAAGTTTAGAAAATATAAACAAGCAAAAAATAGTTTTTTTTTTTTTTGGATTTATTTTGGCTTTTTAATTTTTTTTTTTTTGAAATTTTTTATTTTTAGATTCGTTTATATAAGATAGACCAAAAAATTAAAAAAAATTAAAAAAAGTTAACATGATTTTGAAAAAAAAAATCACTAAAGATAACAAAAATAAAAATAAAAAATCAACTATTTTAAAAGTTCCCAAACATCAAATGTATATCAGATATGTACATATGTGCTAATGTTTTGTTTGTTTGTTTTTTCTAGAGAAAAAGTTATAAAACATTTATATTAAAATAAAAGTTAATATCATACTGAACAAAAGAAAAACAAAAAAGGACTAAATAAGAAAACATATTGAAACTATAACAATAAAGTACAAAATCTGTTAAAGAACCTGCAATAGTATGTGAAAATTACTAATCTAGTCAGAGATGTGATTTGAAAAATAAGATGTCCATATAAAAAAAAGCTCAGCCCCTTCGTCGCCATTCCTATCGCCATCGTCTTTCTTTTTGTTGTTCAACTCTGTCGTTGCATTCTTGTAGATCGGTCACTGTCGGAAGCCAGAGTTGAAGAAGAAGAACATCACAACAATAAGAGAGGAAGATTGAAAGAAGAGGGGACTATTGTGAGTGTTAAAAATTAAAAAATCTACATTAAAAATTGGGGAAGCTCTTAAACCCTCATGAGCCAATATCCATCCTAAGAGTAAAAATTTCAGTTTTAAGAAAAATTATTCTAAAGAATCCGTACTTGACAATTTTTGTGAGAAATTTTATAATAAACATTTTGTTTTTGGTATGCTATATACAACTTATAATATTGTGATTTTGATATTATTTTGCCTCATAATTAAGTTATTTTAAGTTAAAATCAAAGCAACACAATAGATTCTTACCAAATTGTCACTCAAGGGGATGTTACAATGGGGTGTGCATTGTATACATTTGACAACCTTTTTTCATTATAAAATATCATAACAAAGGACTTTTCTTAAGTGTGCAACCCTCAAGGGTTGCACACCATGTGCCACTTACACAAAAAGTGTAAGTGGAAGGGAAAACAAAAACAGGACTGCAAACAGAAAAGGCGTAAGTGTAAGGCGTAAATTGCACACTATAACAGTACCCCATAACAAAATTACCAAGTGTTAACTTTATCATTCATAATCTTATGGTGCACACTATAAATTCATTATTCATAATTTTATCACAACACCATGAAAATTTATAATTTTTATAACAAAAAATCGTAACATTTTTTCATATGTACTTTGTTAAAAATGCATGTTGTAGATTTCTCTCACCACTTTAAGACCACTTTAGATATAATTAGAACAAAAATCACAACTAGCTCATAACCAATACATCAATGAGTTGTTAAAAAAAAAAAAAAAATCCCCAGTCACAATGAGTTATTACTGCAGTCAATTAACTCATAATTATAGACTAAAGAAGTCATAATTGAGCATATAACACATTTAAAATGAAAATTTTTCTTTATTGTCCTGATCAAACTTCTCTAATATTCATGATTGCAATTTGCAAAGGCATCAAGGAAAACTATGTGCATGTGTATTTGTGATGCATGAATGATTAGAAATATTTATGTTTTATTTGGATCACAGATTTGGATCAAATTTTAAAAAAAGAATGAAATAAATATGAATGATTATATATATATATATTTTTCTTTCTAATTTTTTTTTTTTATCTAAATCTATAATTTAAATATAATGTTAGGATGAATGAGAGGTGAACTGACTACCTTGACTTGTAGAAGTGAAAAGCTTTTCTTGCTTGCCGCGAGAGAGAGAGAGAGAGAGAGAGAGAGAGGTGAATTACACAGTAGGAATATCAGAGGAGAGGAGCTTCAAAGGTGGGAATGGTAGAGAAAAGAGAGGGAATACTTTACTTATATAGACTTTTCTCAACCATGTAACACTACCTGGGCTACTTTAGGGGTTGTCTGAAAAATTGATTTTTTGAAAAAGACATGAAACTAAATTAAAAAATCATAAAAAAAGATATTTTTTAGGGTAAATTACTAATAGATTCTAATAGTTGGACTTAATTCCTATCAAGTTATATTAAAAATAAGTTTTGGTAAAATTATCGTTAAAAATAATTTTTTTGTGATAATTTTTTATATATATCGCTAAAAATTGACAATTAATAACTTTTTTTTATCATAATTTTTATAAATTGTAATTAAAATTTATAATTAATAACTTTTTTTATGATAAATTTTATTCATATGACTTATTAAACAATAAACTCACTTCAAGATCTATACGTAAGTACTTTTATTTTTTACCTTTCGATTCTTCACTTTTTTTTCTTTTTAATGTAACTTAAAAGAAAAAGGTCATTTTTAAACGTACCACATTTAAGTCGAAAGTCTTACAGTGCGTCACATCACATGAACAATTTTTTTATGTTTTTATTTTGAGAAACATGAGATGCATATATTTATACAAGGACGCTACATCGACTTAATTATACATACATACTCAAAAGATCTGCTAAGTTCACATATTTTCATAATAACGGCTCATTTGGTAGAGTTGTGGGAGAGTGATTATAATTTATATCCTAATAGTTTATAACTTATAACTGTGAACATAAGTTGATTTTGACTTATAAATTAAGTTTCTCCTCCCTCACTCAAAGAATAAATTGATTTTTGACTTACAAAAAGTTATAAGCTGTATTATTAAGCTGAACCAAACATATCAAAATAACTTAAATTAAGCTAAAAACTAAAATAAGCTGAAAATAAGTCCTACCAAACAGGGCCAACATTTCCCTTTGTCTTTGAAATCACACCAACAATAAATTTAAGAGTTTATTGCATTTTATATTCTTAAATTATTATTAAATTTATTTAATTTCTGAATTATCGACTTTTAATCTATTAAGTTCTTAAACTATCGATTAAATTTATTAAATTTATAAAATATTTAATTCAAATCTATTTGATTCATGAAATGATTATATAAATAAAATAAAAGTCCATAAGTATTATTAATTAGTTAAAGACCTATTTCGTTAAAATTTTATTTTTAAAAAGCTAATTCTTATGGTGAATTTCCTTTGTAAAGATAAATGTAATTATTTATAGTATTTTTTTACTTATCTTCTACAAGGACTATGTGTTTGGCTTTATCTAGTATCATATGTCATATTTCGTTTATAATTTTTTGTAGAGATGTATTTTCGAGGTCATGCCACGTGGCTAAGATGCCGTCGAGGTGTTGGCCGAGGTGCCACATGGACGAGCCAAATTGTCGAGATGATTACGGTATTGTTGAGATATGATGCGGTAATATTGGAATTCGAGATATTTGGATAGAGGACAAGAGTCCTAAATAAGAGATGTGCTTAGTTTGGATAAGGATGAGACTTTTGAGGAGTTTATCCATATCTAACTAAGAGTCTGAGATAAGCATTGTACTTAAGTCATATGAAGTAAGACTGCTAGGGAACGACGACACTATTCGCTATAAAAGTAAGGTACCCCCGTGGGTCTAAGGTATGCTTTTCTTGTGCACTGAATACTTGATTTGATACCTTTGAGAAATAAGTGACTGACTTGATCGTCAGAGTGCTCTCGAGTGGACGAGTCACTGTGGTATTCTTATCTTCTTGTTGGTAGGTGCTTGGTTTAATCTATTATGCCGCGTACTCTCCAGCTAAGTTTTTTGTTTGGTTGTGAGGTCGGAAATCAACACCCACAAATTGGCACCATTTGTGGGACCTTAGTATAGAATAGATGGCCAACGCCAAATAAGAGGTGATAGTCAGGGACGACATGCACAATGAGGAAGAGGAGTACATAAATCCAAACATGGGAGGAGGAAACAATGACGAAGAAGTGCATGAAGTAAATCCTGAGGCCAATAATGCTGCAAGGGGCTGTAATGGCCTGAGAAGAGGCAACCAGAAAGAATATTACAACGAGAGCGACTGCCAAGTATGAAAAGAAAGGTGCTTAAGAAGAGACGACGAGCTGAAGGACTTAGCAAACAAGTTGACGGACCTGTAGACTGTGGTGAACTTCATGACCCAGAGCAAGGTGATACTGTCATGACCCAACCCTCGTCCCAAGGGATTAGGGAGGTGACTGGCCAATAATCCGAGATTACCAAATGCCTACTTAATAGTAATCCAGTAATAAGGTCTAGCAGAAGCCTATACATAATAAAATATATCGTTCAATAAGCTGTGAAGACTTAAATGAACAAAACAAACCTTTACATATTCACATAAGTCCATGTCAAGCTTAAGTACAAAATAAAAACATATCTTAGGGATTAAATCCCAATAACAAAACAATCTCAACAAAAGTCTTAAAAACATTCATGACACTTGTTCGTAACACTTGTACACAACGCAAAAGGTGAATTCTAAACCACCCATGAATTCACCCTTGAAGCTTGACCCGGTTGGAACCTCGAAGTGAGACACAGTAGTTGGCTTAACAAAAAGCAAAGTTCAGGTCCACGCCACTAAGTTCGGTCTTGAACTTGATCACCTATAAACATATATAAAATAGTGAGGTAGACCCCAGTGAATAACAACTCTATAAAAGGGTTATAAATGATGTTCTTATAGTATTTAAAATAGTCAATTATCATCAGTGAATCAATTTCTCATTTTAGAATGATATTGTAATTATAGCAGTCATACGTGGTACATCCATTAGCAAAATAATACAGTAGGTCTTAAAAGACCAAACAATCATATTTGATGGCCATCAATACAGTAAATAATAGTTCCAAGATTTGGAACTGACAAAGATCTCTGTAACGGTAGCAATAATAGTAACAGTAATAGATGCTATGAATGCCACGAATACATTTCACAAATAGGACATTCATTCATTCAGAAATCATTAGTTAAAAAACAAAGCATCTTATAAGTCAGAAAATACATATAATTGAACATATCTTTACAAAGTTGTTACTCACAGTTGGCTCCCTGAATCACGTGATCAGAATGCAACGTTTGACCTACAAGAAAATAAATAAATTAGTAATATTTTAATGAGTATGGAAGACAAAATTTGAAAAGGATGAATAAAGGAAGATTACTAGAACTAAGTGCCTCATCATTAAGGCAAAATTCTCCTATTGGTTGTACTTGTCGATCTACTCCATGTTGGCTGGTAGAAGAAGAACCGTGGTCAATGTGGCACCAACTTCAATATCCTTGATGGCGATGTCGCTGACTTTTAAAAGTCAGTCACCAACATGAATCTCAGGGAGCCAGGCGTCCTCGGGAAAAACATCAATCTCTTCTCTAGGTCTGACTGACCTCAGCTTCTTTGCAAGTGGGGTGTTAGTGGATTCGGTTAAGGCTAGCCTCTTCTCGGCCTCGACCAGCTTGGAGATCAGCACAGAGTCTTCAGATCCTTCTTCTCATTAGAAGGGACGATTGTGATTTTAGCCTTTGTTTTGGCCTTTTTCACCCTTCTTGGTTTTCTAAACTGATTGAGGAGAAGAGGTAGATTGGACAGTGACGACGTCGGGCAATTCGAGGAGAAAGTCCTTGGTGACCGCTGGTTTACGACCCATCTCCTCAGAAAATGGCGACGATGGTCACTCCGGTGCCAAGTTTGAATGTAGGGAGAGCGAGAGGTGGGTTGGCAGGATTGTATGCTAGAGTGTCGACACCTCAACATTTTTTCTGCACGTCCTCCCAGTTTGAGCATTTATAGGTCAGCGACGACGTTGGCATTGAGTTGGTGGAATATGTTAGGATGGAGCTAAGGTAGATGGTTGGTTCACTGGTTCAAATGTAGAGGCTTGATTTGTTCAAGGGGAAGATGTTACTGGTAGAGTTATTGCAGACGGTGGAGTTCTGCTCCTGGATGAGATGTCGGGTAGAGGAGATCGGTACATCGGTATGTAGTTGAGCAGAATTGGGGCCATGCGGCCTTTAATCAGCAAGTCTAGAAGTCGGGTAAGGTCTTGAGTTTGGATGTATGACTTGCGAAAGGATTTGCTTGGTTGAGGAAGCACTACAAAATGAATGAAAAAGGAGAAAACCTTATAATTAGACTAAGTATGCGAATCAATATTAAAAGTGCGTGGTTTAGGTTAACTAAGTTCTTACCCTCATCTTCTCAAAAGACTCCTCGGTGCAAGGGGAATAGAAGAAGATCATCATCTAGTGCAAACTCCCAGTTGCCTAAGACAATGAGATAGTCACCCTTGTTGGAGTCTTAAAGGTTAGCTATCAACTTGTAAGCGGTCGACTGGTGTAGCGATCCCGGTTTTGACCCGTCTTTGTGTGGTGTTCCGGGCTCGGGTTGGTATGGTTTTGAACAGTGTTACGTATCTTAGTTTCTCCATATTCCCCTTATTTTGGTTATCGGGTTGTAGTGGTGTGTTTGGAACGGGTAATGTCTCCAAACCTTTATATGCGAATCCAGCCCGAATTGTGCCTTGCAGAGTCATATCAGAAGTTAATTCTTTCATGTTTTGCCACTTCGCTGAGTAGGTCGGGGATGGAGCTACCCGATCAGCTCACGGAGGTCTAAAGGGCAGCGCCCCTTAGCGGGTCCGGGGTAGCGCCCTGGGGGGTACGAGGGGTAGCGCCCCCAAAGCAAAAATGAAAAATGCATTCAAAGTTGCTTGTCTGCTCAAGTGGCCGTTTATGCACTTAAGCGGAGAATGTTTGGTTCCAGAAATTTGACATGTCTGCAAAAATACTGGGAAAGTGTATTAGATGCTCGAGCGAAGCTTTCCACACTCGAACAGGAGGTTGTGACTGACGCTCGAGCAGAGCTTTCCACGCTTGAGCGGACCATGTTATATCAGTTCGTGAATCTAATATTTCAGATCACTTTTTCAGTTCTCTCCCTCTCTCAAAAACTCTCCAGAATTTCAAATCTAGAGCTTCTCTCTCTAGAAGTCATCATCTCTCTTGGATTTCTCCAAATCCATTGGGATTTAGACCTAAGTTCTTCATCAAAGTTGGTTATCATCTCGAGAGCTTCGTTGTGTGCGGTGGAGATCGAGTTTAGGCATCGTTGATTTTGGGGTTTCATCTCAATTCTTCTTCAATACTTGAGGCAAGGATTTTCTTTAGAGTTATATATATATTTTTGCAAGATCTAGATAATTTTCGAAATCATCCTTCGATAGCTTTGAAAATTGATTGTTGATTCAAGAAGTTGAGCGATTTTCAAAGTGGGTTTGTCTCTTGTTCTTTTAAAATGATCTTTTGGGTTTTGATCTTCGTTAATTGAAGAAAATATGATTTCGGAAAGTTTTCTTTCAAAAGATTTTAGTTGTATAGTTTTGGTGAAAAAACCTAGAAATTGGGGATTTTTAAAAGAAATTGAAAATCCATGAATGATATTATTATATTTATTTTGTGTGTCAAAATAAATGGATGTTTAGAAAATTTCTTATTTATATTTATATAAATGATGAATTTCATGGAATATGAGGATTGTTGTTTATTTTGGAAATTATTGTTCAAAACGTTGAAATGGTCTTGAAATGACTAATTGTTGAGGATACTTGAGAAGAGGGAATTGTGTTATTCCTTGGATGATGAATCGGAATAAAAATATTTATATTCATCTTGTGAAATTGGCATATCAATTCATTTGATTACATTAAACTTTGAAAATTGATTTGAAAACTTGCATTGAGAAAAGAATGTTGAGAAACAAGTTTTCATGGAATGGTTTTGGGGTAAATACGTTGGTAAGTCTTGATAGGTGATGTAGATGATATTGAATAAGTTGGCCTGAAAGTACGGGGTGAAAGACCGAAAACCCGTGCAGATAGGTGTCGAGCCTTCCGGTTAATATCGATAAAAATGACAATTTGGTAGTACTTATATAGTCTACTTGCAGACACCGACCTAGGCATTACCAGAGTCATATTTACTGCCCTTGAAATAAATTGTTATGTTTTGAACAATTGAAATTGCATAACATCATTGAGCATGATGGTTTTCAAAAGATGAAAATGTGATTCACTTTCAAAAAGGGTCATAGCATGGCATATGCATTTAATCTCTTGAGACTTGTATAAAATGTATATACTTTGTTAAGGATTTCCTACTGGGTTTTATGCTCACCGTGCGGGATTTTTGTGCAGAAAAAGATGTGATTCTGCCTAACTAAAGGCGAGGAAATATGTGTTGAGAGTACGAGGCTCTCATTTTGCTGTAACTCTGTTTGTAAGCCAAGGGCTGTATTTGTGTGGGTTTGAATAACCATTTTGTGTAACCAGGCCTAAGCCTTGGAAACTTGTAAACCCTTGGGGGTATCTATTTGTTTATGTTATTTTGATTTGAAGTGAATGTATTATCGCCTGAAGACTATTTGTATCATGTAATGCAAGTGTAGGGATTTATTTTCAGTTTTACTTTAAAGAACCATGGTTATCCTATTATCATTTGGGTATAAAAATTGGGGCGTTACAACTTGGTAACCATGCTACCAAGTTCGAATACTTGGAGCTCGTGGGAAGTGGTCGTTTTACCACCATGGGTTCATGCTACATGATAAGTTGCATGATAGAAAGATGTTATACATTTTGTGACTATGTGATAACATGCTTATGTGGCTATATGGGTATGAGATTGGACTTTTGGGATGTTGTTTGCACCAGTTAAATTCCTTGAGGTCTTTTTAGATGGGTACTTGATCAATACTCGTTCTACTAGAAATTCTTGGTTTTTCGTGGGACGAATTTCATCATAAAAAGGATAATTCGTATGTGTTTACATGACTAAGTGCTTATGTGGAGTGAAATTAAATTGTCTATATGGTAGAGAAGTATATAGAAATTTTTTTTGTGATTGAATGTGTGAGGCAAATTACAAGCACGTATGGGTTAGTGTGCTAAATTATTTCTCTTTTCCTGTATAGGATGTTAGGAAGAGGTCAAACCTGTGGTGGTAGAGGCAGAAGATGTGGTAGGGCTCGTCGGGGTGTGCATGAGGTATCGGTCCATGAGATTCTGGTACAAGAGGAAGAGTCAGGCCAAGCTAACGTGGCCGAACGAATGGAACAAGCGGGTCAAACCGCAATGAGGACCCTAGCCCAAGAAATAGCGAAGGCTATGAACTTGTTGAGGGCTGAGAACCAAACCCAAGAGAACACCATTGAGGCAAAGTCGAGTTTCCTTACTAGAGAATTTCTGCAGGCTAAGCCGGATGAGTTCCTTGGTGGCCCCGAGCCCAAGAGAGTGGATGAGTGGCTCGAACAAATAGTGAAGACATTTGAGATGCTTCACCTTGAAGATTGTGAACTAAGGGTGACCCTGGCGAGTTATTACCTAAAAGAGATGCTGGTCAATGGTAGAAGTACGCCAAGGGTAGTGTGAAACCGACATGGGAAGCATTTGTGATTGCTTTCCAAGATAAGTACTTACCTCCTATTGCTAGGGAGAGATTGAGGCAAGAGTTTCTGGACCTCAAACAAAATTACATGTCCGTGGCCAAGTTTAAGGTGGCTTTTTCTAGTCTGTCCTGGTTTGCACCAGAGTTGGTGGCAACGGAAGAGCGCCGTTGTATCGAGTTTGAGAAGAAGTTAAGAACCAAGATCTTGTACAAAGTTGTCGGAAACATGATTCAGAACTATGCCCGTCTTGTGGAGGGTGCGACACATATAGAAACTACAGTGTAGGCTGAAGATGAGGACTTCGGGGTTCAAGGTCTTGGGGCCAGGAACCACAAGGGGATTATAGGCAGAATAACAGGAGCAGAGACAACTCCTCGTCCCAATCCCAACCTCAACAATCTAGGTCTACCTTTCCTTTACCTAGTTCAGGCCCGAGAAAGAGTACACAAAGTGGCTTTTCTTGTTTCGAGTGTGGCCAATCGGGTCACAAAGCCTTTGCATGCCCACAGAACGGAGGAGGGCAATTGATGTTACCACCACCACCACCTAATCGATCTCAAGGTCAATCTCAGTCCCAGAATAGAGGTCAGGGGTTTAATTGTTTTCAATGTGGTCAGCCGGGGCACATGAAAAGGACTTGCCCACAGTTGGGAGGCGCATTTGGCACATCAAGGTCAAGGCAGACTTAGAGCCACCAGTAGGCTCACTCAGTTCAGACCTCACGAGTTAACCAGGGAGCCACTTCGACTCAGTCGGTGCACCAAGCCTATGTTCTGATAGAGGAGCAAGTTCATCAGGAGCCATGGGGGCGTGCGTATGCTGTTACCGTGCCAGAGCAGTTGCCGAGATCCTCTGTTGTGAGAGGTATTTTTGTTGTGTGCAATACTTTGGCTAATGTGTTGATAGACACGGGTGCATCTCATTCATTTATATCTGTTGCATTTGTTTCTGCATTGGGGTTAGAGGTGGCACAGTTAGCGTCTCCACTCAGAGTAGAGTCACATGTTGGGGGTATGATTGATTTAGATCGGGGGTGTCATGATTGTGAGATAAAAGTCACCGGGCGTCAACTTTCGTTTGCTTTTGTGTTGCTAGACATGTCGAGTTTTGATGTCATTCTAGGTATGGACTAGGTATGTTCGTACCGAGCTGTGATAGATTGTTACTGTTAGAGAGTTATAGTTTGCACTTCAGGTGGTGATTGTTTTTACTTTCTGGGGAACCGAGTTGATAGGGTCTTGTCACCAGTCTTTGACCCTCGTAGTAAAAGAAAGCTTAGTGGCCTTCTTGCAACTCTCTTGAATAGTGAGAGTGACGAGGCCTGTGTTAAATTGCCAAGGGTAGTTTGTGAATACTCAGATGTCTTTCTCGAGGATCTTACTAGTTTGCCACCCCACTGGGAGATCAATTTCATCATTGAATTAGTGCCTGGCAAGACACCGATTTTCATGTCACCATATAGATTTGCACCAGCCGAATTGCATGAGTTGAAGATTCAATTCTAAGAACTTTTAGACAAGGGCTTCATTCACCCTAGTACATCGCCTTGGGGAGTGCCGACTCTATTTGCGAAGAAGAAAGATGGGTCATTGCGGTTGTGTATTGATTACCGCAAGTTGAATCGGGTTACCATTAAGAACAAGTATCCTCTACCTAGAATAGATGATCTGTTTGACCATCTTAGAGGGTCTCGTTGCTTCTCAAAGATAGATCTGAGGTCGGGGTATCATCAATTAAGAGTTTGGAAGGAGGACATCCAGAAAATGGCCTTTCGTACGCGTTATGGCCACTATGAATTCCTTATAATGTCTTTTGGGTTGACTAATACACTGGCTTCCTTTATGGATTTGATGAACCGAATCTTCCAAGAATACTTGGACCTTTTTGTGGTCGTCTTTGTAGACGACATCTTTATTTATTCTACCTCCGAGGAGGAACATGAGGCTCACTTACGGGTAGTGTTTGAATTGCTTAAGGAGCACCGTTTGTATGCCAAATTTGATAATTGCGAGTTTTGGCTCACTGAGGTGAAATTTTTGGGGCACGTAGTGTCGAGTGAAGGAGTGACTGTAGACTCTTCAAAGATAGACGCGGTATAGGATTGGGAACAACCCAAGAATATTTTTGAGATCTAAAGTTACATGGGGTTAGCAGGGTACTATCGACGCTTTGTAAGGGACTTCTCTAGCCTAGCCGCACCTTTGACAAGGTTGACTAGGAAGGGTATCAAATTTGTGTGGAGTGAGGCTTGTGAAAAGTCATTCCAAGAACTTAAGACTAGATGGACTACTACACCGATTTTGATAATTCCTGAAAGGGGTTTGAATTACAATATCTATTGTGATGCGTCTGGAGATGGACTTGGTTGTGTCTTGATGCAAGAGAGAAAAGTTGTGGCCTACAGTTCACGACAATTGAAGACTCATGAGAAAAATTACCCCACCCATGATTTAGAATTAGCGGCGGTGATTTTTGCCTTGAAAGTTTGAAGGCATTACTTGTATGGTGAGAAGTTTGAAGTCTTCTCTGATCATAAGAGTCTAAAATATTTGTTTTCTCAAAAAGACTTGAATTTACGCCAACAGAGGTGGATGGAATTTATGGAGGATTATGACTTTGAGTTACACTATCATCTGGGAAAGCTAATGTGGTGGCCGATGCTTTGAGTCAGAAATCTATGAGTAGTTTGGCAAGTGTGGCCATTCGAGAATGGGTTATGTTAGGTGAAATTGGAAAGTTTGATTTGCACTTGGGTGAGTCCAGTGAGAGTGCTACCTTGTTTACTTTGATTGCTTAACCTACCTTGATTAGTAAGGTCATAGAGGCACAACGAGGAGACCGTGATGTGGAATCCATTCGTGCTAAGATTTCCAATGGGAAAGAAGAGAAAGGTTTAAACGTTCACTCAGATCTAAGTATATGTTACCTAAACCGTTTGTTTGTACCAGAATCTTGTAGAGAGGAAGTACTTTGGGAGTTCCATCACTCACTCCTTGCAGTACACCTGGGAGGCACTAAAATGTATCATGATCTTAGTCATCAGTTTTAGTGGAGGGGTATGAAGCGGGATGTCGCTTTATTTGTATCGAAGTGCCTTACTTGTCAACAAGTGAAGGCCGAACACCAAAGACCAGCGGGTTTGTTACAACCCTTACCGATATCCGAATGGAAATGAGAGCGTGTTACCATAGATTTTGTAGTTGGGCTTCCTAGAACACAATGAGACAATGACGTCGTTTGGGTGATTGTTGATAGGTTGACTAAGTCTACCCATTTCATTCCGATGTACACCAGCGACTCAGTTGAACGCTTGGCAGAGTTCTACATTAGAGAGATAGTTCGACTTCATGGAGTCCTTGTGACTATTGTGTCGGATAGGGATCCTCGTTTTACTGCCCGATTATGGCAAATCCTTCAAGAAGCGTTGGGAACTAAGTTGACTCTTAGCACCGCTTATCATCCTTAAACCGATGGACAATCAGAACATATCATTCAGATTTTAGAGGACATGCTTAGAGCTTATGTCCTTGATTTTAAGGGGCCTTGGGAAAGGCATTTACCATTGATTGAGTTTTCTTCCAACAATAGTTACCAAGCTAGTATAGGGATGGCACGATTTGAGGCCTTGTATGGCCGCCTTGTAGATCACCGGTTTGTTGGGCCGAAGTGGGTGATGCACTGTTCCTGGGTCAGGAAATTGTTAAAGAGACAACCGAGAAAGTTGTTCTCATTCGGAAGAGGTTAGCTACAGCCCAAAGCCAACAAAAGAGTTATGCTGATAAAAGGAGACGACCTTTATCTTTTGAAGTTAGTGACCATGTGTTTCTTAAAATCTCACCAAGATGGGGTTTGATGAGATTTGGTAAAAGTGGTAAATTATCTCCAAGGTTCATTGGGCCTTTTGAGATCTTAGAGCGAATTGGGGAAGTGGCATACCGGTTAGCTTTATCGCCACAACTTTCGAGAGTTCACAACGTACTTCATGTAGCTATGCTTAGGAAGTATGAACCTGACCCTTCTCATGTGCTTGATTGGGCTGACTTGGAGGTAGATGAGGATGCCTCTTACGAAGAACGACCGGTTCAAATATTAGATACTCGGGAGCAAGTGCTACGGGCAAAACTATACTGTTGGTAAAGGTGTTGTGGAGACACCATGGGGTTGAAGAAGCGACGTGGGAATGAGAGGCGGAAGTCCGCTCCAAATATTCGGATTTGTTTAAAAATGCTTTAGTTGCTTTTCTTTGTAATATTCCCTAGTGTTGAGGGAAACGTATTTAAAGTTGTTAACCACATGTTGATATGTGCGTTGTTGTTTTAAGCATAAAGTTGTTGAGAGTTGTCATTACTTTTTAGGAAATTTCATGTTTATGCGTATTTGGGAGGCTGTTGTTAATGAGATAACCATGGTGGAAATTGTGGAATTTGGTTGAGAGTTAGTATTGTGATTTGAAAATGAAATATCGTGGTTTTGATAGCTAGAAACCTTTTTGCTTGGTGTAGCACGTCCGCGAGGGACCTCGGCTACAGCTCGGACTCTTTAAAGTTTGTGTCGCGGTTCTAAATCTGAACCAAAGAGTCCACCTCTGGCAAATTGTTTTGAGAAAAACTGATTTTTGAAAAGAAGTGCCAAACATGGACTGCTTTGCCAGATTACAGAGTCGCCACCTAAATATTTTTAAAATGGGGGAATTTAGGAAACCCTGACTCGGTCAAAGGCCACATGTCCGCTATCACCAAAGTGACTTGGCTCGAGCTTGGGTACGATCGGAAGGTCATTTATGAGCACCCTTTCGCCCGGTTCAAGACCGCCTCTACTAACCGTGATATCCATTTTGAAAACTTTATGCTCTTATTCCTAAGTTATTAGCCTAGAATTACTATGTTATGCGACAAAGAAACAAGTATAGACTAGATCGCCTAATTTGGGAACAAACATTGCATATCCGCTTTGTCTCGAAAAACGTGTTTAGATGTTGCTACTGCAAGTAGACTAAAATGCGGATTTCAATGAGTACTTCCAACTTAAGCAATCCAACCTCCACCCACAGCATTCATACGCTTTATCATGTAAGCATTTAGTCATGGTAATCCCATCACATGGCAACACCCACACGCATGCAAGATGCTAAAGCATAAAAGCTCACCTAGTACTCCGCCAAAACAATAAACTAGTTAGCAAAACAATGCATGACCTAGTCCATGTTATGGCTAATGCAACAGTAAAAATGCGCTTAGGCAGTGCTCGCTATCCTAAGCATGGTATATGAAATGCTATCACATAGCACGATTCAATTTTGGAATTTGAAAATTGCAATGCAGCTTTGTATGATGTACCGAGCCCTGCATGTAAACAAATGCATGGATGCACGCATGCATTGCATAAGGTATGCTAATTTAAAATGCCCTAATCTACCACCGAAGCGGTAAATAAAAGGGTTAGAAAGAAGCGGGGTTGGAAGACATGCCACACTCACCCACACTTATTACATTTTTGCCCTCACCGAGGGACCTAATAAATAAATAATACGCATCAAGAATAAATGAATAAATAAATTATTACAAATTCTAATTACCAAAATTAAATTAAACAAATAAATTAAATGGAGCCTCACCGCTTCTAATGCGCTGAATGATGCATGCGTCGCGACTACCTGAAAACTCGGCTATAGCATTGCAATTGCTTTTACCGTCCCCGCCTCCAAAAATTCCCAAAATTCGAATACGCCCCAAGTGGTCTGAAATGCCCCACCGGCTAGTCAAGCAGTAGTCATCGGCTTTACAAGGGCCACCGGCCGAAGCTTTTAAATTATCGGCACAAAATTAGTGCCGGTCGGCACGATTTTATGCCGGTCGGCAGAAAATCCCCGCAGCAGACAAGAGATGCAAAGAAGAAGAATGACAAAGAATGCATAGGCATGGTTTTTGGGCAATGTGAGCATGTCCAACCCTCCTATCATGTCAAGGGACTCTGGGGATGGTTTGGTTCTAGGGCTATCAATTGTGCATTTGATGCATGATAGCCTAAGGAACCAAGATTGCTCATTTTAATGTAAATATGCATGCAACACAACAAATGAATACTAAGTCCCTATCATGTGGAAATCAAGGGCCTTAGGACTAAGGATTGAGATGAGTTACACCACTTGAAATGTGAACTCCCTCAATCCTAGGCTTGGCTTGACAACCCCAAACCAAGCTATGAGATGCAAGTATGCAAGCAAGGCTCAAATGCAATGCAACCTATTATTTTAAGCATGCAAAGAGCTAAAGTATGTAGGATGCAAATGGCATGCAAGATGAGCCAATTAAACATGGGACTAACAAGCACACATTTGAGGCTACATTAACCAAGCAAGCAACAATCATGACATAAGCATGCAACAATGGACTTAAGCCATAGAGGGCAGCCCTCAAGCTCCCAAAAACAGTGGCAAAACAAGCCTCCCAACATGATCAAAATGCCACACAAGCATGCTTATTCAATGGGCCCAAGTCTAGGACACCAAAGAGAGTAACTTGACATCATTCATACAACCACTCATGGCATGCATTCAACAAACAAAAAAACAGATTTTAAGCATGTGGAATGACACCCAAATCCCTCATGGCACCCCCAAAAATACCCTAGTCATGGAAGCATGCACAATGCTCTTTTAAGGCATAAAAGACCAACATTCTAAAGCATGAAGGAGATGATAAATGGAAGTATTTGAACATGAAATGGGGACTGAAATACCACCTATAATGATGCCAAATCATTAGATCAAAACAAGATAAGCATGCTAGGACTTCATACAAACAAGGCCTACAAGCCAATATGCAAGACAACCACCTCAAACACACCAAACATGGCAAAATCAAAGGCTCACAGCCCTCTAACATGGCAAAATAATACTAGTATCTTCATGAAACTAAGCCTAAACATGCAAGAGTCAAAACCTCAAAACATGGCATACAAGAGAGCATTTCAAAGGAGGTATAGGAAGCATGTTAGAGGCTACAATTCCAACCAAAAACAGAGATCAAACATGACCTAAAACAGCCCCAAAAGCCTTGAAATGAAGCAAAATGCAAACATGCACACATGCTATACTATGAGCCAAAACAAAGGCCAACCAAAGGACCAAAGGGAGAGGGGTGTCCTCCCTTAGATGAGGCACGAAAATATCCTCACCATCGAAAACTCACCGGTTTTCAAAGGGTGAGAAGATCCAAGAACACCAAAATAGGAGGCCTAAGAAAAAGGCACCAAAGAGGGCCAAACAAGGCTTAAAGTGATAAGTCTTAACTCAAACCATAAAATGACCTTAATGAAAGTTCAAGAACAAGTAAAAACAAGACTTTTTATGTTAAACACAAATCCAAAAACACAAAGTAAAGAGGGTAGAAATAGATTGCAAGAATGGGGAATCTAAAGCAACAAGCTTACCCTTGAAGAACCAATGAAGAACAGTGGTCCAAATTCTCTCCAAGTGATCAAAACCAGTCCAAAATCACTCAAAACAAACCTCCAAGTCTTCCAATCTCGAGCTAGGTGTAATAGTGTGTGTAATGGTGCAAAAGTAAGACAAAACTCACTATTTGGGGCCTAAAACACACACACAAGAGGAGAGAGAGGGAGATATAGATATATATGGATGTATATCGAGAGTATATGTATAATCTCCGGTTCTTGACCTAAAGTTGCTAACCCTTGAGCCAAGGGGATGAATGGTGTTTAAATAGGCAATATACAAGCCAAGACTTAATGGCTAAGTAAGGCCAAAAGGTTCAAAGAGGTGAGGAGGGTCTTGGCTTCTAAAGGAAGCCAATATACCGCCAAGCTTCCCAAGAAGCTTGGCCAAAGGGGTCAAGCTTCTAGAAGCTTAAAAGGGTTCAAAGGGCAAGGGTGCAATGCTACGACGGGAGGAGTGATGGTGTAATCCACCGCACAAATGCATGCACCATCCTCATAGGGGTTCAGAGGGTCACCGGGCAAAAACAATCACCGCACAAAATGTGCCTACGGCAAGGAGAAGTGCCGATCGGCATCAGATTCTAAGAAAATAGTGCCGATGACACCGATAAAGGGCCGGTGATCAAGTGGGGCAGTAGAGGTCCCGGGATGGCTAACAAGCCTTCCCTACCCTCAAATGCAACAGACACAAGTCTTGGTGGAAAACCAAGCGCAACAAACCAAGAAGAGATCCCGAGGTACGGCAAATGGACCTCCGGAACTCAAACTAACACAAACATGGATAATCACCGGTGTTCAAGCGGTGATGTCCAAGTCTTGAGGACGGTCAAAATGGGGTGTCTACAGCTGTTCTCTTGACGTAACTCTAAGTCATAACAATGACGTGAGTGAATGTCAAAGCCCAGAGACGACCCATCTTTGACAAGGTCAAGACTTGGACAATCATGCAAAACAAGTAAGGTATATACCAAGGCAGGGGCAAATGCAACCGAAAATGCAAGAAGCCGCATAACTTATGATCATGCAAAGAAAGTCAGAATGAAGCACACATGCATAGCTTATAAGCTAACATGCAACACCACACTACAATGTAGAAAGGATGTAAGAGAATTATGCAATTCTCAATACGCCTCAACTCGGGAAATACAATACTGCGTTCGTCTGGTTTCACCGCCTCAAATGAGCCAGACATACAATATCGCGGCTCAAAAGAAAACAAACTTAACAGTATGGTATCGTTAGCAATATCCATGACAATGCAATCGACAAATTCGTGACAACGATTCAAGGTATATATAGAAAAGTGTGATTGAACACATGTAAGTAAAGCACGACGAAAGTACAATGTGTAAGGTAATTGAACACATATCAAGAAGCAAAGCACGATACAATGCAATGTGTATAAAGAAGGTAATTGAACACATGTCAAGAAAGCAAAGCACGATACAATGCAATGTGTATAAAAGGTAATTGAACACATGTCAAGAAGCAAAGCACGATACAATGCAATGTGTATAAGAGGTAATTGAACACATGTCAAGAAGCAAAGCACGATACAATGCAATGTGTATAAAAGGTAATTGAACACATGTCAAGAAGCAAAGCACGATACAATGCAATGTGTATAAGAGGTAATTGAACACATGTCAAGAAGCAAAGCACGATACAATGCAATGTGTATAAGAGGTAATTGAACACATGTCAAGAAGCAAAGCACGATACAATGCAATGTGTATAAAGGTAATTGAACACATGTCAAGAAGCAAAGCACGATACAATGCAATGTGTATAAAAGGTAATTGAACACATGTCAAGAAGCAAAGCACGATACAATGCAATGTGTATAAGAGGTAATTGAACACATGTCAAGAAGCAAAGCACGATACAATGCAATGTGTATAAAAGGTAATTGAACACATGTCAAGAAGCAAAGCACGATACAATGCAATGTGTATAAAAGGTAATTGAACACATGTCAAGAAGCAAAGCACGATACAATGCAATGTGTATAAAAGGTAATTGAACACATGTCAAGAAGCAAAGCACGATACAATGCAATGTGTATAAAGGTAATTGAACACATGTCAAGAAGCAAAGCACGATACAATGCAATGTGTATAAAAGGTAATTGAACACATGTCAAGAAGCAAAGCACGATACAATGCAATGTGTATAGAAGGTAATTGAAATTGAGCATATTAAAACATGATATTGAGATGCAACATATTGTAACACAAGATGATTTGAAACGACTTTTTGAAACTCACAAGATATAAAAGGATACGAGAAGGAACGCCCTTCACATGTTCCGAGCATCGCCACAAAAGTCGTGGCTTGAACTCAACTCAAGATCCATTAACATTCCGTATGCACTTTCCCAAGACCGTTTGAGTGATGAAGGAGTCGATTGCAATACCAAACCAGTGCACGAGCGCAGGAGGTGTTCTCGACTATGAAGGGAGGTTCCCGCATTCAACCCAAAGATTTTGCTTTACATTCCTTTTCATTAGTTGTTTAAGACATTACTGCACCGCCAGTGTGTTTTATGTTCCTTTGAAATTGCGAAGTTTTACAAAAACACGTGACGAAAATGAAACGGCTATTTGCTTGAAAAGGTATTGCACTTGTGTGCATCGCATCGCAAGGCATCACATGACAATGTGAATGAAATTGAAACCGTTGTTTGAAAACAGGCATCGCATCGTAATAACCAGTAGTGAACCAACTTACAACTCGATAAGCAAAACAAAGACTCGACAGACTAGCCAAGTGCAAGTGCAACTTGATAGACAAAGCAAAGACTTAAAGAGAGTGACATACAACTCGATAAGCAAATATGCAACAATTCGATAAACAAATACGCTGATTCGGGCGGAATCAATCAACGGAGAATGCCGAAGTGGTGGAATTTCAATATTCAAAGATAAAAAGCTTGGAAGAAATAGGGGAAGACCATCGGCTTAACAAAGTGTCACCGCCGAGGATAATGGTCATCGCACATTATTGGGCCTGGTCGGCACAAAATTATGGCTTGGCCGGCACTATATAACGGCCGGTCAGAGAGACCACTGCATCAGTAATGTTGACATGTGTCCTCCACTCAACCTTATCCTCTTCAAAAGGGTCTCAACTTCGTGGTTCTCTTCATTTCAACACCGATTTACTCCAAATGGAAGCATTTCTTGCCCAAAATCTTGCAACTTGATTAACAACTTGATGGCTCGAAAAGTCAATTTCCTGCTTTTGGCATAAACGCACTATTCACTTTGCGCCATACTCCTGCATTTTTCATTCCTCCATGCCGCTGCACGGTTTTGGAATCCCAGAACACATGTCTTTAGCTTTAGCGGCAAGAGATGTGTCCCACTTTCAAGACTTCCAAGCTTTAATGGAATCGACCGACGAGGAGATTCTCCTCAACTTCGCTTTTGGCCATGCCCAAGCCTTAGGACAAATGTGTGGGCTCTCAATACCCGATGCTCGTTTTTGATTTGTGACGGACATTAGATGTTCCGAGCTTGGTCTGCTGCTTTTTCCGAGACCGTGATCGTGGGCGACCATCGCCGCAAGGTTTTCGCGGCACGCCTTTGTCTATGCATATTGTCCCATTTTCGCTCGCCTCCGACCGGAGGAGCCAAAGGTCCTGCTGATTGAAGTTGCCCAAGGTTTGAAAGAGGGCAAGAGCCGCATTGCCATGGTCCCGGCCGAGACTCTATTGGGCTTAGACGCCTTTTATCGCCGAGAGACGATCGATTAGCAGGAGTCCACTATTACCGCAGTAATGTTTCCCACCCATTTTGCATTTTATATTTGCTCACATCACTCGCCCTCGTGCCTCGATTTTTCTCACAAAACCCTTTTCTCACTTTTTTCTCTCATCGTGACATCTCTATTCTTTATTCTCTCATTTTTCATCCCTCCCTGTGTGGTTAATGGATAAATTGAAGGTCGTGGACTCTTGTCCTCGCATACTCAAGGGTTATTTCTTCAGTAACGCTCGTTGACGCCTTGACGAGGGTTGGTGGTTTGAATGGATGTAGTTTGTCCGCAGATCAAGATTGCTTGGCGGTGCCCTTGGCTCAATCTTCCGATGATGAGTTACAAAGATGACCCGTCACCGGATCCAATTGATTGGCTTGACTCACAGGTCTTCTACTTCCCTTTCAGATCTTGCGCCAGCTTTGGTCATGATCGCACTGCCCACCGGAAGGGATAGAGTATCCGCAAGCATTCGATTCGGTGCACGGCCGTCTGTGATGCCACAAAGATGGAGGACGAGAGAACTCGCCCCGCCTCCCACTTTCGGGCTTGCACTTTGTCCGATGAGTGCTTGATTGGCTTAATGAAGAGGCACAGAAGGGCCCACTTTGGCCAGAGGCTTCACCAGCCGAGGAGGGGCGCAGGACATTTGATTTGACCGCGTCTCCTGGATTTATTGCTTTATCGCTGCTTTCAAGTTTTCTTTTATGAATGTAATAAAAAGCAACTTCAATTGTATGCAAGAGCAAGAGAGCTCGCTTGAAATCAATGAAATTGAAGGTTGTGGTAATCAAAAATTTCCGCTTTTGGTCTAGAAATGGTCCTAGTTGTAAAAAGATTTATTTGAACAAAGTCATCTTCATTAAAACTTTTCAAAACCATTTTCGATATGGATCGAATCGACACGCCCAAATTTGTCAATGAGATGCACAACCCTGCATTCCTCGCAATTGGAAAATTGCCCCTAGTTTGAATAGTACCACAGATCGCATGGCAACGGAAAGTTGCCCCTAGTCCTAATAGCACCGCACCGAGATTATGCGATGAATGCCGATGGACAAAGATGACCAGATGATCAAATGGACAAAGCCGATCGGGAAAATGTTTATGGTCAACTTCGTGATGAAGTTGCCTACGATCCCAATGATGGGAATCAAGCCTCACGTAGTTCAGCTTGGGTTCACTCGAGTATTTTCACTCTCCTTTTGCGCCTAACTTTTGCCAAGGCCGCCTTTTATGGTTTTCAACCTTATGAGCTCGCTTTTTATATTTTCTAAATTTTTGTGCTCAATTTTGCCTAGGTCGCCTTTCGGTTTTCGCCCAGCGAGCCTCTCAGTAAGTGATATTTCTTCACTTTGTCCATGTTGATCGGTTGGGAGAACTCTAGGCCATCTAGGTCCATCGTAACCACAGTACCCACCGACTGATAGACTTGATGATATAGGGACCACCAATTGGGTCCGAACTTGCCCCTTGGGTCGTGGATGGGAGTTCGTTGTCTTTGAGCACCAAATCTCCTTCCTTCAAATTCTCGACTTAACCTTCTTGTTAAAAGCCCGGCGATTCTCATACCGATAACCTTGGACATGGTACAAGTGCTTTTCACCTCCTTTCATCGAAGAGCATGAGTTCTCGAACCTACTCACGCTAATCTGCCTCAAATTTATCCGACACTCACCAATACTGCAATGATGGAACCTCAATCTCGATTGGTAGAACGGCCCATTCCGTAAACCGGAATAAGGGGTTGCTCCAATGGTTCTAATTGAAGTCCCAGAGTCTCACGAGCTTAACGGCAACTTGTCCGCCACCCGATAGGTTTCTACCATTTTCGCAAGATGTGTTTAATGTTTTGTTGGCGGCCTCAATCGCCTCCGCTGGTCCGCGTCGATACGTGACGACTTATGAAAAGCGACATTATACTTCTCCAACAAATCAATCACTTCCTTCTTGAAGTGAGAACCATTGTCCCAAATGATCTCATTCGACCCCATACCGCAGATAATGTTGTTTTCGATAAACTTCGCGACATGCGGCCTTCAACATCGCATAAGATCGGGCCTCACCCACTTTTGTGAAGTAATCTATTGCTACCAGATATATTCATGTCCATTTGACCCTTTCGAGTAACACCCAATCACGCCGATTCCCCAAACCGAGAACGGCCATGGCGATGTCATGTTGTATAACTTTGATGGCGGATGTTCATGCGGTTCGCGTGAATCGCATTTGTGGCATCGCCGAATCTAAACCGATACAATCTTCCTCCATGGTAGACCAAGAGTAGCCTTGTCTCGAGGATCTTTCGTACAACATCACCCCATTTACATGTGCACCACATTCTCCTCCATGGATGGCCTCCATCAGCGCTTTTGATTCTTCATTTCCACACATAGCTTGTGCATTCCTGATGACCTCTTTTGTATAATTTACCCCGCAGATGATAAACCAATGTACCATTCTTCTAATTGCCCTTTATCCTTGGCATTTGCCCCTAGTGGATATGTCTCCTTCTCCAAGAAGTTCCATATGTCGTAATACCAAGGGTTGTTATCTTGCACTTCTTCTATGGCGTAGATTGACTCATATGTCAAGCGCAAACTTTTGATCAATGATTACCGGACGATCCCATTCTCGACGGATGTCTATCATAGAAGATAGAGTTGCTAGTGAATCATGAACCTCGTTGTTCTCTTACTAGGTGAGTGAAACTTAGCTTTTCAAACCGAGGAACTAACAAGTCCAGTGGTCCGTGGTAAATTATCATCTTTTCCTCCTTGACTTTCCAGCCTCCTTTCGCCGAGACACAACTAAGTTCGAATCCTCGATAACGCCCAAACGCCTTTGCCCCTAGTTCTAGGGTCGCCTGCATCGGGCAATGCATGCCTCAGATCGCCTCATTGTTCAAACTTTGAACCGAGCTTGAATGCTAAGGGATACGGAGTCGCCAGCGCTATCAACAACACTCCTATCCTGCATCCATATTGATTTGACGCCCGCCAAAGTACATCGCCCAAGTTTCATCTTCGGCGTGCGTAATATTTTCATCCGAATAGGTACTCAATCGCTTCATCCCTTCAACCGTGGTCGAAGGAACTCGCCATCGCTTCTTCCTTTTTACAGACTTTGCGCCACATACTTGAGATCAAATTCGAGAGCAACAAAGAACCAACGAGCTAGCCTACCCGTAAGTGCTGGTTTCTCAAAAAGATATTTGATGGGAACAAGTCGTGAAACCAACATTCCAGAGTGAGCTAACAAGTAGTGACGCACCCTCCTAGTAGCCCATACCAAGGCTAGACAAGCCCTCTCCAGCGGAGTGTAGCGGTCTCAGAATCCAAAGATCTTCTTGCTCGTATAGTAGATGGCCCTTTCCACTTTATCTTCCGACTCTTGTGCGAGCATACAGCCATTGTGGTCTCAACAACGACAGATACAATATCAACGGCTTCCGCTTTGGTGGTGACAATACGGCGGATTCTCAGAATACTCTTTAACTGCTCAAACGCAGCTTGGCACGGCCATCCCAATGGAACTTCGCCTTTCTTCAAGAGACCAAAAGTGGTTCACAAGTCAAGGTTAGTTTAGAGATAAACCGCCTTATGAATTGCACTTTACCCGTAAAGCCTCGCACCTCCTTTTCATTGGTGGTGGCATTTCTAAGATGGCCTTGATTTTGAAGGGTCGACTTCGATGCCCCTTTGTGTAATCGTAAATCCCAAAGATTTTTCCCCAACAGAACACCAACGACATTTCATGATTCAACCGCAAATTAAATTCTCGATCCTTTGAAAAACTTTTGCAAGGCTGTAGTGGCCCTCTTTCTTTGGACTTGACAATCATGTCGCCCACATACACCTCGACCTCTTTATGGATCATATCATGTAATATCGTGGTTGCACTCGCTGATATGTAGCCCCAAAGATTCTTCAACCCAAACGGCATTACTCTATAACAATATGTACCCCACGGGTGGTAAAAGGCCTTTCCTGCCTTCGGGTGCCATCACTATCCGATTATAACCCGAAAAGCCATCCATGAACGAAGCAAAGCATGCCCTACCGTGAAATCTACCAACTCGCCAATATGTGGCAAGGAAAGTCATCCTTCGGATCGCTCGCTCAAATCCTCAAATCCACACATACCCGGATTCTCGCCATCCTTCTTCTAAGATCGAACAATGTTGGCCAACCAAGTTGGGTATTCGGATACCAACAGAAGCTCGCCAACTGCTTGGTGACCTCTTCCTTGATCTTAATGGCCTACAGTATGAATCCTTCCGAGCTTCGCTTGATGTCGGGCCTCGGTCAAGAGGGATCCGGTCAGATAATCTCAGATCGATTCCGTGCATGTCTTCGTGAGGACCACGCGAAAACATCTTTGAAATCTTTTAACAAAGCGACTAAGCGCCGCTGCCTTCCGAGGACAACGTGGACCCGATCTCGACTACCGCGGGTCCTTCTCAAGACTAATATTCACAGTGTTGATTTCATCAATTAAAGGTTTAACAAACCTCTTGCTCTTGTTCAATTAGTCGTTGTAAAACCGAGGAATTTCGCCTCGCTGCTTTCATCAAAATTTTGAAAGTCCCGATGAAGCAATAAACCAAAGGCACGTAAAAATACTGAAACCACAGCTACCTCATTCTCATTAGATACTTCCAAACCGCTCGATTCTTCAGAATAACAGACTCAAAAGAGAAAGAAAAAGACGACCGACAGATCAGGCATCCGTTATCACCCCAGAATACCAGACTCAGACTCAGACGAAGCTGAACCCGATTCCGACTCACAAGACTCGGTGGAATCAGATTCCGCCACTACCCGATCCGGTCGCCGACAAAAATCCTCCTCAGATTGCCAGTGAGGGAGGGTGCGATGGATGCATCCAAAATAGCCGATTGTAGGCCCGCAACTGCTTTCATCTCCGATCATGGACACCGAGGAGTCATCCCCTGCTAATAACCGGGTCGATCAAAGGATCTCGAAAGTAGACACGCCAAGCACCCCATTTCAAACTCAGGTCCGCAGACTCCAATTCCTTGCTATGTTCAAATTTCAACTGCGGGTTCATTCGCTTCTTCAAGAACATCATCCCCAGATAATCGCAAGTCGAAGAAAATTTCAAACCCCAAGCATGCGCTTTTCTTTATTCATCCATGGCTCCGAAAACCACGTATCGGAAGTCTTCTCCCGACAAACGTCCGTTCAGGGTACCCTGGATGGGCCGATGCATCAATTCAAAAGGTTTTCCCATCTGTTTTGCTTTGGCTCTTCCAGCTATCTCTTTTCCTTTTCTTACCCAATCTTCCTTGGTGGGCAGGTAACCCAAGCCGAAGGTGTGAGGGTTGTGGCGCACTTCGGCCAACGCCGCAATGCCCTTACGGCCACTCTTCCCTAATCCCATCCCGGGGATGTATTGGAGTTTGTTCATGAGGTATACCGCTGGGCGCTAACATATATCCCTTCATTAATCGCCATGACGCTCAGACTACTTCACTGCTAGGTAAATCCGATATAAACACATCTTCCATCCCATGCTCAATCTCTAGAACGGGGTAGACACCTCCGGTGGATGGATCGATGAATTACCAAAACAATGGCTACTCCCTTCCCATAGGGGTATTTCACCATTTGATGCAAAGTGGATGATATCATTCGATGCGTACCACGGCCGCCTAACAACAAATTGAAAGTTGCCTAGACTTCCAAGACATGAAAATCTATCTCCGCCGTCCCGTCCAACCTTAGTCCGATGTTAACGGTTCCCATCACTTCGGCTTGTGTTGTCATATGCCCCGATGACTGAAATAAGGTACAAAGTCCGCGACTTTCGCATCAATCGCATAAGTCGCCCTCGCAGGCGACGTTGATGGCGATCCTCAGATCAACAAGGACTACCGTATCCATTTATCCCCGCACTCTACGGAGATGTAGAGTGGCTTGTTGTGATTTGTGCCCTCAGCGGTAATTCTTTATCAAGAACGCCAACATCGGGCCCTCCCGGAAAGACTAGCCCCACTAGTCGTTTCCGTGTTGTTTCTATTGAAAGCTTTGCCTTATCCATGGCCGATAAAATGACCTCCCCTGCACTCGAGAAGCCATGAGCAATTCCCCAAATAGAGATATCCGCTTGTATCTTTTTCACCGCTTGAGTACGGCTTCCTCTTCGAGCCGCTTCCTTCGCTTCACCTCTGTCCTTCCCCGAGGCCTCTCGTTGATCCAAGTGCGGAGGTTTGAAATATCGCCCACTCCTTGTCATGTGGTCGACCTCTCCAAGGTACCAAGTATTGTCGGGTTGGTTGTTCCCCAATCCTCGTCCGTGTGGGCGAGACATAAGTCTTCATCTTCCCACCACATTCCTCGGCGATCGATGACGCCCGTCCGCTCGTATGATCGTTTGCGCCGCAACACTTTCCATCCATATACCCGCAAAGATTTTCGGTTTCAGGCACACAGAGTTTCCACTCCCACATGGGCCTTTGCCTTCGATTCTCTCTAATCCTCAAAACTTGCTTTCTTCTGCATAACCGATCGCTCGCCATCTCTCGTGCTCAAAATGTTCCAATCTCGCGAAATTTGACATCGGCGCCCCATGATATGTTCGCTTTTTCGACTTTTCACCGCCGCCGATTTTCTCATTCCTCATGAACTTTGTTTCACCCAAATTCTTCTACTACATCGGGTTGGTCATCCAACCACCCGGTGGCTTCATCGAATCTTCATGATCAAACCAAGCGATTGCCACATCCTCCGGGTATTGATCGTCATAAAATCGGAGGTTGGCGGCACTCCCCATAGTCACTACATCATCTGCTCCTCGCTCTAGGCTATCTCCTTGAATCACACATAATTCTTCTTCTCATATAATTCCACTCCGGCCCATCTTGACCCATTGATGAAATGTAGTCACTGGATCAGATGTTTTCCCGCTGTAACCCTAGATTCCACAGACTCGATTCAATAACCCGCCTCCTTCTTTGGAATTCCCTTTATTGTTCTTGGTGGTCACCACCATTGGCTTAGGTTGGGTCGAGGAGATGTCCATCATGCACAAATCGATGCAATGAAGGAACACCTCCGCTTAGGCAGTGGGTAGGTGTGATGTAGATGCTAGGGTCGAGGACACGCCCCAAAGATGAATGAAATTGAGCCTTTTGGGTGGTGGAGCCTGTTGTGTATGGGAGGGATTGGTAGTAACATTGGGTTTTTCGGAGGTAAGATTACCCTGCTATCGATAAGGTCTTGAATTTCATGGCGAAACCGTAGCAATCGGTCGGTGTCGTGACCATGTCAGCCGTGAAACGCACAATATTTGGCCGTTATAGTTAGGAGGAAGTTTTTCCGTAGGGGCCTCGCCCGTGGGCTTGTGTGCCCTTTCTTGATCAACACCCCCAGAGCTTTGGATAGGGGCATATAGAGTGGAGCGAAAGTTCGTGTTTCGGTGGGTATTTGGTCGCTTAGGGTTGCTTCCGGACGCACTTAAAATGGCGAGGTCACCAGATTTCTTTGTGAGGGGTTGGTGGTGACCATGCTTACTTCCCGGTTCTGCAGCTTGATGTGCCACTCGGCCTGCATTGTTGCTTCGTTGAATGTCCGCCGGTTGCTCCTGCCTTGATCAAACAGACTCGCTTCATCGTGATCCTCAATCAGATCCCCATATCATGCAGATCTGCGAAGGTAGGGAAGGAACTACAATCATCTTCTTCATTAACCCCGCTGAAGATTGCGCACAATCATCCGGATTTGGTCTCGTCTGCGGGCCTTAAGGTCATCATCGATGCTTTCGCCTCCATCCGTTACTTAACTCAAAACCCTCCTTAGGCTCTTGTTTGTTGTCTCGAGATCACGGGTAGTGATCTCAATCAGGTGTTGTATGAATATCGCGATAAAGGCCTCACCATTTCGTCCCAACTTATCTTAATGTCATCATCTAGCTTGGAATACCATGCGGATGCTACACCGACAGGTCCGACCAAACAGAGACAACTTCGAGCCTATCGAGGCCCATCGGCCTTAGAACGTCCGAGAACATTTTGGTACCATGGGGTCCCCGACCCATCAAATCGATCAATATGAGGCATCTTGAATTGGCTTCAAAGATCACAACAGATCAAGATAACCATCTTCAATATTGGGGATAGTCTTGACCCCTTGAGATCTCTTGAATAACTTTTCGCTTGCTTAATTTGAGTGCGGGGTCACCTCGAACTCAAAGGAGAGTCGTAGATTGGTGGGTGTTTTTGATAGCCGAGGTTGAATTTGAGGTAGGGTCGAGGTGGGGTGGTCCTGGGCGCCTCAGACGCTCAACATTGGCCGCCTCCCGACGTTAGGAACTCCCGTGGGGAGGAGTCTGCGCGGCAGATGTCGGCTTGTCGTTTCTAGCTCGCAATTGTCTTCGCCGTTTTCTTACAACCGTGGCTCGTTGTTCGGGCGGTTCGCCGCTTGACAAATCATTTTGCCGCATTGCTTATACTCTCTTGAAGGTGGCGACTATCTCCTCCAAACCGGGTCATATTATCCTGCTCGTTGGATTATCGTATAAATTCTCTCACAGGACACAAAACCTCGATCTCTAATGAGCACGGTGGGGTAGACAAAGCCCTCTCGATCGATCGTTGTAATCGATGCCCTTCGCCCATCGACTTCCGCTTAGTGACCGGGGTAGCGAGTAGTACACCGTTGTCCGCTCATCGATCCTCGATCGAAGGAGTCGACGGCCTCGACCCAGTGGTGCTTGGGGAATATCTATCGGATCGGTAGCAATTGTGCTCAACTACCTAATGAAAAGATAAATAAAACGATAAATAAATGTATAATCGGACAAAGATAACGGCAAGAAAGTAAATAAACACACAAAGACACGGTCGGGTATTTAAAAATTATAAACGGTCGACGTCAATACACTGCTTTCAACCATCGACATCGATCACGAACCATTGCCCCTAGGCCCTAACTGACATCCACGCATAACCGATTCCCAAAACATCGACATCGATACCCTGCCCGACATTTAAACTTGCAAACCGACCAGATGTCCCCGCAGAGTTACACTCTAAAGCACATAGCAATTAAATGAGAACCAAAACACCCCTATGTTTGGGTAGGGTTTCGCCCCTATTTTGTCGAGCTAGGGTTTCACTACGCACGCAGCCGTTTCAAACAACCTAAATCGTAAGCAACCCGTCCTAGTTTGGAATGGTCACTATGGATTCCGACTATGCAACTAGGTCGAATGGTCAGTGGTGCCCCGAAAACCGGGTTTGTGTTCCCATATCGGGCAGAGCCCGCAACCGTCAAATTTTATGGACATGCCTTGACAAGACAAGCCTCCAAAGAAACCGCTCAGAATAGCAGATGACCAACACGGTGTCCTAGGCGCACTAATGCACATGCAATGCAAAGAAACACATAAGTGAAATCAAAACAGATATCACGAAGTTCGAGTCAAGCTCTAAAATCCTCAAAGCAGAGTCGCCAGAAATCAGAGTAACGCTCATGAGGGACCTCGCCATGTTTCTGACTCTTTAAAGTTTGTGTCATGTTCTAAATCAACCAAAGAGTCCACCGCAAATTGTTTTGAGAAAACTGATTTTTGAAAAGAAGTGCCAAACATGGATCGCTTTGCCAGACATGAGTCGCCACCTAAATATTTTTAAAATGGGGAATTTAGGAAACCCCGACTCAAGGCCAAAGGCCACATGTCCGGCTATCACCAAAGTGACTTGGCTCGAGCTTGGGTACGATCGGAAGGTCACTATGAGCATTCTTTCGCCTATCCAAGACCGCCTCTACTAACCGTGATATCCATTTTGAAAACTTTATGCTCTTATTCCTAAGTATTAGCCTAGAATTACTATGTTATGCGACAAAGAAACAAGTATAGACTAGATCGCCTAATTTGGGAACAAACATTGCATATCCGCTTTTGTCTCAAAACGTGTTTAGATGTTGCTACTGCAAGTAGACTAAAATGCGGATTTCAATGAGTACTTCCAACTTAAGCAATCCAACCTCCACCCACAGCATTCATACAGCTTTATCATGTAAGCATTTAGCCGCATGGTAATCCCATCGTCATGGCAACACCCACACGCATGCAAGATGCTAAAGCATAAAAGCTCACCTAGTACTCCGCCAAAACAATAAACTAGTTAGCAAAACAATGCATGACCTAGTCCATGTTAAGTGGCTAATGCAACACAGCAAAAATGCAGCTAGCAGTGCTCGGCTATCCTAAGCATGGTATATGAAATGCTATCACATAGCACGATTCAATTTTGGAATTTGAAAATTGCAATGCGCTTTGTATGATGTACCGAGCTTGCATGTAAACAAATGCATGGATGCACGCATGCATTGCATAAGGTATGCTAATTTAAAATGCCCTAATCTACCACCGAAAGCGGTAAATAAAAGGGTTAGAAAGAAGCGGGGTTGGAAGACATGCGCCACACTCACCCACACTTATTACATTTTTGCCCTCACCGAGGGACCTAATAAATAAATAATACGCATCAAGAATAAATGAATAAATAAATTATTACAAATTCTAATTACCAAAATTAAATTAAACAAATAAATTAAATGGAGCCTCACCTTTCTAATGCGCTGAATGATGCATGCTCGTCATGACCGCCTGAAAACTCGTGCTATAGCATTGCAAATTGCTTTTACCGTCCCCGCCTCCAAAAATTCCCAAAATTCGAATACGCCCCAAGTGGTCCAAATGCCCCACCGGCTAGTCAGTAGTCATCGGCTTACAAGGGCCACCGGCCGAGCTTTTTAAATTATCGGCACAAAAATAGTGCCGGTCGGCACTATTTTATGCCTCGGCAGAAAATCCCGCAGCAGACAAAGAGATGCAAAGAAGAAGAATGCAGACAAAGAATGCATAGGCATGGTTTTTGGGCAATGTGAGCATGTCCAACCCTCCTATCATGTCAAGGGACTCAAGGGATGGCTCTGGTTCTAGGGCTATCAATTGTGCATTTGATGCATGATAGCCTAAGGAACCAAGATTGCTCATTTTAATGTAAATATGCATGCAACACAACAATGAATACTAAGTCCCTATCATGTGGAAATCAAGGGCCTTAGGACCAAGGATTGAGATGAGTTACACCACTTGAAATGTGAACTCCCTCAATCCTAGGCTTGGCTTGACAACCCCAAACCAAGCTATGAGATGCAAGTATGCAAGCAAGGCTCAAATGCAATGCAACCTATTATTTTAAGCATGCAAAGAGCTAAAGTATGTAGGATGCAAATGGCATGCAAGATGAGCCAATTAAACATGGGACTAACAAGCACACATTTGAGGCTACATTAACCAAGCAAGCAACAATCATGACATAAGCATGCAACAATGGTGTTAAGCCATAGGGGGCAGCCCTCAAGGTCCCAAAAACAAAGGGCAAAACAAGCCTCCCAACATGATCAAAATGCCACACAAGCATGCTTATTCAATGGGCCCAAGTCTAGGACACCAAAGAGAGTAACTTGACATCATTCATACAACCACTCATGGCATGCATTCAACAAACAAAAAAACGGATTTTAAGCATGTGGAATGACACCCAAATCCTCATGGCACCCCCAAAAATACCCTAGTCATGGAAGCATGCACAATGCTCTTTTAAGGCATAAAAGACCAACATTCTAAAGCATGAAGGAGATGATAAATGGAAGTATTTGAACATGAAATGGGGACTGAAATACCACCTATAATGATGCCAAATCATTAGATCAAAACAAGATAAGCATGCTAGGACTTCATACAAACAAGGCCTACAAGCCAATATGCAAGACAACCACCTCAAACACACCCATCATGGCAAAATCAAGGCTCACAGCCTCTAACATGGCAAAATAATACTAGTATCTTCATGAAACTAAGCCTAAACATGCAAGAGTCAAAACCTCAAAACATGGCATACAAGAGAGCATTTCAAAGGAGGTATAGGAAGCATGTTAGAGGCTACAATTCCAACCAAAAACAGAGATCAAACATGACCTAAAACAGCCCCAAAAGCCTTGAAATGAAGCAAAATGCAAACATGCACACATGCTATACTATGAGCCAAAACAAAGGCCAACCAAAGGACCAAAGGGAGAGGGTGTCCTCCCTTAGATGAGGCACGAAGATATCATCCTCACCACTGAAAACTCACCGGTTTTCAGTGGTGAGAAGATCCAAGAACACCAAAATAGGGAGGCCTAAGAAATAGGCACCAAATAGGGCCAATCAAGGCATAAAGTGATAAGTCTTAACTCAAACCATAAAATGACCTTAATGAAAGTTCAAGAACAAGTAAAAACAAGACTTTTTATGTTAAACACAAATCCAAAAACACAAAGTAAAGAGGGTAGAAATAGATTGCAAGAATGGGGAATCTAAAGCAACAAGCTTACCCTTGAAGAACCAATGAAGAACAGTGGTCCAGCCTCTCCAAGTGATCAAAACCAGTCCAAAATCACTCAAAACAAACCTCCAAGTCTTCCAATCTCGGAGCTAGGTGTAATAGTGTGTGTAATGGTGCAAAAGTAAGACAAAACTCACTATTTGGGGCCTAAAACACACACACAAGAGGAGAGAGAGGGAAATATAGATATATATGGATGTATATCAGAGAGTATATGTATAATCTCTGGTTCTTGACCTAAAGTTGCTAACCCTTGAGCCAAGGGGATGAATGGTGTTTAAATAGGCAATATACAAGCCAAGACTTAATGGCTAAGTAAGGCCAAAAGGTTCAAAGAGGTGAGGAGGGTCTTGGCTTCTAAAGGAAGCCAATACAGCTGGCCAAGCTCCCCCAAGAAGCTTGCCCAAAAGGGGTCAAGCTTCTAGAAGCTTAAAAGGGTTCAAAGGGCAAAGGGTGCAATGCTACGCACGGGGAGGAGTGATGGTGTAATCCACCGCACAAATGGCATGCACCATCCTCATAGGGGTTCAGGAGGGTCACCTACCGGGTAAAACAATCACCGCACAAAATGTGCCGCCGGCAAGGAGAAGTGCCGATCGGCATCAGATTCTAAGAAAATAGTGCCGATGACACCGATAAAGGGCCTATGGATCAAGTGGGCAGCCGGTAGGTCCCGGGATGGCTAACAAGCCTTCCCTACCCTCAAATGCAACAGACACAAGTCTTGGTGGAAAACCAAGCGCAGAACAAACCGAGTAAGAGATCCCGAGGTACGCAAGGCCGGGACCTCCGGGAACTCGAAACGAACACAAACATGGATAATCACCGGGTGTTCAAGCGGTGATGTCCAAGTCTTGAGGACGGTCAAAAATGGGGTGTCTACACTTGGATAGTTTGATTTGAAATTTCGGGGACGAAATTCTTTAAAGGGCGAAGGTTATAGCGATCCCGGTTTTGACCCGTCTTTGTGTGGTGTTCCGGGCTCAGGTTGGTATGGTTTTGAACAGTGTTACGTATCGTAGTTTCCCTGTATTCCCCTTATTTTGGTTATCGGGTTGTAGCGGTGTGTTTGGAACAGGTAATGTCTCCAAACCTTTAGATGCGAATCCAACCTGAATTGTGCCTTACAGAGTTGTATCAGAAGTTAATTCTTTCATGTTTTGCCACTTCGCTGAGTAGGTCGGGTGTAACGCCCCGAAAATAAACCAACATGGACTATTCGAATTAATAAACATTCTCTACACAATGACAATAAGTCCTTCCATCTCTGTATATTAGATATGAGGGTCTATACAAAAGTTCCACATGCATTATACATTCACAAAATAAACGAATACATGAATCTATAGCATGTGAAGCATCTAATGTTAAAACAATAAAATGCCCTTAAGGGCTTACAATTTCCAACGCTTGAGCCCAGTTACACAAAAGCGGTCTCTCGGACCCATACAAGAATAGCCCTTGGCTTAACCAAAATTTACATGAAAAATAAAAGAGTAATCTACTCTTCACAAAACATCTTCACGCCCTCAACTTGACAGGATCACCACATCTTTACCTGTACCAAATCCCATAGGCGTGAGCATAAAGCCTAGTAGAGAATTCTCACAAAGTATATACAGTTATGCAACTTCAATTAAAAATGCAAATGTCGATGCTATGCCATGCTCTTTTAAAGAAATTCCATTTCATGCTTTTCTTAAAGATTTCCATTTTTCAATGAAAGCTTATAAGCTCAACACATTTCAAAACTTTCAGTTTTAAATCAACAGGGGCGGTAAATACGACACTGGTAATCCCTAGGCTGGTGTCTGCAAGTAGGCTCTACAAGCACTACCAAATTGTAATTTTTACCGGGATTAACCGGAAGGCTCGACACCTATCCGCGCGGCTTTCTGGTCTTTCACCAAGGACACTCAGGCCAACTTATCAAATCATCTACACCCCCTATCTGGACTTACCACCGTATTTACCCCATACACATTGCCATAGTTCTTAATACAACATCACTTTCTTTCATGAAATAAATATCTTCAATCAAAATTTACAATGCAAAAACAATAATAAACATTTAAATGAATATACAATGCCATGATCTTTCCATGTCTCATAACACTTCTCAAATTTTTAAGTGCACAACAATTTGTTCACAACCATATATCATCATATCTTTCACCATAGTTTCTAAAACACGCTCTCTATTTTAACAACCCCATTATGGAATCTACACACATTCATGTTTTTATCAAAAGAAATGAAAGAATTTCATGAACATTTCCATATTTTCCAAAAATCCCCAAATTCTAGGGTTTTTTATCAAAAACCCAACATTCGTCCCATTTCATGGTGAAATCCAATCGAAATCACATTTTCTTGAGTTTTATAAAAGAATATTCCCATGGATAGGATAAAGGTTGAGATCAAAACCCATTTCTTCAAAACTTCACATATATTTTTGGAGCAAAAATCGAAATCAATACAAAACTACAAGAAGGCTTAAAAATCATCATATATATATAGCATAACATGTATATATAATTCAAGAAATCCCTACCTCAAGCTTAGAGGAGAAGAAGAGTAAAACAAGGTTGAAACTCCAAGATGCCGAAACTAACTTCTACTTGTATGAAAACGAAGCTCTTGACGAGATCTACACTTAATCTCAAAGGAGCTAGGCGAGGAGATGCCTCCAAGTGAGTAGATCTAAGGATCTTTGAGCGAAAAGTGATTTTGGAGAGGGAAAAAGGGTTTCACGGTTTGGGGAGAGAAAAAGAGGGGAAAAAGTAAAGAAAAAGTTAGGTGAGGGACCTATTTATAGTACTAGGTCAACAAGAAATAAAGCTTCAAAGTCAACCCAAAAGACCAAGTCAAAATCCCCAAAAGTTGAACCCAAAATTGGACTGAAATCTAAGAAAAAGGGTCGCAGGTGTCGACCCTTGCAACACAGGTGTCGACCCTTATGAAGGAAACTGGGACACTTTTGTTGGAAAGCAACACAGGTGTCGACCCCCCCTCCCAAAGTCTGGTGTCGACACCAAAAAGCAGTAGGCAAATTCGGGACAAGGGTCGACACCGAGCTACTCGGTCAGCTCGTGGGGGTCTAAGGGGTAGCGCCCTTTGGCAGGTCCAAGGCAGCGCCCAGGCGAGGACGAGGGGAAGCGCCCCCAAAGCAAAAAATGAAAAATGCATTCGAAGTTGCTTATCCGCTTGAGCGGCCATTTATGCGCTCGAGCGGAGAATGTTTGGTTCCAAAAGTTTGACCTGTCGGTAAAAGTACTGGGAAAGTTTATTCGACGCTCGAATGGAGCTTTCCGTGCTCGAGCAGAAGGCTATGTCTGATGCTCGAGCGGGGCTTTCTATGCTCGAGTGGACCATGTTATATCAGTTCGTGAATCTAATATTTCAGATCACTTTTTCAGTTTTCCCTCTCTCTAAAACTCTCCAGAATTTCAGATCTAGAGCTTCTCTCTATAAGTCATATTCTCTCTTTGATTTCTCCAAATCCATTGGGATTTAGACCTAAGTTCTTCATCAAAGTTGGTTATCATCTCGAGGGCTTCATTGTGTGCGATGGAGATCGAGTTTAGGCATCGTTGATTTTGGGGTTTCATCTCAATTCTTCTTCAATACTTGAGGTAAGGATTTTCTTAGAGTTATATATATATATATATTTGCAAGATCTAGATGATTTTTGAAATCATCCTTCGATAGCTTTGAAAATTGATTGTTTGTTCAAGAAGTTAAGCGATTTTCAAAGTGGGTTTGGCTCTTGTTCTTTTAAAATAATCTTATGGGTTTTGATCTTCGTTGATTGAAGAAAATATGATTTTGGAAAGTTTTCTTTCAAAAGATTTTAGTTGTATAGTTTTGGTGAGAAAACCTAGAAATTGGGGATTTTTAAAAGAAATTGAAAATCCATGAATGATACTATTATATTTATTTTGTGTGTCAAAATAAATGGATGTTTAGAAAATTTCTTATTTATATTTATATAAATGATGAATTTCATGGAATATGAGGATTGTTGTTTATTTTGGAAATTATTGTTCAAAACGTTGAAATGGTTTTGAAATAACTAATTGTTAAGGATATTTGAGAAGAGGGAATTGTGTTATTTTTTTGGATGATGAATTGGAATAAAAATATTTATATTCATCTTGTGAAATTAGCATATCAATTCATTTGATTACATTAAACTTTGAAAGTTGATTTGAAACTTGCATTGAGAAAAGAATGTTGAGAAACAAGTTTTCATGGAATGGTTTTGGGGTAAATACGTTGGTAAGTCTTGATAGGTGGTGTAGATGATATTGAATAAGTTGGCCTGAGAGTCCGGGATGAAAGACCAAAAACCCGTGCAGATAGGTGTCGAGCTTTCCGGTTAATACCGATAAAAATGACAATTTTGTAGTACTTGTATAGTCTACCTGCAGACACCGACCTAGGGATTACCAGAGTCGTATTTACTGCCCTTGAAATAAATTGTTAAGTTTTGAACAATTGAAATTACATGACATCCTTGAGCATGATGGTTTTCAAAAGATGAAAATGTAATTTACTTTCAAAAAGGGGCATAGCATGGCATGTGCATTTATCTCTTGAGACTTGTATAAAATGTATATACTTTGTTAAAGATTTCCTACCGGCTTTATGCTCACCCTACGGGATTTTTGTGCAGAAAAAGATGTGGTGATCCCGCCTAACTAAATGCGAGGAAATATGTGTGTAACACGCCGGCGGGGGACCTCGGCTACAGTTCGAAGGACTCAAATGTCACGGTTCTTAATCTTGAACCAAAGAGTCCAAATCTGGCAAATCGTTTTGAGAAAAAAACAGATTTTTAGAAAATAAGTGCCAAACATGGATTACTTTGCCAGATACAGAGTCGCCACCTAAATATTTTTTAAAATGGGAAATTTAGGAAACCCTGACTCGGTGCCGAAGGCCACGTGTCCGTCATCACCAAAGTTGTCTTGGCTCGGGAGCTTGGGTACGATCGGGGACGGTCAGCTATGAGCACCCCCTTTCGCCCGGTCCGAAGACTGGCCTCTACTAACCATGATATCCGATTTTGAAAACATTATGTGTTCTTGTTCCAATTATTAGCCTAGAATTACTATGTTATGCACACAGCAAACAAGTATAGACTAGATTGCCTAATTTGGAAACAAGCATTGCATATCCGTTTGTTTTGAAAAGCGCTTCGGAATTTGCCACTCGCAAGTAGGCTAAAACACGGATTTCAACGAGTTTTTCCAACTCAAACAATCCAACCTCCACCCACAGGCATTCAAACAGTTTATCTCATATAAGCATTTAGCCACATGGTAATCATGCTGTCATGTTAACATTCACACGCATGCGATATGCTAAAGCGTAAATACTTATATCGTACTCCGTGCCAAAACAGAAACTAGTTAGTAATCATATGCATGATCTTAGTTCATGTTAAGTGGCTAATGCAACGCAAGCAAGGGTGTAATCTAGACAGACTCGGCTATCCTAAGCATGGCATGTGAAATGCTACAGGTAACAAGTATTCAATTTGGAAATTGAAATACAATGCAGTTAGCGTGATGTACCGAGCCCGGTGTATGTAAGACGAATGTATGGATGCACGCATGCATAGCATAAGGTATGCTAAAATAGACATGCCCTAATCTACCATCATAAGCAGGTAAATAAAAGGAAAAGAAGTGGGGGTTGGAAGACATGCACACCACTCACACACGCTTATTACAGATTTGCCCTTGCCCGGAGAGACCAAAAGAATATACAAATTAATTAACTACGCAAGCTAATTAAATATTACAGATCAATTAAATTAACTAAAAAAATTAATTAATCTAATTAAAACAGTAAAGCCCTCGGGAGCGGGTCAAATGCAGCGCATGCTCGGGACTTGCTCGGAATCGCACTGCCATGCATAGTCTGCCTCTGTTTTCCCTGTTTTGCTCCTCTGAAAACTGCCAAAGTCTTAGGAATGCCTCTCAGGATGCTGGGGGATACCACCAGCTGAGTAAAATTACCACCGGCAATAGGATGTGGCCATCGGCACAAAATGAATCCATCGGCTGATGACTTACTGCCGGACGGCACCAAATGTTGCCGGTCGGCAAACAATGCCTGCAGAACCTGCAACTCACAGCAGCAGAGGGCAAAACTTGCATGGCAATACAATTCAAACAATGTATGCACCAATCATGCCCCTTATCATGTTTGCGACTCAAAGGGGTATGTGCCTCGATTCTCGGACCATCAATCACGCATTTCCATGCATGATGGCCCAAAGAACCAAGTTGTGCACATTGATTTCAAATGCAATGCAAACAATCAAACCAAGACCAAATCCCTATCACTAAATCAAGGGAAAAGGCATACATGCAAAGTACAATGTATCCTAGGCATGTTAGCTAATATGCAACATGATCATGAGGGCAAGCATGCAAGCATGAACATGGACAATGTACAAACATGTAAGGTAAGCATGTAACCAAGCAAATGATGGTCTTAAACATGACTTGGGAAGCCCTAATTAGGCCCAAAACAGTGGCCAAAGCCATGGAAGTGAAGGCCAAAATGCAAACAAACGTGCAAGCACTCATGATCCAATACTTAGGCATATAAAGGCAACTCTTAAGTACACTTAAAGAGACCCAACAATAGACAATTAGCATACAATGAAAAGCTTTAAAATCATGTCAAAATGTGGTGCCAAACCAACTCAATTGAGACAAGCATAAGCATGCAAGCATGGTCCAAGTACTTAAGGCAAGTCATGGAGGCTTGAACCAAGGTCAATTCCACCAAGCCTCACAAGGCTAAGGAGGCTTAAAACAGGTCAAAAGAAGGCTTAAACAAAGCCAAGGGTGCACCTAGATGGCATCTAAGTAACTCAAATCCAAAGGCATACATAATGACCAAAACATGGAGCATACAACACAAGCTTTCAAAGCAACAATGAAGCCTCTAAGGCATGTATGCAAACATGTTAAATGGACTGAAATTTCATGCTAAGTGGTTCCAAACCACTGAAATAATGCAAGCAATGCATGCTATGCACTTATGCACTTGAGGCCAACAAGCCCAAATATACAAAGGGGCTACACAATGCATGCTAGGGTCGACCCAAACAACCTAGGACAGACCTTATACATGGCAAAACAAGCACAAAAGCTTCACAAGACTAAGCCTAAAACATGCTAGAATAATGGTTTACAACCCAAGGCATATTAAGGCAATATCAAGGCATTACATGGTAGGTATGCTAAGCATGCATGGTGTACCAAAACCAACACATAACAATGTCATATTAAAGCAATATAAACATAAAATGCAGCCGAGGCATGACCAATAAACACTCAAACATAAGCTCCCTTAAGAGACCAAAAATGGTCCCTTTCAAGGACAACAAGGAGAGAGGGTGGCCCCCTCCTTCTTGAGACTTCAAGGCACCATCTTCACCACTGAAATCCCTCAAAATTTCAGTGGTGAAGAGTCTCAAACACCAAAGTCTCGAAACTTGCACAAAATAGCACAAAAATGGGGCCTTTCAAGGCCTAAGGGTGGTCAAACACACCCAAACCACAAAATATTCTTAACGAACAATCAAGAGGGCCTAAAAACAGAACTTTTTTATGTTATACACTAAACACAAAAACAGCTCTAAGATAGGTAGAAATAGGATGCAAAAATGGGGTAAAAAGGACTAGTTTCTTACCCTTGAAGCCTTTCTTCAACAATGGTAATCTTGTTGCCCCCCCCCCCCCTTAAGCTTCAATCCAGTCAAAAATAGCAAGAACAAGCCCTTAGAACCTCAGTAGCTAAAGGAAGGTGAAGCACTAGGTGTTTGTGTGCAATAATATGGACTAAAACATCTAGAACATAAAGAGAGAAAAAGAGATATGGGAGATATGCATCAACCCTAACCCTAAAACCAGAGCTTCTCTCTGTGTTTTTTCTCTCCAAAATTCTCTAACCCCTATGCCAAGAGGAGAGAGCCTTCTCTTATAGGCAACAAACTTGTAAAGCTTATACAACAAGCTTACAAGGAGAGCATCCCTCCATACACGTGTATGGAGGGGAACCAAATGCCAAACAGCTGTCCTAAAATATCTGCAAAAGCAGATGAACAGTGGTCGGCCGCTCAAAAATGTCATTTTGACAAAATTGATGGCCGGCCGGCAACAAAGAGTGCCGGCCGGCAATATATATTGCCGGTGGCAACAAAAACCAGCCGGCAACCTCTAGCCACTGCCGGTGATGTGTGGGGATGCCTCACAAGGCATTCCCTGCCCCTCCAAGGCAAAACACAAGTGTTTGGTGCAAAACCAGACACAAAATGGTCGAGTTCGGAGATCCTGAGGCAGGGCGCATAGCCGAGACCTCCGGGAACTCCAAACGAACACAAACATGGATAATCACCGAGTGTCCAAACGGTGACGTCCAAGTCTTGAGGACGGTCAAAAATGGGGTGTCTACAGTTGCCGCTCTTTGACAGAACTCGAAAGTCATAACAATGACGGGAGTGAATGTCAAAGCCCAGAGACGACCCATTTTTGACAAGGCCGAAGACTTGGACAAACATGCAAGACAAACAAGGCATGCGCCCGAAGGCAGGGGCAAAATGCAACTGAATATGCAAGAAGCCGAGCATAACTTATGATCATGCAAAGACAGCTATAACGAAGCACACATGCAACAGTTTTAAGCTAGCATACACCAGACTACACTACAATGCAGAAAGGATGTAAGAGAATTATGCAATTCTCAATACGTCTCACTCGGAGGATATAATACCTGTGCAGTTCGTCCAGTTGCACCGGCCTCAAATGAACCATACATACAATATCGTGCCTGAAAAGAAAACAAACTTAACAGGTACAATGTCATTAGCAATATGCATGACAATGCAGATGAGGCATGCATGCTAATGCAAATGACAACACGCATGCCAACGAAGATGTGACACGCATGCCAATGGAAATGAGGCACACATGCCGATGAAGATGGGGCACACATGCCGATGAGAATGAGGCACACGTACCGATGAGAATGAGGCACACGTGCTGATGAAGATAGGGCACACATGGCAATGGAAACGAGACACGCATGCCGATGAAAATGGGGCACACATGCCAATGGAAATGAGACACGCATGCCGATGAAGATGGGGCACACATGCCGATGCAAATGAGGCACGCGTGCCGATGAGAATGAGGCACACGTGCCGATGAGAATGAGGCACACGTGCCAATGAGAATGAGGCACATGTGCCAATGCAAATGATAAATGGTGCAAGTGTGACACGCATGCCACACGGAATGTAAAATGAAAGTGAATGAGAAATGAGACACGCATGACTCATAAGAATGCAAAATGATGCAAATGAGACACGCATGCCTCATAAGATTGGAAAATGATGCAAGTGTGACACGCATGCCACACGGAATGTAAAATGTAAGTGAATGAGAGAAATGAGACACGCATGCCTCATAAGAATGCAAAATGATGCAAATGAGACACGCATGCCTCATAAGATTGGAAAATGATGCAAGTGAGACACGCATGCCTCACGGAATGTGAGATGTAAGTGAGACACGCATGCCTCACTGAATGTGAGATGTAAGTGAGACACGCATGCCTCACACAATGTAAAATGTAAGTGAGACACGCATGCCTCACTGAATGTGAGATGTAAGTAAGATGTAAGTGAGACACGCATGCCTCACACAATGTAAAATGTAAGTGAGACACACATGCCTCACTGAATGTGAGATGTAAGTGAGACACGCATGCCTCACACAATTCAAAACAATGCAAATGAGACATGCATGCCTCATGGAAATTGAGGCACGCATGTGACAAGGCCTGAACTGAAATGTAGATCGAAAGATGCATGACAATGCGAATGAACTAAAGTGTGTGACAATGCACGTCTTTTGAAATGCATGACAATGCTCGTAATAAAATGCATGACAATGCATGAGGGGTGTGCATGACGGTGCGATGCGACGCACCGGACGGCATGATGGAAGCATGCAACGCACACGGGGCAACTCTTGAGTCTTGTAAAAGGCAAAAGGATACAAAAGGATACAATCATTGAATGAATTTGAGTGCTACGCACAGAAGACGCGGTCCGAGGTCAAAACGAAGGCCAGTTGAGCGTCGGAGATGCACTTTCTCGAGCTATGAAGACCAAAAACCACTCATATGGCCTAAACAAGGTTGTGGGAACACCACCGGCCGGAAGGGGAAGCCACCGGCTGTCCACCGGCTACAAAATAATTCCATCGGCACAATATTATGCCGGCCGGCACAAAATGTTGCTGACTGGCAAAAAGTTCCTGGATCGGGGCAGATTCGACATTTCACCATGGGTGTTTTAAAATAGGGTTTCAAACCCTATTCTTTTCATTATCCTTCGCTGAAAACAACCCCTCTCTCTCTCTAGAGTCTTTTTTTCTTCCTCATTTCCTCATTTCTTTGCGTTCTCGCGCCCGTTTCGTCGTCGGATTCTTGATTTCCTTCGCGGTTCGGACATTTTCAACCGAACAAATCTTTGTTTCGGTGCCTCTTTTGCCATTTCCACCTTTTTGGGGTTTGTTCCCCTCACTTTCCTCTTCATTTTCGTGCCTTTTCACATCCCGACCTTTCCGGCCATTTTCCACCCTCCCGGGAGTTGACTTTTCGGTTGACTCTTCGTATTCCGACCCGATTTTCATTCTCCGACCATTTTCTCATCACTCTTGACATGGCCGACGACATTCCACGCAGTGGGACTCCCCAGGATCACGAGATGGATCCCGGGGTCAAGCTCCTACCTTTGAGCGAGCGCCCGTTTGACCCGGCGACCTACCGACCGGCGATTCACGTTCTGCCACCCGACGAACTACGCCAGTTCAAGAGTTTCGACATGGCGTTGGATCCCGAGGTTCTGCTACGTGAGCCTGCCTCTCACCTATCCTTTGGCGCTTCCGAGGTAACCTTCTTTCTCTGTTTTATTTTCTGCAATGTAGAACGCTTTAAACTGTCAACTGGCATAGCTGGTTGCATTCTTTAACTGCTTAGTTCCGATACACTGATACACTGTATATTGTAGTTCATTGCAAATGCACCTGCAACTAATTATCTGTTTAAGACTCACACGTGCACACACACTGCACTAGCCTTGAACCACTCAACACGCGGCACACACCGTATTTCACTGCAAACACCGACACCAGATACCTATTTGAATCTGAAAATACGCACGCATGCCAAATTTGCACTGATTCACACAAACATGCGGACGCATCACGAGTGGTAGTTCACTGTAAGCACACTGGCACCCGGTATCTGTTTGAATATGAAAATACGCACGCATGCCAAATTTGCACTGAACCACTCAAACATGCTGACGCATCATACGTTGTAGTTCACTGTAAGCACACCGGCACCCGGTATCTATTTGAATATGAAAATACGCACCCATGCTAGATTCGCATCGAACCACACAAACATGCTGACGCATCATACGTTGTAGTTCACTGTAAGCACACCGGCACCCGGTATTGGTTTCAAACTGATAAACTTGCACCCATGCTAGATTTGCACTGATTTTGACTGTTTCTTCAAAACTGTACATTTTATATTGCTTCGCAACTACTTGTTTGAAAACAGGGAGATTCCTATACCATCCGCGGGTATGGGAACACCGTCGCTCGTGAGTGGTACGCCGAGCTACCCGACGCAATTCGCCACCAGGCCGGCTTTGGCGCATTCTGCAGGGGACTCTCCAGGCTTACTACATGCAGACCTCTCCTCGCCGCTCTGGTGGAGAGGTGGTGGGACACCACCGATTCGTTTCATTTGTCCGCGACTGGGGACATGACGATGACCTTTTATGATTTCTCGATGCTCACAGGCATCGGGGTAGGGGGTGATCCGATCCCCTTTGACATTGACATGGACGAGTGGACCGCGGCTCAGGTCTACCTGCTCAGCGCGGCACCGCCTCTTGCATATCCCGGCTTCGTCCGATACTCTTCGTTTGAGGTGCAGTTTAGGGTCCAGCCCCTCCTTATCAATGCAGCCCCGATGACTCAGGAGGCCGTGGAGAGATACGCACGCAGCTTCCTCATGTTCCTATTTGGGATGACCATCTTCGCTGACCTGGCGAACACAGTGCCTCTCTGCCTGCTCAGCGCACTGGTGGACGTCAGGGACATCCTACATTATGACTGGGGTGGCGCCGCTCTGGCCACTCTCTATGGATATATGAGCTCACTTCATGGCATAGCTGTTTCTCGGGGTTCTTGGCGTGCTTGGGAGGTACATTTTTTTCTCGCCTTTCATTTCGTTCTATATTTTTACGCACATCGCACGCATTGTAGTCTGCTTTACACTTGCTATATCTGCATACACGGCACACATACTCGCTTACATTGATCAGACATCGCCACACTGTACACTCGCACAATACATCGCACAACACACGGCTCGCTATTTCGCTTTTATTCTCAGATTTCGCTTTATCTGATAAATGCACTGGTATTTATCTTACAGTTGTGGGTTTATGCCTACTTTCCTTGGCTCGCTCCCGTACCGGATGCAGAGACCCCTCTGGTTGTCCCTTTTTCGCGTCGCTTTGACAGGAGATGCACCCGGAGGCCGCGAGAGACATTCAGCTTCTTCCGCCGTTACTTTGACACTATCACCCCCGCAGAGGTATGTTTTACTTGCAGTTCATTTAAGCTTCGCCTTTCCACCACATATTTCAATAACAGTAGATAACAAACTGTATTTCAATTTCAGATCACCTGGCGGCCGTGGGCTCCACTGCCAGCGATGATGCGGGATTGGTTTGCCGGTGCCGATGAGACCTCGCGTTACCGGATTCTGCTGGAGGGCCCGGTCTGTCGGGCTTGGTACCTGGGCGAGCGTTTCTTACGCCAGACCCTGGGTTTACCGGAGCAGATAGTCCCGGTGCACCCTCTTGAGCATATGAGGGATACCGAGAGATTCTCCGCCGAGCAGATGGCGGACTACACCATTGGTTGGGAGGCGAACGATTTCAGAGGCGAGGGCGATTACTCGGAGTATGTCCGGACCTTCATCATGCGACCTCTAAGTGGCAGCCACCGAGTAGAGAGAGAGACTGCTGGCGCAGCTTAGAGTAGGAGCGCCGAGTCTCAGTAGTAGGGCGGAGTTCGCCGAGGGCGGGGACTGTTGGCTGCTCGCCGCTCCCTTGACTCTCCGAGGGCAGGGTGGGGCGACCTATCAGATCCCCTTCGCCCCTCCGCCGGCTGATTACGAGTTTGTCGGTGTCCCCGACTTGCCTCCGGTATGTATTACTGCATTTTTGTACAGTCATTTCATTTCGCTTATTTGATATTTCACGAATATTGATGCATCCGACATCAGTGTGCTTCTTTCGAGTATACCCGCATCATTGGAGATGAATGCCTCCATGATGGGGATGCTACAATGACCTTCGACCTCCTAGCCCTTTAAAGATTCCGTATGTTTTTTTCGACCCTGACCTCAAACCATACACAAACTGCTTTACATAATCTGATGCATAACACAACATCTGGTAAACTACCCACGGCATCTGATACATTGTACTCATACATTGCACCTCTACGATCCATCGCCACAAAGATACATATACACATCAGATCTCAGATCGTTCGCTTCACGCACCCACACATCAGACTCATACATCGCATTCGTGACCGATTCACTACTTACGGCATTCACAGATCAGATCGATACATTGCATTCTGCACGGATAAACTGCTCACAGTATTCTGATGTATTCGCCTTTTATGCTTTTTCAGCCTCCCTTCCAGATTCCTCTGGTGGGTGGCGCTCCGGCTGGACCTCCCATTTCTACTCGGGATGGCAAAGTATATCCCCGCACCAGAGGGGGGCACACTCACGTCGGGAGCAGCTCGCGGGCTCCAGTTCCAGATGACGAGTCTGAGGCAGAGACAGAGGCGGAGGAGACCGGTGATGGCTCGGACTCGAGCTCAGACGGCGGTGCCCCTGGTGATGCTCCTGGTGATGATGCTCCTGGACCTTCGTCCAGGAAGAGAACTAGGACAGATTGATGGCCTCGGAGGCAATTTTGACATTTGATACAGATTTTGCTATTTTTTGTTCTTTTTTGCATTTTCCTCTTTTGCTAGTGATTAGGATACTTTGTACGGCCGCAGGCAGATTTTGTTTCCAAAACTTATGTACTTGAAAAGATTATGAAATGAAACAAACTTTTTGTCTGAAAAAGTGTTTACATTTGTGTATATTTCATACCTTGCACTGTATTGCATCATATTACACCTCAAATGTAAATGATATTGATCTGTTGTCTGAAAATTGAGCACTTGCACTATGATAATCGGATAACCAACCAACTAACAGCAAACAACTCATACAAACCACTACTCAAACTGAATATACAGCCCATAGTCCGTTGGGGATTGATCTCAGATACAAATTTATAACACAAAGACTTTCGGTTCATTCTGCACACAGCAAACCCTGAACAAATAACCCAATCTGACAAGACGGATCACAACACTGACACGATTGCAGTTGAAACACACTCGGATGTCCCAAATTTTCCCTTTCCTTCTCTTGCTTCGCACGAATGTAGAGAATGGCACAGCATTCTGAGCACAAATGATTTTTTTGAAATAAAGAAGGGTTTTCAACCGGGGTGTCGAGCCTACCACAGAACACAGCGAGGCAGACTCAAACTAAGAAACAAAAGGCACGCGACCTATCATAACGAAACATACTCGAAAAAGACTCAAAGCTAAAATCGAGACCGACAAATCAAAAGACACGACACGGACATGTTTACAAAAAGACCTCAAATCTCGAGGAGCTAATTCCTCCGGCTATTATTCCCACCCTTTCTGATTTGTGATACTCACATCACTTGGCCCTCAGGTTCGGTTTTTCTCTCAAAACTTTTTTCTCACTTCTCTCTCTGCTTACACCTCTATATTCTTTATTCTCTCATTTTTTTTATCCCTTCCCAGGGTGATTAATGGATGAATAGGAAGTCGCAAGTTCACGCCCAGCACTGTTAGCTCACGGCTATTTCTCCCAGTGGATAGAGTGCCTTTCCGGCGAGTATGTTGACGGGGGAAAGACAGAAGACCTGACTCAATTGTGCCCCTAGTTCGTCACTTTGACCATTTTTTTTTGTTTTCTTCCTAAAACAAATTTTGACCAAAATGAGAGTTGGATTAACATACTTGTTCGATTTTTGATTTGAGAATCATACAAGTCAGGCTATGAGCACTGAAAAATTCTTCTTTTGGGGTCCAAACATGGTCCAATTTTGGAAAATAAAATAGTTTTCGAGAAAATAATCGACTTCAGTAAAAATTTTCAAAAACTATTTTTGCAAACAGTCAATGCTCAAACGAGCACGGAACTTACCCTCGAGATGCGCAACCTCGGATCGGAGGCAATGGAAAATTGCCCCTGGCTTAAAAAGGGAGAAATAAGGCAACGGAAAATTGCCCCTGGTTTGGACGGTAACTCAAGGCAACTTATGGCACTGTATGGCAACGGAAAGTTGCCCCTTGTTTGGATGATGTCGCGGCATGCTGTAAGCCAGTCCTTGTTGATGACGATCAGACCTTCGGACGCGGAGGAGGCGAAGACGGTTTGAATCAATATATGGACATAGTCACCTGGAAGGCATTGGTGGTTGGACTTCAAGAGGAAGTTGGTCACGTAGTTCCAGGTTGCTGCAATCGAGACATTGGATTCGGAGGAGGCAAAAGTGATCAAAACCATGACATGGACTGAGACGCTATGGAAGCGTTGGGGCTGGACTTCAAGATGAAGTTGCCTACGTATCCCAAACATGGGAATCAAGCCTTACGTAATTCCGGTTAAGGTACACTCGGGTATTTTAACCTTCACTGTTTAGGCTCTAACTTTTGCCAAAGTGCCCAATGCGGGTTTTCGACCTTGCGAGCTATGTTTTTCTTCTTCTTTTTCTTCATTCTTTTCTTTTACATTTTCATTTTTTATTTCTTTTGTTATTTTTTTGTTCTTTTTCCTCTCTTGTTTCTTTTTGTCTCTTTTTTTTATTTCTTCTTTTTTTCTTTGCTCTAACTTTTGCCTGGGCCGCCCTTCCGAGTTTTCAGCCCAGCGAGCCTCTCAAAGGGTAAAAGTGTAGCAAGCCCATGCCAAATGGTTTTGAGATTGAAGCCTTTCTGTGTCCAGGAGAATGACTGTTGTGTTGATTTGCAGAAAAGTCCATCACGGTTGCTTCACGAGTCCTGCCTGGTGGGATATAATCTCCTTGATCTGACTTTGATGCCTCTTGCTCGAGGGCTGCCTCAAAATGGGCCACACAGGCGTTTCATGGCACTGTTGAACGTTTTGAACGGATTCCAGTTTGCAATAGATAAATTGAATCTTGAGGCTGAGAGCGATCCTAGGCTGCACAATCTCAAGAGCGATTCCACACAAGTCTTCACAAGACCGCGCAAGACAATTTGTTTTTGAAAGTTTTTAGGAAAGTGACAAATCATTCGCGCTGAAGATAGTGTGGAACCAGTCTGGATCAAACCAGGATCCTTCTCAGTACTTATGCCGACAAGCATGATTTCATTTATTAAAAGTTTAGCATGCCTCTCTTTCTCTCAAAATGATCAAAGTTTTACAAAACCCGAGGAATTACTTCCTCTTCATTTTCATCACCGCAGTGTTCGAAAAGGGATTTTATGAAAAGCTTAGGTCATTACAACGATGTTTAAGGCACAAGAGAGTAGATGGTATGTACTATCGTTCCATTCACATCCTCTGGCACGGCTGACTCAAATAGCAACAAGTACGGAACGTGATAGCCACAGCTCTTTCATTCAAATTTGTTAGTATAACAGGCTCTTCGGCAGAAACAGACTTAAAAAAGCGAAAACAACTAATTACAAGACAAAACGGTGTTTGAAGCAACAATCCCGAAATCACCTGGTATACTATACAAGAGGGACTGACTCATTACAACAAGACAGACCATGTAAGCAAAAAGACTGGCTCAATACAGAGAGACAGACTCAAAAGGAAAAACAAAAGACTGACTCGACACCCAAGTCAGAATTTACAAAATTAACATTAACAGATGCCCCAAAAACGCGTGCCAAACACCACATCCAAAAATGCACCAGGCACTGCCCGCAGGCGGTTCACCTTCTGATTACATACTCGCAGTATCTGTGTCCTCAAAATCCAACAACTGGGTGGTGACGGACTTTGCTAAGGTGGGGGGGAGGATAACCTCGTTGTTAATCAAATCTTGCACCTCATGACGGAGGCAGAAACAATTGTCGGTAGCATGGCTCGCCTTTGGTGGTACGCAAAGATCGAAAGCAGGTCATGAGTAGCAGGGAGATTCTTCAGGAGAGGCCGAGGCTCCAGGGGTTTAAGGTGTCCCCTCTCGGCAAGGATCTGAAGTGCCTTGGACAATGGCATGTAGAGAGCATGGAAGACCCTGCGCCCCCGGGGCAAGTACTTTGGAGCCTGAGCGCTCTTGCTAGATGTACTAGCGAATGGATCGGCGGGTGCGGCCTTGGATTTCTGATCCTTTCCGGATGCAAGGTTGGGAGCGGGAAGAACTGTTTTGGCATGACGGGGCCTATCCTGGTTCTCTGATTGACTGGAAATGCCCTCAGGCGGAGCGGGGAAAGCATCCTCCACAGCTTTTGTCACAACTGCAGATATCTGTTGCTTGTTCATCCCCCCGGCTTTCATAGCCTCGACTGCCCACAGCAGTTGTTCGATAGGGTCGGCATCTGCCTTCATCTTGCTTTTGTTTCTGGCCTCAGCCTGATCTAGAATTTGGGTTGATGCGTCGTTGCCATAGCTGGAGGCCATCTCCAGTTGGCTGAGTTCAATTACAATTCGTCCCAATAGCGGGGGCTCCTGGGGTATAAAGCCTCCGGTGTATGGTGTGGCTGGTGGTGAAGCAGACATCCCATAGGCGAGATCCGCCACGGATCTTTGAAGATCACCTATCATTCCCATTAGTTCAAATGTAGTAGGCTCGCGAGCCTAATATAGTTGAGGGGTCCAAACTGGGTGTGCGGCAGGTGACCTGGGTGGATGCGGCAGATCAATATTAGCCTCACCTTGCGGGGTGATTCCTTGACCCAACGCGGTCGTCATGACCACGATCTCTTCTGAATTCTGCGTCATGCTAAGTCCTGCCTCAGCAAGGAGAACACACTAGCTGTTCTGGATTAACTCTCTGAATCTTTGAACTGAAACGAAAAAACAAGTAGTATTTCAACCCCAAACAGATCAAACACGGGTGTAGCCGAACAACTGCACTCTACTACTGATCACTGTTCCCCAGAATCACTGTTCAAAACTGAATTGATACCTGCAGACATAACTGATTCTCAACAACACTGATACTAGTGCCCTCGGGCTTGATACCCAATCTGGCAAACTGGTATATGCATTTCTCCTGCAGAGATACACTCTAAAAGCACATAGCATGTAAAAGAGAGCCAATACACCCCTATGTTGTGGTAGTGTTTCCCTGTCCTATTTTGTCAGGAGCTAGGGTTTCACTATGCACGCAGCGGTTTAAAACAACCTATATCGAATAAGCAACCTGTCCTAGTTTGGAATGGTCACTATGGATTTCGATATGCACTAGGTCGAATGGTCAAAAAGGGTGCCCTGGTAAAACCGGGGTTTGTGTTCCCATACTGGCAGAGCCCACAACCGGCAAATTTTATGGTCATGCCTTGACAAGACAAGCCTCCCAAGAACCGCCAGAATAGCAGATGGCCAACACGGTGTCCTAGGCGCACCAATGCACATGCAATGCAAAGAAATACATAAGTGTAGTCAAAACAGGATATCACGAGTTCGAGTCAAGCTCTCTAAAATCCCCAGCAGAGTCGCCAGAAACTGTAACACGCCCGCGGGGGACCTCGGCTACAGTTCGAAGGACTCAAATGTCACGGTTCTTAATCTTGAACTAAAGAGTCCAAATCTGGCAAATCGTTTTGAGAAAAAAAACAAATTTTTAGAAAAGAAATGCCAAACATGGACTGCTTTGCCAGATACAGAGTCGCCACCTAAATATTTTTTAAAATGGGAAATTTAGGAAACCCTGACTCGGTGCCGAAGGCCACGTGTCCGTCATCACCAAAGTTGTCTTGGCTCGGGAGCTTGGGTACGATCGGGGAAGGTCAGCTATGAGCACCCCCTTTCGCCCGGTCCGAAGATCGGCCTCTACTAACCATGATATCCGATTTTGAAAACATTATGTGTTCTTGTTCCAATTATTAGCCTAGAATTACTATGTTATGCACACAGCAAACAAGTATAGACTAGATTGCCTAATTTGGAAACAAGCATTGCATATCCGTTTGTTTTGAAAAGCGCTTCGGAATTTGCTACTCGCAAGTAGGCTAAAACACGGATTTCAATGAGTTTTTCCAACTCAAACAATCCAACCTCCACCCACAGGCATTCAAACAGTTTATCTCATATAAGCATTTAGCCACATGGTAATCATGCTGTCATGTTAACATTCACACGCATGCGATATGCTAAAGCGTAAATACTTATATCGTACTCCGTGCCAAAACAGAAACTAGTTAGTAATCATATGCATGATCCTAGTTCATGTTAAGTGGCTAATGCAACGCAAGTAAGGGTGTAATCTAGACAGGCTCGGCTATCCTAAGCATGGCATGTGAAATGCTACAGGTAACAAGTATTCAATTTGGAAATTGAAATACAATGCAATTAGCGTGATGTACCGAACCCAGTGTATGTAAGACGAATGTATGGATACACGCATGCATAGCATAAGGTATGCTAAAATAGACGTGCCCTAATCTACCATCATAAGCAGGTAAATAAAAGGGAAGAAAGAAGTGGGGGTTGGAAGACATGCACACCACTTACACACGCTTATTACAGATTTGCCCTCGCCCGGAGGGACCAAAAGAATATACAAATTAATTAACTACGCAAGCTAATTAAATATTACAGATCAATTAAATTAACTAAACAAATTAATTAATCTAATTAAAACAGTAAAGCCCTCGGGAGCGGGTCAAATGCAGCGCATGCTCGGGACTTGCTCGGAATCGCACTGCCATGCATAATCTGCCTTTGTTTTCCCTGCTTTGCTCCTCTGAAAACTGCCAAAGTCTTAGGAATGCCTCTGAGGACGCTGGGGGATACCACCGGCTGAGTAGAATTACCACCGGCAATAGGATGTGGCCATCGGCACAAAATGAATCCATCGGCTGATGACTTACTGCCGGCCGGCACCAAATGTTGCCGGTCGGCAAACAATGCCTGCAGAACCTGCAACTCACAGCAGTAGAGGGCAAAACTTGCATGGCAATACAATTCAAACAATGTATGCACCAATCATGCCCCCTATCATGTTTGCGACTCAAAGGGGTATGTGCCTCGATTCTCGGACCATCAATCACGCATTTCTATGCATGATGGCCCAAAGAACCAAGTTGTGCACATTGATTTCAAATGCAATGCAAACAATCAAACCAAGACCCAATCCCTATCACTAAATCAAAGGACAAGGCATACATGCAAAGTACAATGTATCCTGGGCATGTTAGCTAATACGCAACATGATCATGAGGGTAAGCATGCAAGCATGAACATGGACAATGTACAAACATGTAAGGTAAGCATGTAACCAAGCAAATGATGGTCTTAAACATGACTTGGGCAGCCCTAATTAGGCCCAAAACAGTGGCCAAAGCCATGGAAGTGAAGGCCAAAATGCAAACAAACATGCAAGCACTCATGATCCAATACTTAGGCATATAAAGGCAACTCTTAAGTACACTTAAAGAGACCCAACAATAGACAATTAGCATACAATGAAAAGCTTTAAAATCATGTCAAAATGTGGTGCCAAACCAACTCAAATGAGACAAGCATAAGCATGCAAGCATGGTCCAAGTACTTAAGGCAAGTCATGGAGGCTTGAACCAAGGTCAATTCCACCAAGCCTCACAAGGCTAAGGAGGCTTAAAATTGGTCAAAAGAAGGCTTAAACAAAGCCAAGGGTGCACCTAGATGGCATCTAAGTAACTCAAATCCAAAGGCATACATAATGACCAAAACATGGAGCATACAACACAAGCTTTCAAAGAAACAACGAAGCCTCTACGGCAAGTATGCAAACATGTTAAATGGACTGAAATTTCATGCTAAGTGGTTCCAAACCACTGAAATAATGCAAGCACTGCATGCTATGCACTTATGCACTTGAGGCCAACAAGCCCAAATATACAAAGGGGCTACACAATGCATGCTAGGGTCGACCCAAACAACCTTGGACAGGCCTTATACATGGCAAAACAAGCACAAAAGCTTCACAAGACTAAGCCTAAAACATGCTAGAATAATAGTTTACAACCCAAGGCATATTAAGGCAATATCAAGGCATTACATGGTAGGTATGCTAAGCATGCATAGTGTACCAAAACCAACACACAACAATGTCATATTAAAGCAATATAAACATAAAATGCAGCCAAGGCATGACCAATAAACACTAAAACTAAGCTCCCTTAAGAGACCAAAAATGGTCCCTTTCAAGGACAACAAGGAGAGGGGGTGGCCCCCTCCTTCTTGAGACTTCAAGGCACCATCTTCACCACTGAAATCCCTCAAAATTTCAATGGTGAAGAGGCCCAAACACCAAAGTCTCGAAACTTGCACAAAATAGCACAAAAATGGGGCCTTTCAAGGCCTAAATGTGGTCTAACACACCCAAACCACAAAATACTCTTAACAAACAATCAAGAGGGCCTAAAAAAAGAACTTTTTTATGTTATACACTAAACACAAAAATAGCTCTAAGATAGGTAGAAATAAGATGCAAAAATGGGGTAAAAAGGACTAATTTCTTACCCTTGAAGCCTTTCTTCAACAATGGTGATCTTGTTGCCCCCCTTAAGCTTCAATCCAGTCAAAAATAGCAAGAACAAGCCCTTAGAACCTCAGTAGCTAAAGGAAGGTGAAGCACTAGGTGTTTGTGTGCAATCATATGGACTAAAACACCTAGAACATAAAGAGAGAAAAAGAGATATGGGAGATATGTATCAACCCTAACCCTAAAACCAGAGCTTCTCTCTGTGTTTTTTCTCTCCAAAATTCTCTAACCCCTATGCCAAGAGGAGAGAGCCTTCTCTTATAGGCAACAAACTTGTAAAGCTTATACAACAAGCTTACAAGGAGAGCATCCCTCCATACACGTGTATGAAGGGGAACCAAATGCCAAACAGCTGTCCTAAAATATCTGCAAAAGCAGATGAACATTGGTCGGCCGCTCAAAAATGTCATTTTGACAAAATTGATGGCTGGTCGGCAACAAAGAGTGCCGGTGGCAACAAAAACCAGTCGCGCGGCCTCTAGCCACTGCCGGTGATGTGTGGGGATGCCTCACAAGGCATTCCTTGCCCCTCCAAGGCAAAACACAAGTGTTTGATGCAAAACCAGACACAAAATGGTCAAGTTTGGAGATCTTGAGGCAGGGCGCGTAGCCGAGACCTCCGGGAACTCCAAACGAACACAAACATGGATAATCACCGAGTGTCCAAACGGTGACGTCCAAGTCTTGAGGACGGTCAAAAATGGGGTGTCTACAATGTGTTGAGAGTACAAGGCTCTCATTTTGCTGTAACTCTGTTTTTAAGCCAATGGTTGTATTTGTGTGGGTTTGAATAACCGTTCTGTGTAAACCCTTCGGGTATCTATTTGTTTATGTTATTTTGATTTGAAGTGAATGTATTATCGTTTAAAGACTATTTGTATAATGTAATGCAAGTGTGGAGATTTATTTTCAGTTTTACTTTAAAGAACCATGGTTATCGTATTATCATTTGGGTATAAAAATTGGGGCGTTACAATCGGGGTTTGAGATAGTAAATGTAGCTGTTGGTGGATTTAAGGCTACACATGGTGTAGTAGTACTGGATGTCGGAAAGGGTGATCTTACCATTGTGACAAAGACATAATTCGGCTATGCCATTGATAACCCTAAAAGTGTTTCCTATCCTCAATGATTGATACCACGATAAAATGCATGTAGTTTTCCTCAAGCATAATTGAGTCATTCTCACCGGCTAGTCTAATCTGGACGTCGGCAGGAATATTGAGCTCTTGGAGAAAATACTCTAGTTTGTTAGGGAAGTTTACCCTCCAGTTGAACATCCCTATTACATTGGTTAAGTGTGTGAAGACCAAGGGTTTGTGGTTTGGGCCCTTGGGAATTCTAGTTTGAAGACTCTGGTGATCCTATGAAGGTTCTACGAGATTGATGTTTTAGTTTTCCTACAGTTCTAACAAATCCTAAATCTAAGCTGTGAACAAAGAGTTGGGTGAAAGAATCTAGAAACAGAAAAAGAAACAGAGGCAAAGATAACACAGATTCAGAAGATGAAGAGAGCAAGAACACATTCAAACATGAATGAACACAAGTACAAGAAATATAAGGGATCAGGAATGGTAATTCGTGGTAATCCAGTGCCAATGTGCTAGAATGAGAAACGTACAAGGGGCTTACACATAAAAATCATGGAGGCATGATCAAGAATATGAAGAACATTAAAAGATCAAAACTAAAATGAAAGGACTGAGAAACTTATAGATTGCGAGCGGAAGAATGAATGTCGAAATCGGGTTCGCTAGGGTCAGACGATGCTCTTAGTCGAAACGGAATGGTTGAGTGCTCGCCGGAGGTGATGAACATGAGCAGTTGCAGAAACTTTAAAGGTTTTCAATGGTGGTTTGAGAGAATTTAAGAGAGAGAGAGAGAGAGAGAGAGAGAGAGAGAGTTTGAGAAGAGAGAGAAAATGGTAAAGGCAAAAGTGAAGAAACGGAAAGAGAAGGAAGATTTTTGTTGAAAAGATAAAAGAGCGGCAAAAGCCTGAATTAATTGCCTAGGGAGACATGTTAGTGCTTACGCCAGACAGCGTGAGGCAGAATTGATGCGACGCGCTTGATGCATGATGAGTATGGACTAGTTGAGCGATGACACGTGGATGAAATAGTTGGGATAATTATGCGTGATAGCTCATGTGCCGTTGGGATTCTTGGTATTTTTAAACTAGTGAGTCATAATCTTAGCTAGTAATGCAAACTCAGTTGAGATGTTGGTCTTGGATGAGGAAGAATATTTTAGTTCTTGATTTTTGACGAGTGGACATTTGAGTCCTTGTTTCTTGACGCCGACAAGTCATGATCTCGGTCAGAGGAGTATCACTAGCATGTTGTGTAGCCAACATGTTAGAAGATTAGACAATATAGGTTCCATCACCTCTAGTTGCCAAGGCAATAGAACCTAGGGGCAGTTGTGGAGATGTATTTTCGAGGTTGTGCTATGTGGCTGAGGTGCCGCCAAGGTGCACGTAGACGAGCCAAATTGCCGAGATGATTACGGTATTGCCAAGATATTGTCACGACTCGCTCCCTGTACCTAAGGGTTAAGCATCGTGATGGCCAGTAACTGAAGTTACCTCCGGCCAATTCTTAAACAAATTACTAAATGCGAGCGAAAAAAACATATTTAAGTGAGGGTACCAAAATAATCATTGGTGCTTCTATTTAATTAAATTGTCAGAGCTGAACTATGTCTACAAAGTGCTTTGTGCCTACCCCACGCGTTGGCCTTGACATGTCACCTGAAAGTGGTAAACAACTATAAGCACATGGCTGCGTGAAGAATATTATACTAAGAGCATAAGGACATAAAATCACCATGGATAATTATTGGTTAAAGAAAGCTTGATATTAAAATACAAAATATATAATACGGGAATCATTTAACATATAATATAGAAATCATATAAACAAAATAATTATAACCACGGTACAGAATGGAACAGAACAGATGTATGGACTCAAGAGTCAGCTCGTACGAACTCTAGAGATGGCTCCCACCATAGTGTAGCACTTAGTTCCATATATCACTTTGCTCCATACCAAAAATCATAACCACGGTATAGAACAAAACAGATGTATAGACTCAAGAGGTGGCTCGTACGAACTCTAGAGGTGGCTCCCACAATAGTGTAGCACTTAGCTCCGCTCAACACTTTGCTCCATGACAGACAGAGGGTCACAAAGTGACTAATTAGAGGGCCAATGGTTATTTAAGTCCCTCAAGGCATGAGACTCCAGTGGTGGTACTTACCAAAAATAAATATTTATATAATCATAGTCAAATAATTATTAAAAATTAAACAAACATATACATGGGTTTCATTTTAAGAAAATAGGGTTCAGAAAATAAATAACATAATTAAAACACAATTTACGTAAAATAGATTATGGTAACTCAAAATATACGTAAAATATATTATGGTTACTCAAGGTATAATATAACTCACTTAAATATTAACCCTTAACCTTTACTTTCCTCATATCGACTTCATGTTTCTTTGTATGCTACCCTTAGTTATATCTTTTTTCCTCCGCTTAGCAACCTTCTAAACCCCGCTATTTATAGTTGGTGAAAACCTTAGTCCCTACTCAAAAGTTAACACGTGGCCTATATCCAACAAGTGATAATTTGTTTACTTCCACCTGTCCCTCTAGATTAGGTTAGATTAGGTGATTCACCAAAGTCTTTAAAACTATACTTGCATAGTCATCAATCTATATGTTTGGCTGGAGCACATGTAGGGACTATTATTATTATTTTAATCTTTGATTTAATTTTAAATTTGGCCTAATTTTTAAAACTAATTATATGCTATTTTTTTTTATAATATATAATTTCTAATTAAATTTCATTTTATCACATACAATCATAATTTTACTCTTACAGAATATTTAATGAAACCTTTAGGGTTGTTCTCATTTATAATTAAATAATACCAATATAAAATTTAAGGACAATTTAAATTTTCGGGTTGTTACAATTATGGTACAGTAATACTGGAATCCGGGATATTTGGATAGAGGATAAGAGTCCTAGATAAGTGATGCGCTTAGTTCGGATAAGGATGAGGCTTCTGAGGAGTTCATCCATATCTAACTAAGAGTCCGAGATAAGCATTGTGTTTGAGTCATATGAAGTGAGACTTCTAAGGGACAAAGGCACTATTGGCTATAAAAGTAGGGTACCCCCATGGGTCTAAGGTATACTTTTACTTGTGTACTGAAAACTTGATTTGATATCTTTGAGAGATAAGTGACTGACTTGATCGTCGTAGTGTCCCTGAGTGGATGAGCCACCGTGGTATTCTTATCTTTCTTGTTTGCAGGTGCTTCGTTTAATCTATTCTACCGCGTGCTCTCCAGCAAAGTTCCCTAATTGGTTGTGAGGTCAAAAATCAACACCCACAAATTTTTAATTGATTGTTTTTAAGTTTTTCACTAAGTTCTTTTTATAGCTTAATTAATGTATTATTTTGTTCCATTAGTATTTGTAGTGAAGTGTTATTTTTTAAATTATCTAATTTTACTTTTTCAGTATATCTAATACTCATATAATTTTATTGGCAAGACTAAAAAATTAGACTCTAATACTAATTTAAACACACAATGAAATAAAACACTTTTTAAAGACAAAATAAAAATTTAAGATTTTTCTATAATAAAATCTTATTTAGGTGGGGTTTTTTTTTTTTAAGGAAAATTTCCTTGTAAATCCCATCTTGAGGAATAGTGATCCATTTAGTCCTAAAAATTTTTTTATAGACCAATTAGTCCCATTGATTTTGCAAATGTAGATTTAATATATTATTTTAAAAATTAGATTTATTGTTATGCCCTTATTTCTATTATGTTCCTTCTCTTTTTTCTTTTGTGCTAGAAAGGTAGGCACACAATGTATGGGAATCAAATTTGGGATGAATTTTTATATAAAAATCTTTTTTATTTGAAAAACATTTCAAAAGGAATACAAAAATGACTTAAAATATGAGATTATTCAAACATTCCAAAAGGATGTGTGATTTTTCAAATATTTCAAAATGAGTACAAAATCTACTTGGTAAGTTTTGGCCAAATGTATAATTTCAAATTGTAATACTCCAATATAACACTCAAATGTAATATTCCAATGTAACACAAAAAAATTAAAAAAATTTAGAGTAATACCATCATGTAGCACATAAAAAAAACTCCTTACTATACTTTTCCCAAACATACCACTCAAATATAACATTCCAAAAAAATTCATTAGTATAATGTGGAGAAGTGGTTTGGAAATACTCTTCTGATCCTGGGCGACGCTCGTGGCCCACTGATAGTCACCTAAAAAGGAATAAACACTCCGGTCGGGGGTGCCTGAATTAGCACTCTAACGGACAAGTCAGTTTCCACACTCAAGAATGCTTGTATTCTAAGTTAAGCACAACAATTCTCACATACCTCTTTCTAGCTGATGTTCTTCTATTTATATCTTTTCTTCCTTGGGCCTCGGGATTAGGTCCATTTCCAACTCCATATTCGGCACATTTTGTAGTAGACCGCTCTTTACTCGGCCCCTTGCTTAATCGGCTATTTGGGCGAGTAAAGTTGGATTTGAGCATGCAAGCCGATGCCGAGTGCCACGAATTTCGACTCTCCCAGGTCCTACTATCCGGAATCTCTACGACTCCCAATACTCGGCCCCCACAATTGCCCCTCAAGCACTCCACTAACGACAGTTGGCTGGAGTGTTTGGCTTCGAACTCGAAAAGTCAGAGTCGAAATTCGGCGACTGACCGTATTCCAACGCAAATGTCTGAACACACGCTTCTCGGTTATCATTTCAACTTCCCGCCTCTTCGTACACTTCTATTTATTGTGATTTAAAATTTCGACGTCTTTTCAAATGCATACACGCTTTTAGACGCTTGTCGCTGGACTACCTTCCGAATTACCTCTGCAACTTCCTTCTCTTCTTTATCTTCTTCGCCTCTTGTAAGTTCTCTCCTTCTCTGCTATGAATCTCTTTCCTTGCTTTGTTTTTTAGCTTAGCATATTCCTATTGGCTGGGGGAAATGGCAAAATATTTAAAAGATCTCCTCTCATCGGATCGAATTTCTGGCTTCCGATGCCATTTCTCCATTCCTGATGACGTCCGTCTGTCACTTGTGACAGACGGCACCCTCGATATGGAGAGGGTTGATGAAACCACAATCGTCTTCCCTTTCTTATCAATCGCAGAGGGTGGAGTCCATTTCTTCCTTCACCCACTCCTTAGGGCCGTGCTCTGCCATTGGGGCTTAATCCCTTCCCAACCCAATGTCAACTTCTTTAGGATCGTGATGGGGATTATTGCACTAAACCATCGCCGTGGGCTTAGCCTTGACATTCCCGCTATTCGGCATTGCTACGCCTTGGCCAAGTCTTCTGGTCGGCACAGGCGTTATTTCCTTAGGGCAAAAGACACCAACCATCAACTAGTGACCATGCTTTCCAGCTCTGGGAAGCGAGTCGACAATGTTATGGTCGTCGTCCAAGGAAACTGGGAATTCGGCGAAGGCAAGGACCGCCTTGATCGTATTCCTAGGCGAAGGGGCGAACCAGGTGGCAGAGTATCTTCTTTTAATTATTTACTTTTTGTTATAATCTATGAAGCTTCATTTTTGGGACCTCATGGTTTTGCTTTTGCAGGAAACGATTTGAAGAAAGTCTTGACCTCAACCGACGACACCGTCCTTTCGGAAATCCAGGATGCGCCCAAGTATTTCGGCCGGCCAAGTCTTCAGAAACAGGGGAGGGCGGCCCACGTTTTGCTCCGCTACGAGCCGACTTATACGAATATTGTTTTGGTCTAAACTTCCTGTTTTGCAAGCCATCGGAAGGATAGCCGAGATGGACTGTCGTTATCACGACGCCGTCGAGCATATTAGCCGTTTACAAACGGAGGTTGACGGCCAAAGGAGTAGGGCTGAGTTCGAGGTGGAGAGAGCCCGCAATGCTGAAGAATTGAGATCAGTCGCCGAGAAGAGGGTGGATGCGAGCGACGATGCGCTTAAATTGGCCCAGGAGGCGATCTCTAAATTGGAGGCTGAGTTGGAAGAAATAAAGGTGGCGAAGGAAACAGCCGATCTGAAGGCTTCTAACGCATTCGATGTCAGGAAAAAATCTACTTTTGATGAATATGTAGACGAAGTCCCCAAATTTGAAAATCGGGGATTCAAACACGGCTGGCTTAAAGCCCTTGCTACTGCCGATGTAACATTGGCCACGCCAATTCTATACGAGCAAGTGGATGTTGAGCCGCTGGAGTCTGACTCCGAGGACTAATTTGGGCTGCTTTTGTTTTTGTTTTAGGATTTGCGTGTATGTTTTCAGTTTTTTATTTAGTAATTTTCAGCATTTTACAGCTTTTTGTTTAGTAATTTTCATATGTAAAATGGCTACAATTTGTGCCCAATTTACTTAATGAAAATTCATTTTGTTCTTTGCTGTATGTAATGAATGGTTTTGTTTTGTTACTATTTTAGATCAAACATTCTGTATATTTGCCGACTATATGATTAGGCCATTTAAAAAGCCAAAAGTTAGTGCATGAAGTGGTTGTGGCACATATCAATCGGCATGGGGTCAAGATGCTCGACCGGTTAGATTAATAAATCTGCCCTTGCCCCAACCAGTGCATGGACTTCAAGGCATTCGCCTATAATTGCCGATTAGATAATTAGGCCATTTTAACAAGCCAAAAATTGGTGCATGAAGTGGTTGTGGCACATATCAATCGGCATGGGGTCAAGATGCTCGGCCGGTTAGATTAATAAATCTACCCTTGCTCTAGCCAGTGCATGGACTTCAAGGCATTCGCCTATAATTGCCGATTAGATAATTAGGTCGTTTTAACAAGCCAAAAATTAGTGCATGAAGTGGCTGTGGCACATATCAATCGGCATGGGGCCAAGATGCTCGGCCGGTTAGATTAATAAATCTGCCCTTGCCCCAGCCAGTGCATGGACTTCAAGGCATTCGCCTATAATTGTCGATTAGATAATTAGGCCGTTTTAACAAGCCAAAAATTAGTGCATGAAGTGGCTGTGGCATATATCAATCGGCATGGGGCCAAGATGCTCGGCTGATTAGATTAATAAATCTGCCCTTGCCCCAGCCAGTGCATGGACTTCAAGGCATTCTCCTATAATTGTCGATTAGATAATTAGGCCGTTTTTACAAGCCAAAAATTAGTGCATGAAGTGGCTATGGCACATATCAATCGGCATCTGTCATTTGGAGATTGCCAAAAGCGTTAATGAAATTGCCTAGGGGTCGCTGCATACCTACAAATAAATGGGGTGAGTTCGCGCCAGTGGGTCCACTTATTCTTATTCAGACTCGATTTCGACTAGCTTGGGGCGAGGGCGAATGTCAAACAGACTGTTCTTCAACAGCAAAGGAGAAAGACGAATGCTGGCTGAACTAGATACTGCGATGAATCGCAGCAGCGAGCCTATGCGTACAGGAGGAAGGACGTCCAAGGAAAACGAAAAACGTCAACCTTTAAGCCGTTGAAGCAGATCGCCTCGAAGAGAGAAGCATCAACGGGGAAGCTCCCCGCGACCACGATCGAGGAATGAGTCAGACGCGATGCCACGACCATTGAGTTTTGCAGTGTTCGTGGGGAATAAGCCGATGACTGAGGTGGATTCCATCGTTAATGATCCGGGTGTGGCGGTTGAGTTCGCTCGACAGATCTTTCCACCGGAAGTCCAATAATCGATGGTCGGACAATAAGATTTCGAAGTGTTTCGAGAAGGTATTCATGGGGCGGTGAAGGGGCTATACACCGCCTACGAAGTCGGCATGCGTCTGCGCACCGTGCGGCGGGAGATGGAGAAAATGGACAAATGGGTCCGTAGTTTGGAGGCTCGTGCGGAGAAAGTTGAGGGCGAGCTTAGGGAGCTTAGGAAGGTTAAAGTCGCCAATCCGCATGCGGCGGGTCAATCTAACTCGATTGTGGACGAGAGGGTGACCCAACTGCTATTGAGTCATGCCATCGCCGACCGAGATACGGCAAGCATGTTTTCCGTAGAAAATGTGAGGGCCAGGGGTTACGAACAGGGCTTCCATGCTGGCCGGAAGGTTGGGATCGACAAAACGAAAGAGACACTTGCTGAGGAGGTCTGTCAATGCGAGAATTGGGGCTTTAAGCATGGTTGGATCGCGGCTCTTCAGGCCGCGGAGACTCTCCGAGCGAAGGGTGTCGATTCTAACTTATGTGGCCTGGATCATCGTGATCATTTGCCCTTTTCCGCCTTTGAAGTTGAAAAGAGCGACGATGAGGGAGACGCTGAATAAAAATATTCATTGTAAATGTTCAAACGCGGATTGCGTCTAAAATTATGTGATTATTGGTTGGTTGAATAAAAAGCATTTTATTTTCAATATTTTGTTATAAGTTTTGTTCGGCACACAAGTGCTTGCATGTGTTTTATTATATAAATGTTTGAATAAACGTATTTCAGACGATTGAATGGACATTGTTCGGCCTGATTCAATCGACATCGTTGTGTTACGCACGACCCGAAGGGTTAATCGGCCCAAAGACCTCATACGCCGATGGGGCTCCAAATCTGGAGACTTGATTTGGCCAATCGTGATATCCACGAAGAGTGCTCCGAATCTGGAGGCTTAATCGGCCCAAGGAAGTCATTCGCCGATGGGGCTCCGAATCCGGAGGCTTAATCAGCCCAAAGACATCATTCGTCGATGGGGCTCCGAATCTGGGGACTTGATTTGGTCAATCGTGATATCCATGAAGAGCGCTCCGAATCCGGAGGCTTGATCGGCCCAAAGACGTCATTCGCCGATGGGGCTCCGAATCCGGAGACTTGATTTGGCCAATCGTGACATCCACGAAGGGCGCTCTGAATCTGGAGGCTTAATCGGCCCAAAGACGTCATTCGCCGATGGGGCTCCGAATCCGGAGACTTGATTTGGCCAATCGTGACATCCACGAAGGGCGCTCCGAATTCGGAGGCTTTATCGGCCCAAAGACATCATTCGCCGATGGGGCTCCGAATCCGGAGGCCTAATCGGCCCAAAGACGTCATTCGCCGATGGGGCTCCAAATCCGGAAACTTGATTTGGCCAATCGTGACATCCACGAAGGGCGCTCCGAATCCAGAGGCTTAATCAGCCCAAAGACGTCATTCACCGATGGGGCTCCGAATCCAGAGACTTGATTTGGCCAATCATGACATCCACGAAGGGCGCTCCGAATCCAGAGGCTTTATCGGCCCAAAGACGTCATTCGCCGATGGGGCTCCGAATCCGGAGACTTGATTTGGCCAATCGTGATATCCACAAAGGGCGCTCCAAATCCGGAGGCTTAATCGGCCCAAAGACGTCATTCGCCGATGGGGCTTCGAATCCGAAGACTTGATTTGGCCAATCGTGACATCCACGAAGGACGCTCCGAATCCGAAGGCTTTAATCGGAACATCTTTGAACTAGATTCTGTAGTAGGTGAATGGGAATCATCTTTGAACTAGATTCTGTAGTAGGTGAATGGGAATCTTTGTATTACAGAAAAAGAGATGTACATGGAGAATAGTTTGGAACAAGCATCATGTCCCACAAGTCGGGTTAATGATAAAATTTGCGTAAATGCGTGGAATTCCAAGGCCGTGGCAAATTCCTTCCTGACATGTCTTTGAGCCGATATGCCCCTACTCCGGCGATCGAATCAATTTGATACGGGCCGTCCCAGTTAAGACCCAATTTTCCATCGGCCGGTTTCCTGTCAGCTGGAAGCACCTTCTTCAGGGCCAACTCTCCTGGTGTGTAGCGGTGCAGCTGAACCCGTTGTTTGTACAACTTTGCCAGCTGCTGCTGGTACCCTGCCATGGATGCAAGGGCTCGGTCTCTTCGTTCTTCGATTAGAGTCAAATCCAAAGCCAGCATCATGTCGTTTCGGCCCATATCAAAAACTTGCAACTTGAGAGTCAGCTGGCCAATTTCCAGGGGTAAGATTGCCTGGGTTCCAAAGCATAGGGCAAACGGCGTTTCTCCAGTTGATCTTCTCAGTGTAGTTCGATGAGCCCACAATACACTCGGCAATTCTTCGACCCATTTTCCTTTGGCTTGGCCATTGCTTTGGGGGTAAGCCGGCGTAGAAAAGTAAGGCTGGAGACCATATTTGCTGCACAACTCTCGGTACATGCCACAATCAAACTGGGTGCCGTTGTCTGAGATAAGAGCTCTGGGAATGCCGAATCGTGTTATGATGTTCCTCTACATAAAACGCTTAACGTCAGCATCTCGAATGTGTGCTAATGCCTCCGCTTCGACCCATTTCGTGAAGTAATCTATTGCGACGATCAGGTATCGCTTGTTCCCTCGGTCCTACTGGGCGAACAGCCAGGGACTAGAGATGGAGTTCAACTCTTCAGCAGGCAGATGGTTTAACGGGGAGAACTTCTAGCACTGTTCACACTTTTTTGCATAACACTCGGCGTCCGTTCTTATTGTTGGCTAATAATACCCCTGCGTTATAGCTCGATGGGCCAAAGAGCGTCCGCCAGAATGGGGACCACAACTGCCTTCGTGTATCTCAGTCAGAAGCTCCTCGACTTTGTCCGGGTGCACACATTCCAAATATGGACCAGAGAGTGACTTTTTATAAAGCCTTCCTTGCGGATCCAAGTAGTATCGCACGGTTTTGTTTCGTAGCTTGTGCGCTTCTTTCTTATCCTCTAGGAGTTGTTCAGAAGATAGGAATGCAACAATGGGATCCATCTAACTTGGTGCAGATTCTATAACGTTGATTTGGAATTCCTCCGAAGGGCCAATGCTTGGCTCTGGGATAAATCCTACTTCGATGGTCCGTTTAATGTCTGAGTTGATTGCGGAGGCTAGGCAAGCCAAGGCATCTGCATGGGTGTTCTGATCACGTGTTATCTGGTTTAACTCATTATGGTCAAATTTTGCCAACAAGGAATTGGCCATTTTCATGTAGTCTGCCATACGGTCGTTTCTTGCTGCGTACTCCCCCTTTAGCTGATTGATCACCAGTCTTGAGCCCCAAACACAAGCAGACGCCGAGCACCCAGAATATGCGCATTCCGCAAACCGGCTAGAAGGGCTTCGTATTCGGCTTCGTTATTTGATGCTTCGAAGCCGAGCTTGATGGCCTGCTCAATTATTGCGCCGTCAGGAGTCATGATTACAACTCCAGCTCCATTGCCCCGCTGATTGGATGATCCATCACAATACAACTGCCAGATGTCCCCAACATAAATCCTCCAGTTCGGCTTCGGTCGAATTTCATCTGACTTGAAGTCGACAACATCAGACTTGAAGTCGGCAAGGCCCCCAGTGAATTCGGCGATAAAGTCGGCAAGCACCTATCCCTTGATTGAGGTTCTGGGTAGAAATTGAATATCGTACTGGCCAAGTTCCAGAGCCCACTTTGAAACATGTCCAGATGCTTCTGCACTGCGTAGTACTGATCGGAGGGGATAATCTGTTAGTACCCCAATGCTATGCCCTTGGAAGTAATGCATGAGCTTCCTTGCCGCCATAACTAGGGCTAGGATGAGCTTTTCCAGCGGAAGGTAGCGTGTTTCGGCGTCAACCATTGCCTTACTCACATAATACACTGGCTGTTGTTCCCCCAGTTCTTCCTTTATCAATACGGCGCTGACGGCTCGGTCAGAAACTGCCAGATACAAAATGAGCGAGTCGCCAGCAGAGGGTGTTGTCAGGAGTGGTACTGAGCGGAGGTAGGTCTTCAGGCCGTTGAAAGCGGCTTTGCACTCGGCGGACCATTCAAAAGCCTTGCCTTGCCGTAGTGTATGAAAGAATTGTCGGCAGCGATCTGTGGACTGGCTGATAAACCTGTTGAGTGCGGCAGCCATCCCCATCAACTTTTGAACCTCCTTTACTGAACGAGGGGAGCCAAGCTCCAGGATTGCTGTGATTTGCCTTGGGTTGGCTTCGATTCCTCTGTGGTTGACAATGTAGCCCAAGAATTTGCCAGAGCCGATACCAAACGCACATTTGGAAGCTTTCAACTTCATTCCATATTTGCGTAGGATGCCGAATGTCTCTTCCAGATCGGCTATATGATTATGCTCTTCTTTGGACTTGACCACCATATCGTCAATGTACATTTCCATAGTTTTGCTGAGTTTCTCCTTGAACATGGTGGTGACCAGTCTCTGGTAGGTTACCCCTGTATTCTTCAGCCCAAAAGGCATTACCTTATAGCAATAGGTTCCTCTTGGGGTGAGGAATGCAGTTTTCTCTTGGTCCTCCGGATGCATAGCAATTTGATGATAACCTCTGTAAGCATCAAGGAAGCTCATACGCTGATGGCGCGACGTAGCATCTACAAGCTTGTCTATCCTGGGAAGAGGAAAACAATCCTTTGGGTAGGCTTTGTTTAGGTCCGTGAAATCGATGCACACTCAACAAGTTCCATTTTTCTTCTTCACCACCACTGTATTAGAGAGCCATGTAGGGTAGGTCACCTCCCTAATTGCCTCGGCGTCAAGCAGCCTATCAACCTCCTCAACAACGGCGGCAGTGTGCTCTGCGGCTGACCGCCGGCTTTTCTGAATGATCGGCTTGCACTTAGGATCGACATTCAAATGGTGCTGTGAAACTGACGGATCTATACCCGGCATCTCGTACGGAGTCCACGCAAAGACATCGAGGTTGCTGAGTAAGAAAGATATTAGCTGCTGTCTGTCGGCCTGACTCAAAGAGGTGCCGACCATGAAGAACTTGTCTGGGCTTCCATCAATTTCAACTCGTTCTAAGCCTTCCGTGGCCTTTTCATTTGGGAGCCGCCCAACATCGCCGAGGCTTTCTCGATCCGGTATCTCAACGGAATTCACCTGTAGTTTCTTTGGCGTTTTCTCAGCAAAGAGATAACATGCTTGTGCCGATTTCTAGGAGCCACGGATTTGCTCAATGTCGCGTTCTATCGGGAAACAGAGTAGCTGATGATAGGTGCTTGGCACGGCTCGCATAGTATGCAACCAGGATTGCCCCATGATGAGATTATACAGCGACGGTAGCTTTACGACTAAGAATCCTACATCCACTATTCGGGAACCTGCTCGAACGGGAAGTCTGATTTTCCCCAACGGGTACTCTAGATTGGCATTGAAGCCGAATAGTGGATAAGGGGCCTGAGAGAGATCCGATTTGGAGAAGCCAAGTTTGGTGAATGACTTGTAGTACACAATCTCCGATGTGCTCCCCGGATCAATGAGTATACGCTCAACTGTGAATCAGTTTACGCGTAGCTCAATTACTAAGGGATCAATGTGGGGCAGTGTTACTTCGGCCAAATCCGAATCATCAAAAGTGATAACCTCTTCATGGGGCCATTTAGTCAGAGTGAGTTGCTCTTGAGGGTTAGACTTCGAATGAATCGCGTGCACTACCGATGACATTGGCAGGCTGTATATCATGTGGATCAAGCGGAGTGAATGTAAATCCTGTCTCAAGGCTATTGCTTTGGTTGGGTTGCCTTTTCGGACGTACTGTTGTAGCCGGCCATCTTGCACCAATTTACCGTCGTACGAGGTGAATGACGGTGCTCTGAATTTCTTGAATACTGCCTTTGCAATCCGTCGTACAAAAGGATCATGTTGATCTTCATCCGAACTGTTTCTTCTTCGCTGACGCCTTGTACGGGGACTCTCTTCAGAAGAACTGGAAATTTCGGATCATCCCTTCCTCTTGGGCTCTGAGGACAATGGGTCAGAGTTGCTATCAGTATCTTGTTGTCGGGCTCGAGATCGTCAACTAGCTGCCCTCACGGGTCGTTCCGAGCCTTGGTATGCAGCTTGTTTGGACTTCGTTACCTCCAAGGCCAAATCCTGACGGAGACGTTCGTTCTCTGCGATCATGTTCTCTAATCTTTGTTCGTTTTGCTTTGCTTGTTCCATGATCACTTGCATTGCTTCATGCTCTGAAGTCGAGGGTGAGGCGAAGTTCAAAGCGCGTCTTATGGGGATGGTCTCCGGTCCAAGCATGTTTGATGGAGTGAGGTCGTCTCTCTGCGTGGTTTCATAAGTGACTATCGGAGGGTCTTCCGTTACGCCCGCCATGGATGTGTTTGAGTATTCCCACAAACGGCGCCAATTGTGGAGAAGTGGTTTGGAAATACTCTTCTGATCCTGGGGGACGCTCGTGGCCCGCTGATAGTCACCTAAAAAGGAATAAACACTCTGGTCGGGGGTGCCGGACTTAGCACTCCGACGGACAAGTCAGTCTCCACACTCAAGAATGCTTGTATTCTAAGTTAAGCACAACAATTCTCACATACCTCTTTCTGGCTGATGTTCTTCTATTTATATCTTTTCTTCCTTGGGCCTCGGGATTAGGTCCATTTCCAACTCCATATTCGGCACATTTTGTAGTAGACCGCTCTTTACTCGGCCCCTTGCTTAATCGGCTATTTGGCCGAGTAAAGTTGGACTCGAGCTTGCGAGCCGATGCCGAGTGCCACGAATTTCGACTCTCCCAGGTCCTACTATCCGGAATCTCTATGACTCCCAATACTCGGCCCCCACATATAACGCTCAAATGTAACACATAAAAAATTTCTTATTATAACACTCTAACGTAACACACATAAAAACTCCTTAGTGTATTTTGCCTAAACGTAATACTCTAATATTACACTCCAAAAAAACTCCTTAGTGTAACACTCTAATATAACACACAAAAACTCATTCTAATGTAACACACAAAAAAAACTCCTTAGCGTACTTTTTCCAAACGCAACACTTCAATATAATATTCCAAAAAAATTCCTTAGCTTAACACTTTAAATACACACACACACACACAAAAACACTTCTTAGTGTACTTTTTCTAAATGTAACACTCCAATGTAACACTTAAAAAAAAGAAAAGAAAAGAAGAATGTGAGATTCCTCAAACCATTCCAAATGGAGTACAAATATTCCTTAGTAAGTTTTGGGCAAATGTATGATTTCAAACTATGAATGTTACATTTGGAAAAAGTACACTAAGGAGTTTTTTTTAGTGTTTTTGTGTGTTACATTGGAGTATATTACATTAGAGTGTTACATTTAGGATTACACTGATTGGAATGTTATGTTTAGGAAAAGTATACTAATGAATTTTTTATTTTATTTTTTTGGTATTACATTGGAGCGTTACATTTGGAAAAAGTACACCGAAGAGTTATTTTCCAGTGTTACATTGTTACGTTTGGGAAAAGCACACCAATGAGTTTTTTAGTATGTTACATTGAAGTGTTACGTTATTGGAGTATTACATTAGAGTGTTAGGTTTTTGTTCAAAATATGGGATTTGTTGTAGAATTAAGATCTAAAACTTCTATAGTGCAAATTGCCCAAATGTGTAATTTTATATTTTGAGAAACCTACTTTTATTCCTAAAAAATTAAATTCAAACATGAAAGTGATTACCCTTTTATGTAATTTTTACTTTAATAGGACCTTTGGGTTCATAAGAAAAAATGAAGGACTAAACAGTTCATAAGATCACATTTTGGAATTTATTAGTACTTCACCCATTATGATAAACAATTTAAAAATTTGAATTAAAATGTAATGATTACATATCTCCTTAATAAGTTGAATTCTTTTATAATAAACAAACAAATTGGAACTAAGGAAGTGATATTTTTCATCGATATTACTAGTACTATGATTTATGATATGAAGTCATAATGGTAGGTGAAATTAAACATCAAGATAGTACAATGTAGCTGTGACAAATTTAAGCATTTAATTTGATATTTTTTAAGAAATAGACAAGGACTCCTCTCTAAATTTGATAGTACAATGTACAATATGTGTACATATATGTATACAACTTTCTTGCTTCTCTTTTTTCCTTCGGAAACTACGTTTGACACGCGGCCTTGCTTTTGTGTCAGCTGGCCGACAAAAGCAGACCTCCTCGATTTGTAAGCTCGCCTCGGCTCTCTCTCCCTCTTTGTCTTCTTCTCTTCCGTCTTCTTCTTCTTTATCACTTTCTTTCGTCTACTTAATCACTCTCTTCTCCTTCTTCTTTCTTATTCCCCTTGAGAGAGACAGAACATAGAGACTAAGCGGAGGAGCAAAGCTACCCCAAAACTCAGTCTGTTCTTTGCTATTTCTCTGACTCTCCTTTCTTTCTTTTTTACACCTCTCACCACACATGGCCTCATCTCGTCCCCTCACTCTCTTTCCAGACCTCAATGATCCAATCTCTCCTGGACCGAGTTCCCCCTACTCCTTCTCTTCCTAACCTTCCTGGATAGAGTGTCCCGCTCCTACTCTTCTTAACCTTCCTGAACAGAGTGCCCTTGCTCCTACTCTTCTTAACTTTCCATGATGTCAATTGAGCAAATCATGGCCGCTCAATCTAACATTGAAGCCAACCACTCCACACTGAGATCCTGCATGGAGACAGTGACTGTTGTTACCAAATTGTCTCACCAGCTACAGAATAGGACCAGTGAGGTACATCAGTTAAATACCCAACTTTCTCTACTCCAGTGCATGTACAAAGATGCGTGAGCAGAGATTTGCGCACTGAAGGCGGAGAATAAAGAGCTGAAATGGAAGACCACCATCATGGCCCGATTCGAAGCACCTTCATACTTCACCTTTGACAACCAGCAGGGAGTCAACTCTCTCGGCGGTCCTGTATGCACTGAGGCAGGGCCTTCAAGGGTCTCCCAAGATGACAAAAAGAGAAAGAGCTCAGTAGGAGAGTCAAGTAAGTGAAGTCAGCGTGTGGTCGTCATCAAAAACAAGATCCCTCTCTTTTCTTTTCTTTTTCTTTTTTTTTTTTTTGTCTCTGCAATCGGGGATGTCATCCCCTGACTTTAATAAAATCAATTTCTTTTTTTTTTTTTTTGCACATCAATGGTGTAACTGGCATATCACTTTGAGCTTGAAAACAATTTTGTTTGATTAAATTTGAGAATGATTGATTTTTGAACTCTGAACTAGACATTGATTTCATACTGACCTGAATCAAAATAATGGCTTAACGAAAGAAAAACGAAACAAAACAATCCAAACACACTTAAATACACTAACTGGTATTAACGAAAGAAAAACCGTGTCAATCAATACATTGGCAAAAGAATTACAGAACGAGAAGGTACCTCTCACAACCGAAGTTGCTGGCACTAACTCTGGCATGGTAATAGCATACACACGCCCAGTAGGTCTCTGACCCACCTGCTCCCTTCTCGGAACATAAGATGGATGTACAGACTGAGCCGAAGAGGCTCCCGGAGTGGCCCTCGAGGCTTGTGCCGACTATGCTGGCTGGTGACTTTGAGTCTGCCTCGATCCAGATGCACCAGGTGTGCCATCCAACTATGGACAGTACCTCTTCATGTGTGCTACCTGTCCACACTGAAAGCAAGTCAAAGACTGCCCCCTCTCCTAACTCTAGCTCGATGGACGGATTGAAGACAGAATAGACTGCTGTCCTCCCCCCTTCTGTGGGCAAGAAAAGGACTTGTGACCCAACTGGCCACACTTAAAACAAGAAAATCCTCCTTGGCCACCTCTCCCTGCCCCTGAACTCAGCACTGGAAAAGTAGACCTAGACTGTGCCCTATGAGACTGTTGTGGTGTAAAACCCCTCTATCTCTTGCTATCTCGAGCCTCACTCTGCATCTCTTGGCCTCTCTGCCTGAAACCCTTCATCTTCCTCTCTCCAGCTCCTAACCGAGTTTCTATATGTGCTATTGCCTCAACAAGATAGTTGTACTCTCTCATCATAGACTCGCCCATACAGTAGGCAAGCTCATCTCTCAATCGAGTCTCAAACTCAATACAACGGTGCTCTTTTGTCGCCACAAGCTCAGGACCAAATCTGGACAAACTAGCAAAAGTGGCCTCAAACTCCGCCACCGGTGTGCCAAGCTGCCGTTTGAGGTTCTTGAACTGTTCCCTCAACCTCTCTCTGATAGTAATAGGCAGATACTTCTCCTAAAAGGCGTTGACAAAGGCCTCCTAGGTCACCCCAATACGTCATCGCGCGCATTTTCACCACTGACCCACTTCTCCCTTCAGTTGAAAGGATGCCAAGGTCACTCTTAGAGCATCGTCCTCAATGTCTAGCATCTCGAACGTCTTAACCATCTGCTCTAGCCACGCATCAGCCTTCAGCGGCTCCTTAGGATCTCCCACAAAAACATCCGGATTGGTTCGAAAGAACTCCCTTTTTAACAAGAGTGGTCCTGTCTCTGCAACTGGGGCTGCTTGGGCTTGTGCTAGGTTCTCAGCCCTCAGTATGTTCAGTGCCCTTACTATCTCTCGTGCCAAAGCACCCATGGCCTGTTGCCCAGCTGGCTCAGCTACATTTGCCTACCTTGTCCCCTCCTCCTACGCCGGAATTTCATCCAGTATTGGCATCTCGTGTCTCCTGGGCCTACCATGTCTACCACTGCCCCTTCCACGTCCTCACATCCTAATAAAGGTAACACTCAAGATTGGCACAATCACAATTGTACCGAAGCTAACTCACTCACGTCCTAAGGCAATGGACAATAGTTAATTCATTCCACATAAGCACATACAGATTTTCTTTCTAGATAATGATTGTCCCATGACGTTGTTAGAGTTCCAATTAGAAATAGCAGTAATCAAGTGCTCTTCTAACTGGACTTCCAAGAACTCATAGACCCAATCAACATCTCAGAAATCAAACTCCATATCTATATAATCACATAAGCATGTTATCACATAGCACCTCATCATACAGATATCTCTATCAAGCAAGATAAACCCACTGTGGTACTAACCACTCCCCACGTACCCAAAGCATTCGAACCCGATACGCTCTGATACCAAGTTGTAATGCCCCGAAAATTAGGCAGGGTATGTCTATTTATACAACAAACCCACATGACAGACAAACACATATATATATATAGCTAATTATTCCATACATCCATTTCCATTTTATCCCAAATGCCAAATACATGTTGTTCATATCTCAATGCTCCAGTTCCAATCCCAAACATGCATTTTACAACAAGTATGAAATGAAAACCAAATAGATAATAAGTGCCCTACAGGCTTACAAATTTATCCAAGAATATTCTTGGTTACACAAAATGGAGTTTCAACTCAACGCAAATATAGCCCTAGGGTTACATTCAACAAATAAAAATAAAACAAAAATGAAGCCTCAGCTCCGAGTCCTCCCAAGTCAGTGCCTTGGCGGAGACATATCACCTGTACCTGAAATGGTTTCCCTTATAGGATGAGCCACAGCCCAGTGGAGATATACTACACAACATATGGACCATAACAAGACTAGAGAGGAGTATGATCATGCCATGCTTATGATAAAACAGCTTATCTCTCTTTTTATAAAGCATGCAATGCTGAGATGCAACAACAGATATAAAGCCATTTCCATTTTAAACCATATTTGTTATATGAATACAGGCTCTGTGAATCTCTAGGTGAGTGTCTGCAAGTAGGCCCTAATGCACTACCACTGTCATTTTTACCAGTAAACTAGAAGTCTCGACACCTAACCGCGCGGTTCCACACCCCCTACCCAGATTCACTAAGTATTCATCTTTTCGTAAAACAGATACATTTACAAACATTTCTCAAAAACAAATACATTTCCAATGAAATGAATGTAATGCAATGACCAATGCAACAAATGAGAAATGTGGTTCGATTTACCTAAGTCTCATACCTTTCTACAACAATCATGGTTATCCTCCACCGATAGCCCAAACAGATATTTCTAAACAGATATTTAAACAATTAAATTTCAACAATTTCGATAAATACAATATATTCCACATCTCATTAAATATGAACAACTACACTAGTTTTCATATCACAATCAAGTCCGGTAACCTCTCAAGGTCCATTTTTAACCGTGTCGATTTTATTCCAAAATATACATTAAGCAAAATAATAACGTTAATACCCGAGAAAACATCATTTTCTTTCCAAACTCATTCTCCAAGCATTATTCAACTATGACATCCTATTTTGATCAAAAGCCCCAAAAGTTAAACATAATTTCTTTGTTTTATTTAAAAATGCTCTTTTGGTCACAAACCGATAAAAAATTTCAAAAATGATCGAATCAAAGTCTGTTTTTGTTCAAATTTAAAACATAGCTCTTTCATAACCTTACAAACATATTCCAAGTTTACACTTTCTCAATTTGGACATCAACTCTTTATTTTTCTCAAAATTTTCCTTTTAAGCAAATAAATCACAAATTTTTTAAAAATTCTAATTAAATTATATACAACTCTAAACTCCATATAATCAAGTAAAAGTACATAAAGAAGTGTAGGAAAAATCCCTACCTCAAGCCAAGAAGCTTTCAAATTTTTCAGCAACAGAAATTAAATTTTTTTTGGAGCCAAACGATGCCTTTTCCGCTCTCTAGGTTTTGATTCAAAGCACTAGGGGTCAAAAATGACTTACACTAGATCAAACCCATGAAAAACTAACATAGGAACCTTTTTTCTCTTCTTCTCACGGTAAGAACTTCTAAAGTTTTAAAAAAAATTCCATTTGGTCACTTTTATATATATTTCCTAAACAAATATCTAACTAAACAAATATCTACCTATATATACACCTATATATATATCAATATAAAATATATTTCAACATCTTTAATGACAAAAGTAAATATAATATTTTCTCACCACAAAATATATTTCATTTAATGGTACACACCATAAATATTCACAACTCTTTTATGGTAGTCAAATAATAATATTAAAACCACAACACTATTACATGGTTACTATCGAGTCACAATTCAATCAATTGGGTCCAAAATGAATGGAGTTTAATAATTTAAAATAAGTCCCCAACTGAGATTAAAGTATAAATTCAATTTGATTCAACTCGTTACAATAGGGAACACATGCAGAGCAATGATGCTATGAACCAAAGTATTCAAAATTTAAAATATATGAATTAAGTATGTTTTGAGTGTAATTCACACCGCATGAAGTTTAATTTTACATTATTTATTTAGAAAAAATCTCTAAACATAGAAAATAAACTCAAAAACTAATTCGAAAATGCAAATTTATAATGTAGATTAAACTTTCTTTATATGAGTTCTTTTGTCTTGTATTTTGGATGAATTTTTTATTTTTTCCCCAAAATTTATAAATCCATGACTAATGGTTAAAACACAATCATCAAACACAAAATAAGATACATATATCTTACATAAGATGAAATTCACATGATGTGGACCTTATACATGGTAACTATCTCATGTGAGATATATTTACCCTATTTTTTATTTGATGATTGTGTTGATTTATTGCTTTTCTAAACCATCTTCATTTCGTCTTCTTTGTTGGTACAAACACAAAAACAAATGACCCAATCATTTTCATTTACTTTGTGCCTGTTTGGTAAAACTTTTTTCCAACTTAAATCAACTTTTGGCTTAAATTAAGCTATGTTGGTGTGTTTGGTACAACTTATAAGGCACAGATTATAGCTTAATTTAAGCCATTTTTGGCTTAAATTTGAAAGTTGCTCCAAGGGTGCTTATAAATTTAGCTTAAGTGCGCAGCTGATCTTGGAAGGGCAAAATGACTTAAATGGCCCTCCAAAACTTAAGAAATTACGAAAATGCCACTATATAAACACAGTTCTGAGTTCAAACCTAACACTTCTCCTCTCAAATGGCGCTCTCCTCTTCTCCTCTTCTCTCGTTGCCGAACAACGAAGAACTGCTCCACACATCGAAGATCGCCAACGATCGTCCCTGTTTTCCGTTAATCTTCACCAAAAAGTACGATTTGAAACCCTAAACCCTATGTTTTGTTATATATAGATATATCTATATTAGATATACACATCGATTTAGGATTTTTTTGGTTTTTGGTTGCTCTGTGTTCAAATCCGATTAGGGTTTGTGTTTATTTTTGGTTCTGGTTGCTCTCTCTCTCTCTCTCATCGATTTTGGTTTCTGGTTCATGTAGGGTACCCCTCTTTCTGGTTCATGAAGGCAATACATCGAGTTTGGTTTTTGGTTTCTAGTTTTTGGTTCATGTAGTCTCACATATATTTTATATTTATCTGAATAATTTTCTTTTTTATAATTTGAATTTTACCCATATCTAATAAACGTTTTTCTATGTTTTCTATGATCTTCTCGTGCATATATTTGGGTTTTGATCATCTGGATCTCTTGCTTTTTGATCAAATTTTCGACCCTATTCAGTGTTTGCACTAATTTTGATATTTAGGCTATTTAAGATTTCTGTAATTATGGTTTACCTTAGACATGTTTATTGGATTTGATCTCATCTATATGCTCATGTGGTTACCCAATCCTGCTTATTAATTATTATCCATAGTTCATGTAGTTTTCTATGTTTATGCAATCCCCTTATTAAATGAACAAGTGCAAGTAAGGTAATCTTAAATTCTGATGTTTTGAGTTTTACTCTTGGTAGTAGCTCTTGGTTTAAGCAATGATTGTGATTAAATTTCATCATATTTTCTTGCACTAAACATAAAGATTGTGAAATCCATATTAATAAATATATGTGAAATTCATATTTACCTTTGTTGCTAATGATAAGAGAATTAAGTAAAGATTTTATTTATGTATAATATTGTTCATTTATAAATAATTCATCTTATTGTAAACTTTTGGTATTTAGCAACCAAGTGTAACATGCCAGGGGGGTACCCGCGCGCGTTAAACAGTTCGGACTCCCGATATCTCTTTGATCTCAAGTTTCACGAGTGCAATGTGAAACATAGATGAGAGTCCAGATTTGGCAACTTTTAGTGAAAATCCATTTTATTGCAATTTTGTCAAAAATGCACTGCGTCATCAGAACTCAGAGTCGCCACCTAATATTTTGGGAAATTAGGAAACCCATGACTCGGTGCCAAGGCCACTGTTCGTCGTAACCAATGATGCTTGGCTCGGAACCTTAGGTATGAGAGGGGAAGGTCAATAATGAGCACCCCCGCTCACCCGATCAAAAGATCGGCCTCTACTAAACCATGATATGACTTTTATTTTCTTTATATGTTCATGTTCTGATTATTTTAGTAAATCTTAAAATTTACTATGTGAAGCATACAAGTATAGACTAGTTTGCTCAAATTGGAACAATTCAATTTCATGTTTGTTTTTTGAAAGGGATTTGAATTTGCCACCTCAAGTGGGCTTAGAATTTGTGAATTTGCCACCACAGAGTGGGCTTAAAATGTACATTTATTGAATTATTCCAATTCTAACAACAAGCCTTCATCCACAGGAATTCAAACAATTTATCATTTAATCAATTAGCCTCATGGTAGGATGCTAAACATAATAAGAAAATCACACACAAATGGGATGCTAAAGCATAAAAACTCACAGATTGATCAACGTCCCTCGAACAACTACAAAACAAAGTTAGTAAAATATGCATGATCTTATATATAGAATCCTAATGCAATTCACTCATGAGATGCAACTAAAGATTCGGCTTCTAAATATGACATGTGAAACATTGCAAAACGTGTGATAGCGTACAAAATCATGGGATAATCAATTAAAGCATAAATATGCAAATTTAGCCGACTCTTAATGCATGAGACATAAATGTAAAGCATGGATATGCATGGCATGTCAGATATATACATACCCACAATTAGGGAAAGCGATTAAAGAATGGGACAGAAAGAAGCGGGGAGGAAAATTATTACAACACTTGAATATTACAGATCCGAATAAAAGAGATCAGAGAATAATAATAAGGTAAAATCAAACCTCACAAAACACTCAAAAGAAAATAAAGAAGTTCACACATTCCACCATTCTTTCTTTTCCATCCGAAATTGAGCCCAGCAAGTAATTCCATCCCTCAAACTCATCAAATAAAGCCGTCAAATAAAATCATGTGCCCGCAGTGGGCCACAATTCATCCGCGTGGATCCTCTTTCGCATGAAATTACATCAATATCAGTCCAGACATCAACCCACCTCTCTTGCATCGGTGGGAAAGTTGAATCAAGGAATAATTAGCTACAACGCGTTGCACCACACTGCGATGCAGCGCATGAACTACAACCGTAACCTCCGTGTATCTCACTCTTCTACTGATTTGGACGACACCATGGCTATCATACACACCGTGCATCCACCAAACAGATTCGAAGGACGGCAAACCCAAAATTAGAGCTCCACCAACCTTACAGCACCGGCTTCACGAAGTCCCTCGAACGCACAGCATTTTTTCACGAGCTGGACAAACTGGGCGATCTTCCATGGTGAGAGAGAGAACAGCTGCTGCCATGGTTGGCCGTGGTGTTGATGTGTGTGTGTTACCCCATGAGAGAGAGGTTGATGAGTGAATCAATCATGGTCCTTCCCCTTGTAGCCAAATATGCCTCCAACAATAGAGAGAGAGAGAGAGAGAGAGAGAGAGAGAGAGAGAGAGTGGGTGTGTGTATGGGAGGTGTCTATGCATGTGTGTGTCTCTGGGTGTCTTTCTCCTCCTCCTCTCCCTAAGCCGAGGGAGAGAGAGAGAGACCAAGAGTTGTGTGCAGTGTGTGTATTGTCATGAGGCTAATGTCGTGTGCATGTGTGGTATATGAAGCTCAAAATCCAGAGAGCACTCTATGCCCCTCTTCCGAGCGAGAGAGAGAGATTCATCAACCCATGGTTGTGTGTTGTGGGTTTGCCGAGAGAGAGAGTGAATCAGAGAGTTTAGAGAGAGAGAGAGAGAGAAGTGTAGTGGTCAATGGTGTGTGGGCATGGTAGTGGTGGTGGTGTGTATCTGGGTTGTGCTGGGTGTGTGAAACTCTATCAATATGTATGCATGTGTGTGAATGTGTATTGACTGTGTGTGTATACACTGGTGATGTTGGGTGTGTGTTGAGTATGGTGGGTTGTGAATGTGTGTTGTTCTCTCTCTCTCTCTAACCATGTGTGTATCCCTCCGTTCTCCTTGATCAGTGCCCTCCTCTTTTTCACTCACTCACCCTCCCTTTTTTAGTGGGCTTCCTCTTTCCCTCATTCTTTTTTATTCACCCACGAGGCCACCAACTAGACCACTCACAGCAACAACCAACAAGCATAATTATTTTATTCTTAACATCTTTTGTTTAGCATCTTTTCTTTTTCTTTTTCTTTTTTCTTCACCTAAACACTCACTGACTCTTTTTTTTATATTATTTTATATTTTTATATATTTTTTTGTTTTATTACTTTTCTATTTTTTTTTATAAAATATTTATCAATTTATATAAAACACACCTAAAACAAATATACATACACATAAATTTATATAAAAAATAAATAAAATTATAAAATACTAAAATATTAGTGATGGCCAAAATGGGTGAAGTTTGGAATTAAAGCTTCAATTTGATTTTTCAGCTGAGAAATTCATAAAATGGCATATTTCAATTTTCATCAGCGGGTGGTCAAAACAAAGTGCCCAAGTCTTAGGGCCGGTCAAAATGGGGTGTTTACAGTTGCCCCTCTTTGACAGAGCTCGAAGTCATGAAATGACGTGAGTGAATGTCAAAGCCGAAGACGACCCTTTTGACAAGGCCGTATGACTTGGGCAATCAAACAAAATGCAATGTATGTGGTTGAATCCGAAGGTTGCCTACGTATCCCTTTGCAAGGAATCAAACCAGCGTAGTTCAGGGTTAAGAATGCAAATGATATGCTCAAAATGCAGTTTGAAAGTTGGACTTACACGCTTCGCGAAGCCGATTGTTTTGAAAATTCATGATTTATACAATGCAATGCAATGTCATGGAGTGTTGGCTATGTTTGTAACTTTCCCTATTCTCCAACAGGGTGACAGACTAGGTTGGTTCAGTTTCCAGAGTTGAGGCGCATACAAAGCTATCTCAACCTATGGGGCTGCCATACAGATTTCAAGCCAGGGATACACCACTGGGTATTTAAACCAGACTTTAGTCTCGGAAATCCCGAACCTTTTTCGTTCTAGGCATCGCCATTCGAACTCTAGTTTCCACCGTCTCAGTTGATCTCCTAGGAACTCATCATAAGCATAGTCAAGTGACTATACCAGACCAATTGAAGTCGTTCGGGCACGACAAACACCAAAGGAATTGCACCTTTAGAGGATTAAAGGTCTCCTAGACCATGAAAGCACGGGGTGCATCGCATACAAATGTGCATACCGCACAAATGAAAGAGGTTGCATCTCATTCAAATGTGCATACCACACAAATGAGAAGGGGGTTGCATCGCATTCAAATGTGCATACCACACAAATGAAAAGGGGGTTGCATCGTATTCAAATGTGTATACTACACAAATGAGAGAGGGGGGGTGCATCGCATTCAAATGTGCATACCACACAAATGAGAGAAGGGGTGCATCGCATTCAAATGTACATACCACACAAATGAGAGAGGGGGTTGCATCGTATTCAAATGTGCATACCACACAAATGAGAAGGGGGTTGCATCGCATTCAAATGTGCATACCACACAAATGAGAAGGGGGTTGGATCGCATTCAAATGTGCATACCACACAAATGAGAAGGGGGTTGCATCGCATTCAAATGTGCATACCACACAAATGAGAGAAGGGGTTGCATCGCATTCAAATGTGCATACCACACAAATGAGAAGGGGGTTGCATCGCATTCAAATGTGCATACCACATAAATGAGAGAAGGGGTGCATCGCATTCAAATGTGCATACTACACAAATAAGAGAAGGGGTGAACTCGGGATCACGCATCTCACACGAGAGGACGAATAGTGGTGTAACCAACAGTTGTATCTCAATGTATTTCATACAGAGAGAAGGAAAGTTTTAGCCGGGTGAATAATAATGGTGTAACCAACAGACGTATCTCAACGTATTTCATATGGAGAGAGGGAAGGTTTTAACCGAGGAGCAAAACAATGGTGTAACCAACAAAAGTATCTCAACGTATTTCATACGGAGAGAGGGAAGGTTTTAACCGGATGAACTTGCAATCCCAACGCGTTTTACGCGAAAGGAGGAAAGATGGTATGACCAACAGATGTACCTAACCGTATCTCATACAGAGAGGGGGAAGGTTTTAACCGGGTGAACGCCACATCCTAACACGTTTTCACGTGAAAGGAGCAAAGGTAGATTCGAAGTCCAAACGCGTCTCACGCGAATGGAGAATGATTTCTTGCTGATAAGGGGTAATCTCTACACAGATGTCCCTTTTCTTCCTGATCATATTCACAACTTTCCCTATTCTCCAACGGGGTGACAGACTAGGTTGGTTTAGTATCCAGAATTGAGGCGCATACACGCTACCTCAACCGATGGGGTTGCCATACAGATTTCAAGCCGGGGATACACCCTTGGGTATTTAAACCAGACTTTAGTCTCGGAAATTCTAAACCTTTTGCGTTCTAGGCATCAGCCATTCGAACTCTAGTTTTCACCGTCGCAATTGGTCTCCTAGGAATTCATTGCAAACACAACCAAGATAATACACAAATATTTACATATAAATATACGCAGATATGTACATATGGTATACACATATGTATATAAAGACAACATACAGACAGATATATACAGATATATACACAGACATATACAGTATATATACAAGTATATACGACACAGACATATACGGACCTCTATACAGACATATACGGAGATATACACACATGGGGACTATTCCGTTTGCAACCGTCAGTGGGAATATGCCGTTACTGAGAAGGCATATTCCGTTTGCTAACGTCAGCACACGTACGCAAAACACGCAAAAAGAAAGAAAAACACAAAATGCATGGATGTGGGGATACGGGGTTTCGAACCCCTGACCTCATGCTTTGGCCTTCGAGTACTCAACTACTGAGCCACTCCACTCTTATGACAAGATATGCAAACAAATATTTATATAGACTTATACGAGACATATACACAAAAAATCAAAACAAAACAAAGAACCACTCGATGTGGGGTTCGAACCCCTGACCTCAGGCTCAGCCTCTCACTCTTCAACCACTAGGCCTAACCATTGAACCCAAGCCACTCGTGTGACAGAAACAATTCAAACAAATATATATATATATATATATAGGTGGATAAAACATCTATACATCAAAACCAAAACAAAAACAAAACAAAGAAACACTTGATGTGGGGTTCGAACCCCTGACCTCGGGCTCAGCCTTTCAGCCTTCAACCATTGAGCCATACCACTGAACCCAAGCCACTCATGTGACCCAAATGTTCAAACAAATATCTATATTACATAGCTATACAATATATATATACATATATGCATACAACTCTCTCGCATCTCTCCCTATTTTTCGATAACCACGCCTAACACGCGGCCTGCTTTTGCGTCACTGGCCGACAAAAGCAGGTCGCCTCGAACGACGCTCGCCTCGGCTCTCACCCTCTCTTTGTCTTTCTCTCTCGTCTTCTTCTTCTCTTTAGTATCTTCCCTCTTCTTCTTAACCGTTCTCTTCTTCTTTTTCTTCTCCATTACTCTTCCATCTTCCTCCTCCTTCTTCTTTTCCTCTTCTATTTTCTGTCATTCTTCTGTGACTCCCTTCTTTTCTCTCTCTTCCTATACATGGCTTCATCTCGCCCTCTCTCTCTTTTTCCGGATCTTAATGGTCCATCGAGCTCCTCTGGGCCAAGTGCCCCTGCTCTTACTCAACCTAGTCTTTCCACACTATCAGTTGAGCAAGTGATGGTTACTCAAAATGATATCGAGGCCAACCACTACACATTGAGGTCCTGTATGGAGACAGTGGCGGCGGTCACTAACCTGTCTCACTATCTGCAAAACAAGGCGTGTGAGGTATACCAGGTCAACGCCCAACTCTCCCTACTCCAGTGCATGTACAGAGATGCACGGGCAAAGATTTGTGCCTTGAAGGCTAAAAACAAGGAGCTGAAAGATGAAAACAAGGAGCTGAAAAGGCAATCCACCTCTATGGCCCGATTTGGGGCATCTTTGTACCTCGCCTTTGATGGTCGGCGAGGAGCCGACTCTGTCGGCGGAAACACTGTGGTCGTTCTTGGTGGAAGTATTGGAGTAGGGTCTTCGAAGATTGACGACAAAAAGAGGAAGAGCTCGGCGACGGAAGAGCCGAGTAAGTGAAGTCTGTGTGTGGCCGGCATCGGGGAAGAAGAAGAAAATCCTTCCCCCTTTTTTTTTCTTTTTCTGGACTTTTTTTTTTTATTATCTCTTTTTTTTTTTTTTTTGAGTATTTGTATTTTCTGGGTTTGTTTTGTTTTGTTTTTTTTTTTTTGAAGTCTCTGTAATCGGGGATGTCCTCCCCTGACTGTATAAAAAGTTTCAGTTTTGTATCTCAATGGTGTGACTGGCATATCACTTTGATTTTGAAAATACTTTTGTTTGATCAAATTTGAGATTGATTGAAATTTAAACTCTGAATTGGACATTGATCCATACTGACCTGAATAAAAATAAAACTGACTCAACGTAAAAAAACGAAGCCAAAATAATCCAAACACACTTCTATACACTGACTGGTATGAATACCCTAACTGCTATAAATACACTAACTAGTATGAATACACACTGACATACGCTGACTGGTATAAATACACTGACTGGTATTAAGACACATTGATATATACTGACTAGTATAAATACACTGACTGGTACGAATACACACTCATATACACTGAGGAGTTGACTCTAGTGGTGGAAAAGACAGAATCACTGACTCAACCATGCCCCTAATTCATTGCCTTGATTTTTTTTTCTTTATTTTTTTTGTAAAAAATATTTTGATCAACATGAGGGTTAGATTAGCCTACTTATTCCATTTTCTGTTTTGAAATCATGTAAGCTAAATTGTGAGCACTGAAACTTTTCCTTTTTCAAATTCAAAGAATAGTCCAAGTTTTGCAAAAATGGAATAATTTTGGAGAAAATTAGTCAACTTCATTCAAAATAATCAAAACCTATTTTTTGCAAATGGCCACTACCCAACCAACATGGAATCAATCATTGAGGTGCATAGCTCCAAGCCAGATAACCCCGAATTCGTTTTGAAGCAACGATGATAACCGAACCGAGCCGATCTGAATAGAATGAAACTGAGCAAAACCAGACCGAACCGATCCGAACCGAACTAAACCAAGTTGAATCGAAGCAACTGAACTGAGCAGAACGAAGATACACCAATCAAACACGGATAGGAAAACCAAGTCGACTAAAGATACACCAATCAAACATAGACAAAATGAATGAGTTGAAAAATTATTAGGGCCGAACTTCGAGATGAAGCTACCTACGTATCTGAAAGATAGGAATCAGGCCATCGTAGTTTTGGGCAAAGGTTCACTCGGGTATTGACACTCTCCTTTTGTGCTCTAACTTTTGCCAAAGCTGCCCTTTTGGGTTTTCAATCTTGCGAGCTTTTTATTATTTTTTTTGTTTTTGTTTTTCATTTTGTTCATTTTTTTATTTCTTTTGAGTTTCTATTTTTTTTTATTTTTCTGCTCTAACTTTTGCCTGGGTCGCCCTTCCGGGTTTTCAGCCCAACGAGCCTCTCAAGGGTTACTTTCATTCTAACTTGTCCATGTTGATTGGGTGTGAAATCTCTGGGCCATCTATAAGAACAACTGCTACACTTGACGAGTAGATATGGTGATGTAGGGACTAGACTGAATTGGGTCCGAATTTGCCCCTAGTGTTGCCCCTAGTGTAGTGGATGGGACTGTCCTTCAATGATAAAATTCATTCTCTCAAATTCTGGGTTTTTCCTTTCTATGTGGTCTTCTTTGGGAAACGATTCAGTTTTAACTCTTTGATCACATCCAACCTTTTGCCCCTAGTTCAAGGGCTGCTTCAAATCTAAATCACATCCAACCTTCTTGCCCCTAGTTCAAGTGTTGCTTTCAATCTGAATCACAGGCCCTACATAGTTTTGGCTAAGGTTCTCTCGGGTATTGACACTCTCCTTTTACGCTCTAACTTTTGCCAAAGTCGCCCTTTCGGGTTTTTAACCTTGCGAGCTTTTCATTTTTCTTTTTATTATTTTTTTCTTTTTTGTGCTCTAACTTTTGCCTGGGTCGCCCTTCCGAGTTTTCGGCCCAGCGAGCCTCTCAAGGGTGGTACCTTATTGCCCTTAGTTCAAGGGCTGCCTCCATTTCAACTATGCAAGCCTCACACTTTTGCCCCTAGTTCAAGGGTTGTTTCAAATCGAAATCACATTCTCCCTTATTGTCTCTAGTTGAAGGGCTACCTTCATTTGAATCATATCATGGCCCTTAGTTCAAGGGCTATTTCCAATCTGGATCACATCATTGCCCCTAGTTCAAGGGTTATTTCCATTCTAAATCATATTCGACCTTATTGCCCCTAGTTGAAGGGCTGCCTCCATTTGAATCACATCATAGCCCCTAGTTCAAGGGCTATTTCCAATTTGACTATGCAAGCCTTACGCTCAGCAAGTATAGGCCCACGGTATTCCACCTGTTCGAAAACAAGGCGGTATCGAAAAGGAACATAAGGAACCCTCTAGCATACTTCTCTGTAGCCTCGATCGTCTCAGGCTCAGTCCCTCTGAACTGCTCCTCAAACCATGTGTACTGAACCGTACCTGACCGGAGTCTCAGTGGGTGTGCCCCAAGCAGTGTGGCCTATGTTGGCTTCCACTCTCCTATATTAGGGTCGAGAGGGATCGGATCACTCCCTACGCCTAAGCCTGTGATCATGGCGAAGTCGTAAGGAGTCATCATCATCTCCCCCGTGGTGGAGAAATTGAAGGAGTTGGTGGTGTCCCACCACCTCTCCACTAAAGCCCCTAAAAGGGGACAACTCGCTGCGACCTACGTCAGGCTAGAGCAGAACAGACCGAAGCCTATCTCGTTAATAATGTCGCGAGCCCTAGCTGGGAGCTCACTGTACCAGTCTCGAGCGGTCGTCGTACCGTAGCCTCCGAAAGAGCGGGACCCGTCTTGCAGTAATGCATGAGATGCAATCAGATTAAGCAATGAAAGTACAGTTGAATGTAAAGCAGTAACGCATGAGATGTAATCAGATCAAGCAATGAAAGTACAGTTGAATATAAAGCAGTAATATATGAGATACAGTCAGATCAAGACAGTGCATGAGATGTTATCAGATCAAAACAAAGGCAAGAAAATGCAGTTAAGGGTAGTAATCAGAGAAAGACAAGATTGACCTCTACGGCAATAGCCGACAAATGAGATGCTGGCTCTCTTAGTAGAAGGTCATCTGGCACGTCCTCAGCGAAGTCGGTGAAGGCTTTAATGCCTCTTGCGACGGGTACTATGTGAGTCTCCGAGTGGTACCTTGCTGGATCGAAACGGCGTATGCTCGATGGTAATAGCTCCGGCTCGGCCTCAAAGTCTGCCACGAACTCTACTGGAGGAAGCGCGGGGATAGCCTCGTCATGAGGAACATCATCTGCCATCTGAAATGGATGCAAGAGAAGCAAAAGTGAGGAAAAATGAAGAAAGATGGTAAAACTTTGAAAAAGTCAACCCTAGGAGAGAGGAAAAAGTCAAAGAAAGTCAAAGCCAAGAAAAGTGTGCAACCCTTGAGAGAAACTCGAGGGGAATGAGCCTAGAATGGTGGAAATGAAGAAAAAAGCATCGAAATCAAATTTTGATCGGTTCAAAGTGAAGAGAACTAGAGGGTTTTAGCGAAGAAAATGTTTTTAGGGTGTTGGAAAACGTGTAGAACGCGTGGATCTAGAGAGAAGGATCACCTAGAGAGCAAGGGAGAAGAATTTTGGACATGGGTTTGTAAGGAAATGAAGTGTCATCACTTGCTTTTAAAGACCCAAGGGTGAAAGGACAAAAAGGCCCAAATCTGCCATCGATGGCCGACAGTAGTATATTAGTGGCCGATAGGCACCACAGGTGGCCGGCAGGTGGCCAACGGCCTCCCCTGATGGCCGGCAGCCTTCCACAATCTTCCCCTGCCTCCTTGGCTTTGATTTGTGTCCTTGGATTCCACTAAATGTAGGGTATGCTCAAAGTTTGATTCATAATGCTTTCGCGGAAGCTCAGAATTGTGTTTCCAGTGTGTGGTGGTCATCGCTCATCAACTTGAACAAGGTGTATTCTTTTTGACACGTCGCAACTCTTCCGAGAGGTAAATCGGAAGTTGCCTTTGAGTCGCCTTTATCAAATGCGTTTTGTAGTTGCATAGAATGCGCATTTCTTTGTCGTTGCATGGAATATGCATTTTGAATTATTACATAGAACACGCATCACCATGTTTGCATAGAATATGCATGTTACATTGAATATGCATCGTTGATTATTTTGCATAGCATATACTTCTATTTTGTTTCTTGCATGTTGTGCATGAAGCATGCCTCTAGCATTGTGTTACAGTCTTTCGTCTCGCATAGAATATGTAGTCCTATTGTATTGTACCTATCAAGTTTCTTTCTTATACAGGCACAATATTGTATATATGGTTCATTCAAAGCTGGTGCCACCATACAATATTATATGTACGGTTCATTCAAAAGAACTCCAGGTAAGATCATTCTTTTCCTTGAAGCCTCCTTGTTGGTTAGATACACTCGGGTACGCCCGGTGTTTACACCATTCCCTTGTTAGTTAGAAACACTAGGGTACGCCCGATGTTTACACCACACTTTGTCTTGGTTAGAAACACTCGGGTACGCCCGGTATTTACACCACTCCTTTGTTGGTTAGAAACACTCGGTATGCCCAGTGTTCACACCGCTCCTCCGGTTAGAAGCATTGGGTCATGTGTTTGATGTTTATACCTTGTTTTGGTTAGAAACACTCGAACCTTCCCCTCTCGTACCCAAGTTCCCGAGCCGAGGTAACTTTGGTGATGACGGACACGTGGCCTTTGGCATGAGTCAGGGTTTCCTAAATTTCCAAAAAATAAAATATTTGGGTGGCGAATCTGTAATCTGGCAAAGTAGTCCAGTTTTGGCATTATTTGATTCAAAATCAATTTTCCAAAATGATTTTTCGGATTGGACTCTTTGGTGTTTATCAGCCTCACATTGCACTTTGTGAGACTAGATTCAGAACCATGATAGGAGTCCGAACTATAGGACCAATTTAATGCTCTCCGAAAGGGGGTGCGAAAAAAGTCGAGCTACAGTCATCCCAATGGAATTTCTTTCCTTTCTTCAGGAGACCAAATAGTGGTTCACAAGTCAAGGTTAATTTGGAAATAAACCGTCTTATGAATTGCACTTTACCCAGAAAGCCTCATATCTTTTTTTCAGTCCTTGGTGGTGGCAGTTCTAGTATGACCTAGATTTTGGAAGGATCAACCTCGATGCCCCTCTGTGTGATTAAGAAACCCAACATTTTCCTTACTGTTATCCCGAAGGTACACTTCTGTAGATTCAACCTCAATCTGTACTCTCTGATCCGTTGAAAGAATTTCTTCAAGGCGGTGTAGTGGCCCTCTCTTTCCTTGGACTTCACAATCATGTCGTCCACGTACACCTCGACCTTTTTATGGATCATGTCATGCAGAATTGTGGTTGCAGCCTATTGATAGGTAGCCCCAGCTTTCTTTAGCTGAAACGGCATCACCCTGTAGCAGTAGGTTTCCCACGACGTGGTGAAGGCAGTCTTCTCTCTGTCCTCGGGTGCCATCAAGATCTGGTTACCCCCGAAAAATCCATCCATGAAGGAAAGCAGTACATGGCCTGTGGTGAAGTCCATCAATTCATCGATGTGCGGTAGAGGAAAGTCGTCCTTCGGACTGGCTCTGTTTAGCTCTTTGAAGTCCACACACACCCGAATTCTGCCATCTTTCTTCGGCACTAGAAAATGTTGGCCAACCAAGTCAGGTACTCAGATACTAGCAAAAACTCTGCGTCTATCTACTTAGTGACCGCCTCGTTAATCTTCAAAGCCCAATCCGAGCATATTCTGCGAAGCTTCTACTTGATGGGTCGGGCCTCGGGGTCAAGAGAGATCCGATGCTGTACAATCTCAGGATTGATTCGAGGCATGTCTTCGTAGGACCACGTGAAAACATCTTTGAAATCTTTTAATAAAGCGACTAAGAGCTCGCGCTCCTCCGAAGACAACGTGGACTCGATCTGGACCAGACGCGCATCCTCCTGAATACCCATATTAATTGCAATGATTTCATCAACAAGGGGTTTTCCAAACCTCTCCTCCTCTCTATCAATCAAATGTTTCAAAACCAAAGGAATTCCTTCTTTATCGTTGTAGACATCCCATTTTTAACCGACCTTAAGACTCAGATGTCATTGTTTGTGCACGCAATGATTATGTATGTTTGTGCTTGTTTCGAGTGCCCAAAGGTCTCGCCTGAGTGCCTTGTCTTTGAGCCTCTTAACACTTTGTGTTTTGGCCTTGGTTTTTGGGCCAAACCCTGTTTCCTCTTTGCCTGAGGGAGGGAAGGGCTGCTGGCCACTTTTGGCATCTACCGGCCAGTTTTCTCCCTTGTAGGCCACTTGGACTGGTCGGCCAGCTAGGGGAGGTGGCCGGCCGGCCACCTTAACTGGCCAGCAGTCACTTTTTCTCCTTTTTAGATATTTTCAGATCTTTTGAGCCAGCTGTGGCTCACTGAACTCATCCTCCATACATGTGTATGGAGGGATTGAGCAAGCCTTTTGGCTTGTTTTCTTTATATAAGGGGAGCTTCCTCCCCCTAATTGAGGGTTCAAAAGTTTTAGAGCTAAAAATATCCCTCTCTATCTAGAATTCTCCCTCTCTCTCTATATTTGTGCTATATTGAGTCTAAAAGTGAGTTTTCTTCACACTTTTGCACTAAGACACCTAGTTAAGCACCTTCACTTTGGAGCTAAAGTCCATTGGAGCTTGTTTTGAGGTCCTAGCATTGGTTTTGGTCCAGAATTGTTGCTGAAGTTGCTGTCTTGTTATTGTTCTTCAAGGGTGAGACACTTGTCCCTTTTAAGCTTTGTTCTGATTAAGAGCTTTGTCACCTTTGCATGCTACTTTAAGGCTAGTTTTAGCCTCTCAATAACTCTAATTTTAAGGCCTTATAATATTGGTTTGAGCCTTGTGTGGTTAGGGGGCTGGTTCCCCTCTTTTGCTCTTTGGCTTGTTAAGCCTCTTGAGCCACCCTTCTAAGATTTTGAATCACTCTTTGCTTGGCCTTTTAACCACTGAAACTCAGAGGAATTTTAGTGGTAAAAAGTTGTTCTTGTGGTCCAAAATAGGAGAGGGTGATCCCCTCTCCTTGTATTCTTGTTTGCTAGTATTGGTGGCCTAATACATGAGCATGTGTTTCTCCCTTTTTGAAGCTTAGTCCAAGTGTGTTTTTGTGACTTTTTGGACCTGCCATAACTCTATTTTTGGTTGGTTTGGTCATTGGTTTCTTGCATCTTATACTTGTAGTGCAATCCTACTTGTTGGCCTAACATGCTTCATGCTTTATGCCTTTAATCCCAGATTGTGTTAGCTCTATGTCAGCATGTATTTGCTATTATTTTGACATGCCTTAGCTCTGATTTTGGTTGGTGGGGTCACCTCTTGCTTGGTTTTTGTACTTGTAGTGCAATCCTACTTGTAGGCCTAACATGAATCATGCTTTATGCCTCTAATCCTAGCTTTTGTTAGCTCTATCTCAGCATGTATTTGCTATTATTTTAGCATGCCTTAGCTCTATTTTGGGTGGTCTTGGCCATGTGAGACTTGTTGTGCATGGTTGTAGTGTAAAGGCCTTGACTAGCTTTGAGTTTCAAAGCCTCTTGCATGCTTTACTTGTGATGATTGCATGCCTTAGCCTCATTTCTCACATGATTTCAGTGTATATGGAATAGTCACACTCTCACATATTCTACACTTTCATAGCTTTTGTGAATTGTGCCTTATGCCTTGTTTGTGAGCCAATATGCATGCATGCTTGTCTAAGCTTTTGGGCTTCCATTTCAGTATGTTTTGGCCTTTGTCTTGACATGATTAAGCTCTGTCCAGAGCTGGTTTGGTTGTTTAGGCTATGTATTGCATGCCCATTGTGTGGTGCCCTTTACTAGCCTTGTGCTTTAGGCCTTCTAGCATGCCTTAATTGTGATGTTTATGTGATATGGCATCATTTAACACATAATTTCAGAGCATATAGCCTTGTCATACTCTCATGAATATCACCCTTTAATTATGTTTAAGAGTTGTGCCTCATGCCTTGTTGATAAGCCAATGCATGAACATCATTATCTTGCCTTCCATGCTATCATTTCAGAGCATTTTGGCCACCATTTTGGCATGCATGAGGTCTGTTTAGGGCCGATTTAGTCCATTGAGCAATGTATTGCATAGTCCTAATGTTCTGTACTTCATTAGCTTTATTGCCTAAGTCTTCTAGCATGTCATGCATGGTTGTTTGTGTGTTAGATTCTTGTTTTTAGCATGCCACTTTAGCGTTGAAAGATGAGCATGTTGTTTGCATTGCATTGTGTTTGGGTCAGACGTTAATCCAAACACGAAGAATATGGTACATTTCATACTCAAAGTGATGAAACTTGTTGCATTTCTTGGTCGTCAACCCTCTTGATCATGCATGATAGAGGTAGAGGCTCTTATGTGTTGTTTGTGCATTCACTAACATTGTGCGAGCTTGGCTCTTTGGCCATCGTGCATTGAGATGCGTGATTGGTGGCTTGAGAGTCAAGTACTACGCTCCTTTGAGCTTGAGAAATGATAAGGAGAGTAGTTGCACACACATTTCCATGAAAATGCATTGTTGTGCCTTTGTTGATCTCTGTTGCAGCAAAGTTGGGATTCTGGAAGGAAAAGTGGCTGGCCGGCCACTTGCACTAGCCTGTCGACCACTTGTAGTGGCCGACCGACCAGTTGAGGTAGCCTGCCGACCAGTTGAAGTGGCCGGCCGGCCACTTGCAGCAAAGTTCTACAAAATGCTCCTGTTTTGAAGCAGAAGCAATCTGAAAGTGTGTTCAATGCTCTGAGGTCACTGCGAGTGTAAACAGAGACAACTCATGGCAAAGCAATGCATTTCCGGGTGAAGTAACTTAAGTGTTTAACTGCATGAATGCCTGTGGATGAAGGCTTCATTACTTGAATTGAAACAGTTCATCAAAATATGAGTTTTAAGCCCACTTGAAGTGGCAAATCATCATGTTTTAAGCCCACTTAAGAGTGGCAAATCCGCACTTTAGCCTACTTGAGGGTAGCAACTTCAAACCATTTTCGAAAAACAAACATGAGATGTTTTGTTCCAAATTGAGTGATTTAGTCTATACTTGTGTGTCGTGGGCATCACATAGTAAGTTAGGTTAATAAATCGGAGTAAGAACACATGTGTTTTCAAAAACAACATATCATGTTAGTAGAGGCCGATCTTTGATCGGGCGAGCGGGGGTGCTTATTTCAGGACCTTCCCCTCTCGTACCCAAGTTCCTAAGCCAAGGCAACTTTGATGATGATGGACACATGGCCTTTGGCACGAGTCAGGGTTTCCTAAATTTTTCCAAAATAAAATATTTAGGTGGCAACTCTGTAATCTGGCAAAGCAGTCCATGTTTAGCGCTTTTTGATTAAAATTAGTTTTCCAAAACGATTTGCCAGATTTGGACTCTTTGGTGATTTATCAGTCTTACATTGCACTTTGTGAGATTAGATTCAGAACCGTGACAGGAGTCCGAACTGTAGTAGCTATGAACCCAATTTGCGCCCTCTCCGAAAAGGGGGGGCGCGCAGAGGAAGTTCGGGCAGTCTACAATCGTTTTCATCAAAAATTTAAAAATCATGATCAATGCAATAAACAAGAGGCACGGAAAAGTACTCAGAATCTGCTGCAGTATTCTCATTCAAAAGATCCAGTTCATCCAGTTCCTCAATTACAACCGACTCAAAAGAAAAAGAAAAAGACGACCTAGACAAAACTTCGGCATCTGGGTTATCAACCCCAAGAATACCGGACCCAGACTCAGAAAAACTAGAATCTGATTCCGACTCCACAGACTCTGTGGAATCATATTCTGGTTCACTACCTGACTCAGAGCTACTGGACAGGAAGCCCTCCTCGAACTGCCAGACGAGGGATGGTGTGTTAAAGGCATCCAGAATACCACCGGAAGGGTTCAAACCTGATTGGTCTCTGATCATGGAAACAGTTAGGTCATCCCCCAAGCTCTCCGAATTGATTGAAGGATCCGAAAGGAGACATGCCAGTGCTACCCTCACTTCAATTTCATTGTTGTTGGACTCACTTTCTGTGATCTTTACAGTCTCAGCAGTTGGTTGAGTCTTTTCCTCTGTGGCTTCACTCTCTTGCAGCTGTAAGTCGAAGAAAGTCTCAAAGCCGGGAACACGCCGCTTCTTCCGAGTTTAACCATGGCTCAGGAAAGCTGCAAAATGTGAAGTCTTCCCCCTCTCGGACAAAGCTACCATTTAGAGTTCCCTGAATTGGCCTATGCACAAGCTCATAGTGCTTCCCAGTTTGTTTAGCTTTGGCTCTTCCTGCCATTTCCTTCCCTTTTCGAACCCAATTCTCTTTGGCAGGCAAATAGCGAAGGCCAAAGGTATGTGGGTTATGCGGCACATCGTCCAGTGTAGTAACGCCCTTCCGGCCGCTCTTCCCTAATCCCATCCCAGGTATATGTTGTAGCTTGTTCATGAGATACACTGATTGAGCACTGACATATAAGCCCTCATCAACAGCCAAGATATTTTGCACCACCCAGGCCTTAGCCAAGGTAAATCTAGACAAGAAAACATCCTCGTCACCATGTACAATCTCCAGTACAGGTGTAGTAACCTCTGGCGGGGGAAGTATAGATGAATTCCCGAACACAATGGCTACCCCCTTTCCAAGAGGGTACTTCAGCATTTGATGCAAAGTGGAAGAAACAGCTTTTACTTGATCCAGCTAGGGTCGCCCAAGCAACAAGTTGAAAGTAGCTGGAACATCCAGGACATGAAACTCAATATCCTGTTGAGTCAAGCCAACTTGTACTCTGACTTGTACTGTTTCCATCACTTCTCTGCTTGTATCGTCGTAAGCTCGGATCACCTGGGTTGTAGGTACAAAATTCGCTAGCTTCAAGCCAATAGCATAGGCTGTGCGAGACGGACAAACATTAATTGCAGACCCAGTGTCAACCAATACAACCGACACCCTACTTCTCTCTACACTCAACTGAGATGTATAGCAGTTTGTTATGCGCGGAGCCTTCTGGCGGCAATTCCTTATCCAAGAAGGTCAAAGTAGACGAAGCAGCTCCTGGGAAGACAAGTCCCACTAGTTGCTCTGGAGTTGTGTCGATAGACAGTTTGGCTTTATCCATTGCCGACAATACAGCTTGTCTGTGTATTCGTGAAGCCATAAGCAACCCCCAGATAGATATGTCTGCTTGAATCTTCTTCAACTGCTTCAGCACAGCTTTTTTCTCTAATAGTTTTTCCCTCTGTTTTTCAACCTCCTTGTCCTTTCCGGATGCTCTAGGTTGGTCTAAGTGTGGGGGCTTGAAGTACCACCTGCTTCTAGTCATATGATCCACCTCCTCAGAATACCAAGTGTCGTCTGGCAAGTCTTGGCCCCAATCCTCGTCGGTGTGGGCAAGATGCAGATTATCATCTTCCCATCATACTTCTCTGGCAATCGACAGGCAATTGTCTGGTTTGTTGTAATTACTCTTACATCACAGTCATCCCCCACAGGGTGTTTGGTTTTTCCAACTTTCTGACTATTCTCATCCCTTTCCTGTTCAAACCGCTTCAGTGCGGCTTCTTGTTCCGTATCAGTAGTACTAATAATGCCGATTCCTGAGCTAAATTCTTAATACCGGTGATCTTTGACAACTTCTCCTTGTCCTCAGTCCTTCCAGCCTTTGTAGTAGTTCCTGCTTCTGGCTCCTCCAGTTTTGGCTGAAGTCCCTCATCCATATCAGGTTCATCACTAAGCCACCCAGAGTTGTCTGTCGACCCGTTCAGATCGAACCAATTAATGCGCACATATCCCAAATCTTGTTCCAAACCTATTATTAACCTTTAAATTCGACACAAATAATCAGATTAGAATCAATATTTTGAATGAAATTCGCACAACAAGACTAATATCAAAAGCCAGATCTGGTAAAAATATGGCCAAAAAAGACTGAATGTTTCATTGAAGCAAATTTGACATTTTAACAACCAAGCACTGTCCATAACTTTAACATTGTAACAACCAAGCATTGTAATATTCATTGGAGCAAAGTAAGAACCAAAATCATCAAAATACAAGTAACACTGTAACAACCAAACAAGAAAAATGTATGAAGTATTGATATTCTAAGAACCAAATGAATCAATGTTTCCTTTTGTTTTCTTCTCTTCTAGATCTGTTGTTTATTGTGGAGGCAAGTCATCAATGTTTTCATCAACTATTTGTTGTTAAGCAGCTTGTTGGTTAGTCAAGAAGATAGTTAACATATCGGCTCTCAATTGATTGCATTCTTCCTTGGGAAAAGTAGGCATTACGTTGTTTTTGGAAACATATTGCCTCGTGATATAGCAAACAATGATTCCACAATAAAGCCCGCAAAAACATTTTGAAACAAAATATTATAATTTGGTTTCGTTGCTTTTTTTTTTTTTTTTTTTATAACAGTGTTTTGTTATTGGTAAACTTACAACGTGTCTTCTTGTTGTGGGCTGTTGATGACGCTCTCTGTCTCCTGTTGAAATTTATCAGGGTTGATGAGAGTTGGCTTCTCATCCTTTATGTACTTGTCAATAATCTCTCTCTACAACATATACATTTGTATAATTGTTCTATTAGAAAGTTAGTTGAAACAATTAATGAGAAACCATGAATTTAAAGAATGATAAATATATTACTGTATAAATTGTTGATGTATAATTGAGCATGGATTAGGATTGATGTATTGGATTAATGGTAAGTTTGATAGTGAAAACATTTTTACCACTTCATTTGCGGCATTGAAGTGTGGATCTTTAGGCATTGCTCCCCTTGGTCTCATGGAATTGTAGAATTTCCATGAACCTTCTTCAATGTCAAGGACAAGTATTGTCCAATGAAAATTTTAGTGGATTGGGAAGAGAAGGTATCTTGCTTTCATGGCTTCAGACATCAATTTGTTCAGCATTCTCTTTCTTGCTTTCTCATCTTTTGTTGTCAACAAGTGCTAACAAATATAAATAAAAAAATAATGTTAATTTAACTTTAAACTTTTTCAAATTAAATAGGTGGCGAGTATGAAACTTTTTATTACTGTGATCAAAATTTTATCAATCCATATCAAAATTTATCACTGCATTGCAAAATTCATCTCTACTACATATAAAGGGAACACATCTATTGGTGTCTTGAGGCCTTTTTTTCTCCTCCATGCCAAATGGATCTTTATATCCCCTAATATATCCATACTATTCTTCTCTTTCATTCTGTAAATATTCATAGATGATCTGTAATAGGCTATATATCCATACTGCTTATTTTAAGTACACTCATGTGAGTGTGCACATCTACTAATATATAAATATATATATATATATATTTCATGATTCTCTCCATTACATAGTTGTAATGAAAGATGTCCATTACTTAATAAATTATATCAAACAAAAGCTCTATGAGGCTTCACCACTAACAAAATGAAAGTGAACTATGTCCTGCAACATCATAGCATATAATCCATTTATTTCAATTTTAACACATCTCAATATTTGTTGAAGTTCTCAATATAATATGCAGTAGTTTCGACAACCCAAAAAAGTGCCCAGAATTTGTAATCAAAGACTGGGATTTACTCATACTGTGGCGCCACAATAACAAGGTCAAAATATACAACAGTGATTACAAAATCTGAGTCAGAAATTCTGGTTTGGTTTGCTTGACTTTTTGTTTCACATGACAAGATTTGAATTAGGAAACAAGGACAATTGAAGAGGGAAGGTAGTGTCATATGTTTGAGACTAGTTACTAAGTTAAGCAAACAGAGGTTATACACTGATAAAAAACAAAACAAGTGTTGTTCCTCAATTAAGCAAACTAGTTACTTACATGGCAACTTAAAATGAATATGAATGATGTTGTTCCTTGTTTTTGTGCAAGCAAGTGTTCCGCATATGCGTCTATTACCTGTGTTGAAAACAAAAAACAAAACAAGGAATTAATATAAATCAAACACTAAAATGTTATTTTAATGAGTTACAAATTCAGCTTACAATGCTTGCCAAATCTTGACCCTTCAATATTTTGTCAATATCATTTAAGTAGACATAGGTTGCATGGTCAGCTCCTTGCCACACTGGCTTATCCCTGAAAAAAGGGTTATTAGTGTTGGAATAATAAATTTATTAATATTTTTGGAATATTTGATACTTATAAATTCAATATGAGTTAATGATAAACAGTTAGCAAAAGTAAACTACAGGAGTCAAGAGAGAAGATTGTTTCTTTTTCTTTGTATTCGCCTAATGTGCAATGAGATTTTGCCTTGATTTTTTTGGTAGGATGTTGAAAATTTTGTTTGAAGTTTTCAATTTCTTCACTGCAGGCTGTTCTTCTGTGTGTTGTTCTTCCAAGTACTTGTTTGCCTCAGCCAAGGTTGCAATTCTCTCATGGAGTATATTGATTTCTTCATCTTTCCTTTGCATTTGATTTTTTGTAGTTTTCTGCTGATCTTGCATTTCTTGCATTTCTTTGTTCAGCTTCTTGAGTTGCTGCTGCAGGTTATCATTTGTAGTTTGAAGGATGTCCCTTTCCATTTGTAACATTTCCATTTTGAGCATATCGTCTTCTATCTTCTCAAAAATAATTACTTCTACCAGATTTTCATCTACTTTAGGCTCTTTGTCAACTTTGTTTCCTTCATTCTTTTGTGATTCAAAGGGTACTGTTTTCTTTTTCTTTTCAGAGCATATTTTGTGTGGAATTGGTTCCCATGTTTCATGTTTGGATTTGTCTTCAATCAATGTTTGTTCTTCTTTTTCAGAATTTTCAGCTTGATTTTGTTTATGAAAATCAGCATCTTCAACTTCGTCTTCATCTTCATCTTCATCTTTATCTTTATCCTCAATTTCTCCTAGCAGCATTCGGTATATTTTTATCTCTTCATCTATGTGCTTCAAATTGTTCTCCTACATAGATGAAAATTAAAAGAATGAATGATGTGATACAAATTTCAGAGATAAATTTCTCATAGCAAATTTTATCACTCAATTAGGAAAATTAAACAAATCTATGATTGTTATAGTAAATTTTTTCATTGAACTAGGCAAAGTAAGCAAATATGTCATTGTATAGCAAATTTTATCACTGAATTAGCAAAAGTAAGCAAATAAAGTAAATATAAGACAAAATGTCTAATTCAATTCATTTTTACGGATAAATTTATCAATATGGAAACCTAATCAATTCTAGTTGAATATAAAGTAACACAAATAAAGTAAATATGAAACAAAACTCATGCACAGTAGACAAATAGAAAAACATTCACTGCATAGAAGAATTTATCACTCAATTAGGTATACTAAGGGAATTTTGTCACTCAATCAGACAAATTAAATAAATTTATTAGTGTGAACAAAAATTTATCACTGCATAAGAAAATCTATCATTCGTTTAAACAAAACAAAGGTTAGCATTGCATACCACAATATCTTTTAGATCTTGCAAGGATGAACTTGCCAATTGTTGTCCCAAATGTGTGATGTTCCATTTTGCAAATCTTGAGATTGCATTATTGGCATTTGGTTTGATGGTGCTTGTGTGTTCGCATATCTAATACTGTTGAGGACAAAAAAATTGTTATAAATAAGTATTTAGTAAACGTAAATATTATAGTTCATAAGTTGTGAGTGAGTTATTTACTTACCAATAAGACCATCACATATCTGGACACTTTGTCAATTTGGTTCATGTTTCTTGCTATTGATTTTGTGAGCTATTGCTTTGCTGTATCGCACCAATCATAAGACTTCATTTTGTCAATATCCTCAAGATATTTCATGAACCCCCAACCAATTGTAGTGCCTGTACCAGGATATAACAAAAGCAAGCAAATCAAGAGGCACACAAGCCTCACAACACCTTCTCTATCTTCATTCTTGTTGCTTCTCAAAAGTTTGGTTATCAACTTTTGGATTGAAGCAGTTGTCATTCTACTCTCTCTTATTTTCCTTCTTTTCACCAAATCTATGTCATCTTTTCTTCCATATACAAGATTCATCTTCTTTTGTCCACATGCCCAAAAATTAACTTAAAGTCATTTCTTTCTTCCCACCAATTTCAAATGTGGGTCCATCCATTTGGTATGTTTGCAAGATTTTTGCAACCACATCATCATTTTTCATTGAATCTATTTTTTGTACCTTCTTCTTTGACAATATGTCAACTAGAAGGAGGAAGGGAGTCTTTTTCAATACTTGGAAATGCTCATTTCCAAGTTTCGTTGCATTGAAGAATTTGATGAGAGATTGCATGTTTGAGCGGTACACAAACTTTGCTTCATTGTCATGAATTTGATCATTTCTTGTTTTTCTTCCCTCTATTTTCTTCTTGCCTTTTGGTTTGTGCTGCTTTGATTCTTGTTTGTTTTGTTGGGGTTTGGTTCTTGTTGTTATTGTTTATGTTGTTGGTGTTTGGTTATTCTTTCTTTTTCTTCTCCTTGTTTTTCAGCTTCATTTACAGGTCCATCCTTCTGCTGTCTTTGTCTTTTCTTCCTTTGTTGCTGTTTGCTTGTTGTTTCTGTTGTTGCTCCTTTCTTTTTGTTATCTTGTTGCTTTTTTGTCTCATTGTTGTCTTTCTTTTCTTGATTTTGTCTTTTTGCAGTTAAAGATCTTCTTTCTGCTGTAGATAATCTCTTACAAGAGCTCGCAACATCTATATGAAAGAAGGATATCAATGAATTAGGCAAACTATGCAAAATTTATGGATATACGACAAAATTTATCATTTAATTAAGCAAAGAAAGGTTATACACTGATAAAATTTGAATATATTCATAATTCATCTGTATTCATTTTGTTAGCTAGCAAACAAAATAATTCAAACAATCAAAGAATAATAAGAAGAATTATGACAAAATTTATTACGTAATTAATCAAACAAAGCTTATACAGTGAAGAGTTCTAATAATGACCAGCAGAACAGAATGAAAGAACAGTGGTTTCGAAGTAGTTCATTGTAATTCAGTTAGTTCAAGAGTCTATATGGTTCTTTCTTGAATAATGGGATCAAGAATTCAGGTGTGTTTGCTGGTTATTTCCGTCCAAATTTTACTTGTGGCAGCACAGAATAATCTGGACTGTAAGTTCAATTCTTGTGTCCAAGTTTTTAGGTTATTGATAAATGGTCTTGATTATTCAAAAATCACCGTGATAGTACCTTCAACTAGAAAATAGTTAGTCAAACAAAATATGAGAAGACAAGTACTTTTAGCTATTCCTTTTGTTTTTGGGTTACTGGCCACTTTTGGGTTCTCATGTTCCATGTATTGGTTTTTCCTTAATCCTCGTAAAAATTATTGATAAACTTAATTTATGTCCAATGTAATTGTTGTTCTAAACGCTCTCAAAGAAATCTGGAAGAACACACCACTCAATTGGGTTGGGTCAGATGCATGTGGCAACAGTAGGGAAAGAATTCGTTGCACCAATTCACGTGTGACATGTATATAAGTCGCTATTGTGTTTTACCTTTAATGCATTGTTGGTGTTTGCTTATTCTTTCTTTTGCTTCTCCTTGTTTTTCAGCTTCATTTGCAGGTTCATGTTTCTGCTGTCTCTGTCTTTTGTTCCTTTGTAGCTGTTTGCTTGTTGTTTCTATTCTTGCAGTTTCCTTTTTGTTATCTTGTTCCTTTTTTATCTCGTTGTTGTCTTCCTTTTCTCACTTTTGTCTTTTTGCAGTAAAAGATCTTGTTGCTGGCCTGGATAATCTCATACGAGAACTCGCAACATCTATATGAAAGAGGGATATCAATGAATTAGGCAAACCATGCAAAAATTATGGATATACGACAAAATTTATCATTTAATTAGGCAAAGAAAGGTTATACACTGATAAAACTTGAATATATTCATAATTCCTCTGGATTCATTTTGTTAGTTAGCAAACAAAATAATTCAAACAATCAAAGAAGAATAAGAAGACTTATGAAAATTAAGCAAATTTATCACTACATAGAAAAACTTATCAATGTATGACAAAATTTATTAACTAATTAAGCAAATAAAGGTTATACAGTGAAGAGTTCTAATAATGACCAGCAGAACTAAATGAAAGATGAGTGGTTTCGAAGTAGTTCATTGTAATTTAGTTAGTTCAAGAATCTATATGGTTCTTTCTTGAATAATGGGATCAAGAATTCAGGTATGTTTGCTGGTTATTTTCGTCCAAATTTTACTTGTAGCAGCACAGAATAATCTAGACTGTAAGTTCAATTCTTGTGTCCAAGTTTTTAGGTTATTGATGTTACTAGTTATACATGTTCTTAGTTTTTCTGTCCGGAGACATTCAAGGGTTGTCCGAATTACAGACTTTGTGGGTCTTCTATTTTCACTATCCCTATTATCTCATAAATAGATCCAATTCCAATTAACTTTGTGAAGAATCATTCAATTAGTGTTATTCATTCGGGATTACTGTACTTATTTGGTTATTCAAATTTCAAAAACCGTCATTCTTGATGGAGTTTAGAGCTTAAATATGCTTGGCTGTGTGAGACGCTAATGGAAAATTTGCCCCTCGCTCTTTATCATTGAACAGTGCTCCTTGTAGGCTCTATCTAATACATGTTGAGCAGTGGACTGCACTGATAAATTTATCACTATAAATTTATTTATAAAAACAAGAGACTGATAAATTTATCAATGGGTAGTAAGTCTCAAAAGTAGGACCTATTAGCAATTTCCCTAATATTCAATTGGAGCAACCTCAACAAACAAGCAAAAATGGACAATTTATGCTATAATTTACTCAATCTCTCTCTCTCTTTCATTTTTCATTTTGGTTATATTTTGTAAGCCAAAAAGGGTACCGATGATTAGGAATAAAAAATCCCAGTTCTGGTATTGCCTCTAGACCGATTTGAATTTGCCAAAAACCTACTTTGAGATCAAATTTGGCGATAAAAAAGAAAAAGAAGAAAATAAACTAAGGCAAATTCTTCCCCAAAAGAGATCAAATTTGTTTAAGTTGGTGAGTCTATTGACTATTGTGCCAATCATCTTCTCCCTACATCAAAATTTTGTAAATGTATCCCTACATAGAAATGGAGATGGATGTGTAAGTGATAAACTTATTAGCTGGTTTGGTATGTGAACCAAACTTATCACTTGGTTTGATAAACTTATCAGTTGTATATTTATTTATGTATCTATTGTTACTATTATCTATACTATCTACCCTATTATATTAAGTGAGCCCCTATATTGGTTTGTTGAAGCTTTTGCCATGTGGCATTTACATAATTTAAAAATAAATAAATAAATAAAATAAGCTACTCAAATTTTACTTGATGTCAATTACTCTCTTATGGGAACAAACAGTTACAGAACCACACCCTATAGTATGGTTTAATTATCAAATCTATAAATTGGTTTGAGTTCTACAACAGAAAAAAGGTTTATCAGGGGAGATGTCTTGATTTGATGCCCTTCTACTATAAGGTAAAAGTATTGCAAGGCTTCTATTTGTAGGCTACATCAACAGCATGATTTGTATATTTAAGTTTAATAAAGATCATTGAGTTATTTTTTTTCTATTTACAATTGGTATTTCAATTGTTAGTACATCTCTATACAGTTTAAGCTATTTCTTTTAGTGGAATTTTAGTATGAAAATTTTCTCAAACAACCATTATCCAATAAAAAAGGAAAAAAATAATATCAATTATAAAAATGTTACCAAAAGAGGGGTGTAGTTTATAATCGATCAAATATTAAACAAAAATCACACAAAAAATTAATCCATAAGGTGTAAAAAAATTGCAATTTTTGAGAAATTAGACATAGTGAAATAAACAAATAAAAAATAAAATAAAATATATCAATAGAAGGATGCAAGTTATTATCAATCAAATATTAAACAAAAGTCACACAAAATTTAATCTATAAAAAATTACACAAATGTAGTGTGTGCACCCTTCTAGTTACTATTATATATGTGAACAACTCACTTTAATCTCTTGAACCCACTTCCTACTTTATTCTCTTGAACTCACTCCCTCCTTTTTTTGTTAGCTAAATTTTTTTATATCAAAAATGAAAAAAAAAAATATATTTCAAAATGAACCTAATTTTGAACTTGAAAACCAACACCCTTATCACTTGATCAACAAACATTACACATATTCACAAGTTTTATTTTTCGAAAATGCCCTAATATTGTTAAAATTTGCAAGTTGTAATTGAACCATATCTAGGGTTTTTGAAAATGTGTTTGACTAGGGAGAGAAGTAAGGGTTTCAGTTGCTTATGTTTTACAGGCATGTTTCGTCAGAATTTTTGTTTGAATCGCCTAATTTGGTGTTCGAATCGCCTGAGTTGTGTTCGTTGTTCCGCCTAAGAATGGAAGGGTTTCGCCGATGGTAGAGAATGAGAAAGGCAAGGCTTGAATCACGTGACTCACGCTTTTGTTTCTCGGGTCTGGCAAATATTTTGCTACAATAGTACCTTTTTATATTTTTTTTATCAGTGATAATTTTATCTGTGGCAAATATCTTGGTACAATAGCAAGATATTTCGAGTTTTGCAATTCATTTTCAGTTTAAATTGTTCAACATTTCAGTCTAGGAAATGCTTCAGCTTTCTCATATTCATATTCAGGTAAAATATAAACATATTATATTTGATATTGAAATGAAATATTTGTAAACCTTATTAAAAAAAATTTAAAAAAAAATTAAATTAGCTACCAACTTAAAATTAAAAATACCTAATTCTTAAATATTAGTATTTTGCATTGTAAAATTATAGTATGATTTTTCAACATTCTTGAGCTCATGTGTAACTAACTACAAATAATGTTTTTTTAATTTTTTTTTTTTACAAATATATTCTAACTGTATCTATATATTATTTTTTAAAATTTTATTGTATTACTGTACAAAACACTATAAAAAAATAAGTTTATTAGTATAGTGATTCCAAACCTTTTATTAACCTTTAAATTTGACACAAATAATCAAATTATAATCAATTTTTTGAATGAAATTTGCATAAAACAAGACTGATATCAAAAGTTAAATCTGGTAATAATATGCCTAAAAAAGACTGAATGTTTCATTGAAGCAAATTAAGAACCAAAATGATCAAAATAATGTAATGGTGTTTGTGTTTTAATTTTCAATTTAGGTAAATTTTTTTATTATTTTTTATAGTGTTTTGTTTACTTAAATTGGGAAAAAAGAATGAGTGAGAGAGTGAGAGAAAGAGAGAGAGAGAGAGAGAGAGAGAGAGATGCTACAATAGTACCTTTTTTTTTATCAGTGATAATTTTATCAGTGGCAAATATCTTGCTACAATAGCAACATATTTTGAGTTTTGCAATTCATTTTCAGTTTAAATTGTTCAACATTTCAGTCTAGGAAATGCTTCAGCTTTCTCATATTCATATTCAGATGAAATATAAACATATTATATTTGATATTGAAATGAAATATTTGTAAAACTTATTAAAAAAAATTAAAAAAAAAATTAAATTAGCTACCAACTTAAAATTAATAATACCTAATTCTTAAATATTAGTATTTTTCATTGTAAAATTATAGTATGATTTTTCAACATTCTTGAGCTCATATGTAACTAGCTACAAATAATTTTTTTAAAATTTTTTTTTTTTTTTTACAAATGTATTCTAACTGTACCTATATCTTATTTTTTTAAAATTTTATTGTATTATTGTACAAAACACTATAAAAAAATAAATTTATTAGTATAGCTATTCCAAACCTATTATTAACCTTTAAATTTGACACAAGTAATTAGATTATAATCAATTTTTTGAATGAAATTTGCATAAAACAAGACTGATATCAAAAGTTAGATCTGGTAACAATATAGATAAAAAAGACTGAATGTTTCATTGAAACAAATTAAGAACCAAAATGATCAAAACAATGTAATAGTGTTTGTGCTTTAATTTTCAATTTATGTAAATTTTTTATTATTTTTTATAGTGTTTTGTTTACTTGAGTTGGGAAAAAAGAATGTGAGAGAGAGAGATGCTAGTTTTTTTGTCTGAGCAATGATAAATTTATCACTGTAAACAAAACACTATAAAAAATAAATTTGTCAGTATAATTATTTCAAACATGTTATTAACCTTTAAATTTGACACAAATAATTAGATTATAATCAATTTTTTGAATGAAATTTGCATAAAACAAGACTGATATCAAAAGCCAGATCTGGTAACATTATGGATAAAAAAGACTGAATGTTTCATTGAAACAAATTAAGAACCAAAATGATCAAAATAATGTAATAGTGTTTGTGTTTTAATTTTCAATTTAAGTAAATTTTTTATTATTTTTTATAGTGTTTTGTTTACGTGAGTTGGGAAAAAAGAATGAAAGAGAGAGAGAGATGCTAGTTTTTTTGTTTGAATAGTGATAAATTTATCAGTGTCCACAGTGATAAATTTGTTGAAACGGTGATAAATTTATCAGTGTAAACAAAACACTATAAAAAATAAATTTATCAGTATAGTGACTGCAAACCTATTATTAACCTTTAAATTTGACACAAATAATCAGATTAGAATCAATATTTTTGAATAAAATTTGCATACAACAAGACCTATATCAAAAGTCAGATTTGGTAACAATATGGTTAAAAAAGACTGAATGTTTCATTGAAGCAAATTTGACATTGTAACAACCAAGCATTGTAATATTCATTGAAGCAAAGTAAAAACCAAAATGATTATAATCTTTGTCTCAAACTATTCTACTTCATTGTTGTCATTGTGTATTGTGTCCCAAAAATCTTTGTCTTCAAGCACTGCTTCTATTGCCTCATCAATAATTTGCTGGGTGTCTGTCTGTTGGTTAGTCAACAAAGCATCTATGATATCTGCTTTGATTTGCTGGCACTGCTTCTTTGTTAGATTGGGAAAGATGTCTTTGTTACAGACATATTCTCTCATGAGGTAACAAAATATAACGCCACAATCAAGTCTGCGATGACATTGGAAAAACAAAGTTAATAGTCATCAATGATAACTTTATCAGTGTAATGTGTTTTGGTTTTCAAAAACTTACGAAAGATCAACTTGTTGGGGACAATTCATTGCAATTTTCCGTTTCTTTATGAAACTTGTTACCTTCAAGGAGTTTGGAATTGTGATGTTGAAGGTATTTTTCAATAACTTTTCTCTGCAAAATAAATTAATAATTAATTGGTGTTTGACAAATAAATGCATAATAAAATTTGTTACTTAAAATTTTTTTACCACTTTGTTTGCCTCATTTAAGTGGTTATTTGTTTCTGTGATTGGTCTCATTGAATTGTAAAACTTTCATGAGCCATTTTCAGTATTGAGTACCAACAACGTCCAATGCTTTTTATTGAAAATTGGGAAAAGAAGATATCTTTCCTTGACAGCTTCTAACATCATTTTGTTCAACAATTGATTTGTTTCTGCCTCATCTTTTGTGGTGAACAAATACTGTGTTTTGCAAATATATTAGTTTTGATTACAATGTAATTCATTAATGGTAATTTTATCACTATAACACTAGATGAATGAGAACTCATGCATTTGATATAGACAAGGGGAATGGATGATATTGTAATGAAATATATATATATTACTTACATGGCATGATGTAGTAAATATATATGGTGTTCCTGCTTTCAAGCTCAGGCTGAACTTTGGTTTCGATTGCTCTTCTCCTCTCATTAAGATTTCCTTGTATGCATTTATTGCCTGTTTTAAAAGCAAAAACAAAGAAGGTTAATGAGAGAATTATTATTTGGTATTACAATTGATATATGCACAAATAGGGATTTGATTTTATATTTCCAGAAAGTTCTTCACATTTGACTATTTTGTCAATATCATCCAAGTACAAATAGCTGCCTACTTCCTTTCCTTGTAAGATTGGATAACTGCAAATGTGAAAACAAAATTTATCACTGTATACCAAAATTTATTGCTCAATAAATGAAAGAAAGGTTAGGGGAACAAATTGAGCATCAAATTTTACTTGATGTTTCAAATCCCAACAATGAACTGAAGTACACAACATAAACACAAATGCCTAAATAATTTCATATCATGGATGAGACACCATGAAGATTAGCAAAATATATCACTCAACCAAACAAATTAAGTAAAATTTATCATTATGTAGCAAATTTTATCACTATATATCAAAATTTATCAATGAATGAAGTAAACAAAGGTTATACATTGATAAATGCATGACTATATACTAAAATTTAGATTTCAAATTTGGAAATTTAAGGACCAAATCATGTTCTTACCTGTTGGTTTTTGTTGCCCAAAGACTAGTGAGTTTCATCCTTGATTTCTTTGGCAATTTGTGAAACACTGGATAGGAAGTGTCAATTTCTTTTGTTGGATGTTGATGTTGTGTCTCCTTTTCTTTTGTGGTCTTTGCACTTTCTTCAACCATTGGTTCTACTTCATCAACTCTCTTGTTCTGCCTTGGTTGTTTTTTCGTTATGTTCCAAAAATTTGGATCTTTGTGCTCTTTTCTTGTTTCTCTATTTTTCACCCTTGTTATCATTGAGCCCACATGAGGCGAGTTTTTGGGAGTGGTGGTTTTAACTTCAACTGCGATTTGTTCTTCTTGACTGTCCAGGTAGACATTTGATTCAACCAACATTGCAATTCTCTCATTAAGTAGCACTATTTCCACATCTTTCACTTCCATTTATGTCTTTGCTTTCTTGCTCTGTTCTTCCATTTGTTTATTGAGCTTCATGAGTTGGTCCTTAAGCTCATCATTTCCTGCTTGGATTCTTGCCTTCTCCATTTCTAGCCTTTGGATTATCAACACATTTTCTTCTAGTTTCTCAAGGGTATGTTCATTAATTTTGACATGGTAGAGATTTGTTTCATAGGCAAGTTTCCTTTTTGCTTTCCTCTTTTCAGCTGGTGTTTGATGCTTGAATCCCAGTGACGTTGTTGGACCAACTTTCTATTTGATCATTGTTTCTTCTTCATCATTTTCTAGCTTCTCAAAAGAATGCTCATTTCTTTGCACATGAATCGGACCTTCTTCAGTTTCATGTTGAAAGTTGGCTTTCCTTCTTGCAATCTTTTTCGATTGTAATGTTGTTGATTTCCTCTTTCTTTGAGCACCTGTTTGATGCTTGGGATTCGGTGAATTTCTTCTTGGACTAAGACTGAATATCTTTTTGATAATTGGTTCTTCTTCCTTTTGAGATTTTTCAGTCTGCACTTGTTCCTTGAAGTTAGCTTCTTCATCTTTATCCTCCTCTTCAGTTTGCAGTAGCAAGTGCTGGTATATCTTTTTGATCATTGTTTCTTCTTCCTTTTCAGATAATTCAATCTGCTCTTGTTCCTCAAAGTTACATTCTTCATCTTCATGCTCATCCTCTGTTTGTGGTTGCAATTGTTTGTATATTTTTTGTTGTTCAATTGTGTCTTTCAAATTGCCCTTTTACATGAACGAAAATTATTAAAAAGAATGATATGACACAAAGTTAAGTAATAATTAATCATTCGGTGATTCAAATTTATAATAAGACTAGTGATTTGGTTCATGATAACAAGTTTTATCCGTGAATTAGCAACATTAAGCAAAATTTATCACTTAATGAAGCTAACTAAACAAATTTATAACTGTGAGCAAAAAGTTATCAGTCCATATCAAAATTTATCACTGCATAGCAAAATTCGTCACTCAATTAAAGAAATAAAGGTTATACACTGATAAAACTTTTTTCTTGAATAATTTCCTAGCACATATGAAATGCTTAAATAATTTTCTACCAGAAATGTGACACCATGAAGATTAAGAAGAACTTATCAGTCGAGCTAAAATTTATCACTGCATAACAAAATCTAATATTTGTTTAAGCAAAACAAAGGTTATCAATAAATACCTCAATATGTTTCAGATCATGCAAGGATGACTTTGCCAATTGTTGTCCCAGATGTGTGATGTTCCATTTTGCAAATCTTGAGATTGCGTTCTTGTCATTTGGTTTGATGATCTTTGTATGTTCGCACATCCAATACTGTTGAGGACAAACAAAATGTTATAAATAAGTATTTAGTAAATGTAAATATTATAGTAAGTGAGGTATTTACTTACCAATAAGATGATCACATATCCGCACACTTTATCAATTTGGTTGATGTTGGTTGCTATTGATCTTATAAGATGTTGTTTTGCTGCGCCACACCAATCATAAGACTTCATTTTGTCAATATTCTCAAGGTATTTCATGAACCCCCAACCAATTGTAGTCCCAGTACCCGGATATAACAAAAGCAAACAAACCAAGAAGCACACAAGCCTAACAACATCTTCTACATCTTCATTGTTGTTGCTTCTCAAAAGTTTCATTTACAACTTTTGGATTGAAGCACTTGTCATTCTGCTTTCAATTATTTTCCTTCTTTGCACCATAGCTACCTCATTTTTTCTTCTATATGCAAGATTCATCTTCTTCTGTCCACATGCAATCCCAAAAATTAACTTGAAGTCATTTCTTTTCAACTTTAGCTTCTTCTCATCAATTTCAAATGTGCTTCCGTCTATTTGGTAAGTTTACAAAATTTTTGCAACCACATCATCATATTTAATTGAATCTCTGCTTTTAATCTTGTTTTCACTCAATGTATCAACTAGAAGTGAAAAATGAGTCTTTCTCAATAGGGCCAAATGCTCCTCTCTGAGTATTGTTGTCTTGAAAATTTTGATAAGAGATTGAATGTTAGAATAGTAGACATACTTTGCTTTATTATCATGTATTTGTTCGGTCCTAGTTTTTCTTCCATCAATCTTTTTCTTCCCTCTTGCTTTGTGGAGCTCTGTAGCTTGTTTCAGTTGTTGCAGTTTGGGCTTCTCATTGTCAATGTTAGATTCAGGTTTAATTTCTAGTTGATTTTCACTTTCATGTGTTGTTAGCTCTATAACAAACTCAACTTTGTCAATCTTTTTCTTCTTTGAGAAACTTGTTTCTCGATGACGTAATCTTTCACGATGACTGGGAACATCTGTACAAAAACATTGAGCATGAACATTGAAAATTAAGAAGAATTTATCACTAAACTAGGCAAACTAAGAAGAATTTATCACTCTATTATGCAAATTAAGCAAATATATAACTGTATAGCAAAGTTTAGCTTCCAAATTGCAAAAGAAAATGAAGTACCACGACGAAGATGAAAACAACTGATAATTTATCACTCAATGAGGTAAAGTAAGTAAATTTTATCACTCGATTCAGCAAAGTAAGCAAATCCATTATTATAACAAATTTTATCACTCGATTAGGCAAATTAAACAAATCTATCATTGTTATAACAAATTTTATCACTAAATTAGACAAAGGAAATTCGTCATTGTATAGCAAATTTTATCACTCAATTAGGCAAAGTAAGCAAATCTATCATTATATAGCAAATTTTATCACTGAATTAGCAAAAGTAAGCAAATACATCCTTGTATAGCAAATGAACATAAAGATATGATTATTATGAAGTTGAATATCACTTGTAAATTAATACTGTATAATACAGATTCAAGATAGCTTCAAGTCGAATTTTATAACTCAATTATAGTTATGAAAGCAGAAGGGAAGCAAATCCATCATTATAACAAATTTTATCACTAAATTAGGAAAATTAAGCAAATCTATCATTCTTATAGAAATTTTATCACTGATTTGGGCAAAGTAAGCAAATCTATCATTGTATATCAATTTTTATCACTGAATTAGCAAAAGTAAGCAAATCCATCATTGTATAGCAAATGAACATGAAGATGTGACTATTATGAAGTTGAATATCACTCATAAATTAATAATGTGTGGTATAGATTGAAAATAGCTTCAAGTCGAATTTTATCACTCAATTATAGTTATGAAACAAGAAGGGAAGCAAATTCATCGTTATAACAAATTTTATCACTAAATTAGTAAAATTAAGCAAATCTATCATTCTTATAGCAAATTTTATCACTGAATTGGGAAAAGTAAGCAAATCTGTCATTATATGGAAAATTTTATCACTGAATTAGTAAAAGCAAGCAAATCCATCATTCTATAGCAAATGAACATAAAAATGTAAATATTATGAAGTTGAATATCACTCATATATTAATACTGTATGATACACATTGAAAATAGCTTCAAGTCCAATTTTATCACTCAATTATAGTTATGAAAGAAGAAGGGAAGCAAATCTATCATTATAACAAATTTTATCACTCAATTAGGAAAATTAAGCAAATCTATCATTCTTACAACAAATTTTATCACTGAATTGGGCAAAGTAAGCAAATCTGTCATTGTATATCAATTTTTATCACTGACTTAGCAAAAGTAAGCAAATTCATCATTTTATAGCAAATGAACATGAAGATATGATTATTATGAAATTGAATATCACTCATAAATTAATACTGTATGGTACAAATTGAAAATAGCTTCAAGTCGAATTTTATCACTCAACTATAGTTATGAAAGAATAAGGGAAGCAAATCAATTATTATAACAAATTTTATCACTCAATTAGGAAAATTAAGCAAATCTATCATTCTTATAGCAAATTTTATCACTGAATTAGGCAAAGCAAGCAAATCTGTCATTGTATATCAATTTTTATCACTGAATTAGCAAAAGTAAGCAAATCCATCATTTTATAGCAAATGAACATGAAGATGTGATTATTATGATGTTGAATATCACTCATAAATTAATACTGTGTGGTACAGATTGAAAATATCTTCAAGTCGAATTTTATCACTCAATTATAGTTATCAAAGAAGAAGAGAGGCAAATCCATCGTTGTAACAAATTTTATCACTCAATTAGTAAAATTAAGCAAATCTATCATTCTTATAGCAAATTTTATCACTGAATTGGGAAAAGAAAGCAAATCTGTCATTGTATGGAAAATTTTATCACTAAATTAGCAAAAGCAAGCAAATCCATCATTGTATAGCAAATAAACATGAAGATGTGATTATTATGAAGTTGAATATCACTCATAAATTAATACTCTATGATACACATTGAAAATAGCTTCAAGTCAAATTTTATCACTCAATTATAGTTATGAAAGAAGAAGGGAAGCAAATCCATCATTATAACAAATTTTATCACTCAATTAGGAAAATTAAGCAAATCAATCATTCTTATAGCAAATTTTATCACTGAATTGGGAAAAGTAAGAAATTTGTCATTATACAGAAAATTTTATCTCTGAATTAGCAAAAACAAGCAAATCCATCATCGTGTAGCAAATGAACATGAAGATGTGATTATTATGTAGTTGAATATCACTGATAAATTAATACTGTATGATACACATTGAAAATAGTTTCAAGTCGAATTTTATCACTCAATTATAGTTATGAAAAAAGAAGAAAAGCAAATCCATCATTATAACAAATTTTATCACTCAATTATAAAAATTAAGCCAATCTATCATTCTTGTACCAAATTTTATCTCTGAATTGGGCAAAAAAAGCAAATCTGTCATTATATATCAATTTTTATCATTGAATTAGCAAAAGCAAACAAATCCATCATTGTCTAGTAAATGAACATGAAGAAGTGATTATTATGAACTTCAATATCACTCATAAATTAATACTATGTGGTATAGATTGAAAATAGCTTCAAGTCGAATTTTATCATTCAATTATAGTTATCAAAGAGGAAGGGAGGCAAATCCATCGTTATAACAAATTTTATCACTCAATTAGTAAAATTAAGCAAATCTATCATTCTTCTAGCAAATTTTATCCCTGAATTGGGAAAAGTATGCAAATCTGTCATTGTATGAAAAATTTTATCGCTGAATTAGCAAAAAGCAAGCAAATCCAACATTGTATAGCAAATAAACATGAAGATGTGATTATTATGAAGTTGAAAATCACTCATAAATTAATACTGTTTGATACACATTGAAAACAGCTTCAAGTCGAATTTTATCACTCAATTATTGTTATGAAAGAAGAAGGAAAGCAAATCCATCATTATAACAATTTTTTTCACTCAATTAGGAAAATTAAACAAATCTATCATTCTTACAGCAGATTTTATCACTGAATTGGGTAAAATAAGCAAATCTGTCATTGTATATCAATTTTTATCACTGAATTAGCAAAAGTAAGCAAATCCATCATTTTATAGCAAATGAACATTAAGATGTGATTATTATGAAGTTGAATATCACTCATAAATTAATACTTCGTGGCACAGATTGAAAATAGCTTCAAGTCGAATTTTATCACTCAATTATAGTTATCAAAGAAGAAGGGAGGCAAATCCATCGTTGTAACAAATTTTATCACTCAATTAGTAAAATTAAGCAAATCTATCATTCTTATAGCAAATTTTATCACTGAATTGGGAAAAGTAAGCAAATCTGGCATTGTATGGAAAATTTTATCACTAAATTAGCAAAAGCAAGCAAATCCATCATTGTTTAGCAAATAAATATGAAGATGTGATTATTACGAAGTTGAATATCACTCATAAATTAATACTGTATGGTACAGATTGAAAATAGCTTCAAGTCGAATTTTATCACCCAATTATAGTTATGAAAGAATAAAGGAAGCAAATCCATCATTATAACAAATTTTATCACTCAATTAGAAAAATTAAGCAAATCTATCATTCTTATAGCAAATTTTATCACTGAATTGGGAAAAGTAAGAAATTTGTCATTGTATAGAAAATTTTATCTCTGAATTAGCAAAAACAAGCAAATCCATCATTGTATAGCAAATGAACATGAAGATGTGATTATTATGTAGTTGAATATCACTCATAAATTAATATTGTATGATACACATTGAAAATAGTTTCAAGTCGAATTTTATCACTCAATTATAGTTATGAAAAAAGAAGAAAAGCAAATCCATCATTATAACAAATTTTATCACTCAATTATAAAAATTAAGCCAATCTATCATTCTTGTACCAAATTTTATCTCTGAATTGGGAAAAAAAAGCAAATTTGTCATTATATATCAATTTTTATCATTGAATTAGCAAAAGCAAACAAATCCATCATTGTATAGTAAATGAACATGAAGATGTGATTATTATAAACTTGAATATCACTCATAAATTAATACTGTGTGGTACTGATTGAAAATAGCTTCAAGTCGAATTTTATCACTCAATTATAGTTATCAAAGAAGAAGGGAGGCAAATCCATCGTTATAACAAATTTTGTCACTCAATTAGTAAAATTTAGCAAATCTATCATTCTTATAGCAAATTTTATCCCTGAATTGGGAAAAGTATGCAAATCTGTCATTGTATGAAAAATTTTATCGCTGAATTAGCAAGAAGCAAGCAAATCCAACATTGTATAGCAAATAAACATGAAGATGTGATTATTATGAAGTTGAATATCACTCATAAATTAATACTGTTTGATACACATTGAAAACTGCTTCAAGTCGAATTTTATCACTCAATTATAGTTATGAAAGAAGAAGGAAAGCAAATCCATCATTATAACAAATTTTATCACTCAATTAGGAAAATTAAGCAAATCTATCATTCTTACAACAAATTTTATCCCTGAATTGGGAAAATAAGCAAATATGTCATTGTATATCAATTTTTATCACTGAATTAGCAAAAGTAAGCAAATCCCTCATTTTATAGCAAATGAACATGAAGATGCGATTATTATGAAGTTGAATATCACTCATAAATTAATACTTTATGGCACAAATTGAAAATAGCTTCAAGTCGAATTTTATCACTCAATTATAGTTATCAAAGAAGAAGGGAGGCAAATCCATCGTTGTAACAAATTTTATCACTCGATTAGTAAAATTAAGCAAATCTATCATTCTTATAGCAAATTTTATCACTGAATTGGGAAAAGTAAGCAAATCTGGCATTGTATGGAAAATTTTATCACTAAATTAGCAAAAGCAAGCAAATCCATCATTGTATAGCAAATAAACATGAAGATGTGATTATTATGAAGTTGAATATTACTCATAAATTAATACTCTGTGATACACATTGAAAATAGCTTCAAGTCGAATTTTATCACTCAATTATAGTTATGCAAGAAAAAGGGAAGCAAATCCATCATTATAACAAATTTTATCACTCAATTAGGAAAATTAAGCAAATCTATCATTCTTACAACAAATTTTATCACTGAATTGGGAAAAGTAAGCAAATCTGTCATTGTATATCAATTTTTATCACTGAATTAGCAAAAGTAAGCAAATCCATCATTTTATAGCAAATGACCATGAAGATGTGATTATTATGAAGTTGAATATCACTCATAAATTAATACTTTATGGCATAGATTGAAAATAGCTTCAAGTCAAATTTTATCACTCAGTTATAGTTATCAAAGATGAAGGGAGGCAAATCCATCGTTGTAACAAATTTTATCACTCAATTAGTAAAATTAAGCAAATCTATCATTCTTATAGCAAATTTTATCACTGAATTGGAAAAAGTAAGCAAATCTGTCATTGTACGGAAAATTTTATCACTGAATTAGCAAAAGCAAGCAAATCCATCATTGTATAGCAAATAAACATAAAGATGTGATTATTATGAAGTTGAATATCACTCATAAATTAATACTGTATGATACACATTGAAAATAGCTTCATGTCGAATTTTATCACTCAATTATAGTTATGAAAAAAGAAGGGAAGCAAATCTATCATTATAATAAATTTTATCACTCAATTAGGAAAATTAAGCAAATCTATCATTCTTATAGCAAATTTTATCCCTGAATTGGGCAAAGTAAGCAAATATATCATTGTATATCAATTTTTGTCACTGAATTAGCAAAAGTAAGCAAATCCATCATTTTATAGCAAATGAACATGAAGATGTGATTATTATGATGTTGAATATCACTCATAAATTAATACTGTGTGGTACAGATTGAAAATATCTTCAAGTCAAATTTTATCACTCAATTATAGTTATCAAAGAAGAAGGGAGGCAAATCCATCGTTGTAACAAATTTTATCACTCAATTAGTAAAATTAAGCAAATCTATCATTCTTATAGCAAATTTTATCACTGAATTGGGAAAAGTAAGCAAATCTGTCATTGTATGGAAAATTTTATCACTGAATTAGCAAAAGCAAGCAAATCCATCATTGTATAGCAAATAAACATGAAGATGTGATTATTATGAAGTTGAATATCACTCATAAATTAATACTCTATGATAAACATTGAAAATAGCTTCAAGTCGAATTTTATCACTCAATTATAGTTATGAAAGAAGAAGGGAAGCGAATCCATTATTGTAACAAATTTTATCACTCAATTAGGAAAATTAAGCAAATCTATCATTCTTACAGCAAATTTTATCACTGAATTGGGCAAAGTAAGCAAGTCTGTCATTGTATATCAATTTTTATCACTGAATTAGCAAAAGTAAGCAAATCCATCATTGTATAGAAAATGAACCTGTGATTATTATGAAGTAGAATATCACTCATAAATTAATACTGTATGGTACAGATTGAGAATAGCTTCAAGTCGAATTTTATCACTCAGTTATAGTTATGAAAGAAGAAGGGAAGCAAATCCATCATTATAACAAATTGTATCCCTCAATTAGTAAAATTAAGCAAATCTATCATTCTTATAGCAAATTTTGTCACTAAATTGGGAAAAGTAAGCAAATTTGTCATTGTATATAAATTTTTATCACTGAATTAGCAAAAGCAAACAAATCCATCATTGTGTAGCAATGGTAAGTGATTGAGTTGTTTTCTGGAAGTATTTGGTAGGAATCAATCCTTCTTGAATACAATTCATATTAGCTCTGCTGTCAACAAGAGCAATGGCATCTTTTATTATAAAATCAGGTTTTATAATAAAAGTGATTCTGATTTATCATTTCTGGAAAGTGACTTAATTAATATGATTCAAATAGGCTATAGATGAATCTTTGGTAGTACTGGATTTAGTTACTTTAGTTGTTTCTAATTTTACTGTATTTCTAGAACCAACTTGTTCTTTGATTTTTTTGAGGTCTGTATTAACAGCAATATTTGTTGTTTGTAAATGCTTTATCTCAACTTTTAAGGCATTTACTTCCATCTTAAGATCCTGGATGGTTATGGGTTTTTCCTCAGTAATATTCTAGACTCTTTTATACACCTTTTTCATGCTGTAATGTTTAGGAGGTAAAATTTCTTCTTTTTTATGCTGTTAATAACATAATTCAAGAAATTTTAATTTCATTTCTGGATCGATGATTTGATCAGCAATATTTAACATATGTTGTTGATCATCTGTCAGAACATTGATACTAGGACCGCTAATATCAAGTCCATTCATTTCAACTATTGCTTTCCAATAGTTAGCTTCTTCTGTAATTTGATTAATTTGTGGTTTGCAGGCGCAAATTTCTGGAGAAGATTTAGAGTCAATATCAGAAGATGATGAATACAAAGTTGCAAAACCATCATCTGAAGAAGAGTCTGAATCAGAGTCTTCAGATATCATCTGAAGAATTTGTTGTTGAATTTCGTCGCCTAAAGCTAATTCATTCAATTTTTGTTGAATCTTAGCTTTACAACGATTAGCATAGTGACCTGTCTGGCCACACTTATAACACTTGACTAAAGATTTATCCTTTTGAGGATAAGATTTTTTCTGTTTTCCTCTAGCCTTAGAAGGCTGGGGTTGCTGGACAATTTGTTTAGAATATTTCTTTTTTCTGAATTTTTTGGAATAATCTTTTGAAGATTTTCCATATTTATGTTTTTTATGTTTATGTTTGGATGGATACTGGATCTTAGTGTCATAGGCAAATTGTTCGCAGAATTCACCTAATTCATTATGACTTTGTTTTTTCATTTGATTCTGTAATTTCAGATCATTGCAAAGAGCAAGACCTTCTTCTGTAAAAATTATTATGAGTTGACCATAAGTATATTCTGAATAAGGAATAGTCATTTTGCTATGCTTATCCCTTAATTTTTTTCTAATTCTCTCAGCAAAGAGAGTGGGAAGACCATAAATGAATTTGGCTTTCCAATGTTCACTGTTAGCATCAGATCTTCTAACTACCCTCATCATGAACACATGTTTATACCATCTAAAATGGGATAAAGAAGGACATCTTAAATTCTGTAAAATTTCTCTACTCCTATCTTCTAAACCATCGGGAGAAGCTCCTACAAAATGGTGTAGAATTGTATTGATAAGAGTATAAACAGCATCCTATTTAGATTGAACAGTGTCTGTTAAAGGATCTATAATTCTTTTAAAGGCTGTAAGAATTTCTATTTGTTGAGTTTCTGTAATGATGTTATCCCACCATCCTTTAAGGATACCAGTAAAACCATTGACCAAGAATCTGGCGATTTCATGATCATCATTTTCATTCTATTTGCAAATTGTTGAATACATAATCATTTGATGCAACAATTCAAATATCTGGTATTTAGAAAGACCATCTATATTCCATTCATAAATGGTTTTTCCATGATAAGATTTTTGTGTCTGCAAGAAATCTTCTTCATAGAGAATATCCATAGGCGTGCTCCGGGGATAAAAATGTCTTGTTGGAGCAGTTCTATGAGAATTCCTAGAAGATTCTCCATAATGAACTTTATTTATGGAGGTTGGTTTGTCCTGAAAATTCTCTTCAAGTTCTGTAATTTGAGAAAATGTTAAATTTTCATTAGGGATTTCTTGTCTGGATAACATATTAATAGAGGAGGATTCTCCAATTTTGATATGTTTAATCTTATTAATTAGAGTATCCATGAATTCTGTATCTTTCTTTGTAGAAGATAACTTAAATTTAGTTACTTCTACAGGAGGTTTAATAGTTACTAGAATTATCTCAGATTTTATCTTAGATTTGGGCTGTAAATGATAACTGTTTTTAATATGGTTAACAGTGTCTTCAATTCTGGTGAGCTGATTACCAGCAGTCTGGCAAAACAGATTTGTGTAGTTATGTTGTTTGAAAATAGTACCATATCCTGGACAAGAACAGGATCCCTATTTTGGGATTTATGTGGAATTTCCATATAAGCAGCAATAGCTAAAGGTTTAGTACCACTACTTAATGGTTGTAATTCCATGGGTTGTGATGGTGAATGGACCGAAGTTATACTTTGGCCATCAGTGGTTACTCAAGTTTTCTGTATACTTTCAATTACATTAATTTGAGATTCTGTGGTTGTGATATTTTCAACATACCACCAAGGGAAAGACTAGACTTTTTGATGTTGCTCAAGATGAACATAATACTGATGTTTGTATTGTTCTAACTGGATAGGAGTATGATATTTAAAATACCATTCTCTAAACGTTCTGTATTTTTCTTGCTGTAAATCCTCATTCAAGGCTTTTCTGATTTTACTTCCTGGTGTAAAATCCATTAAATTTCAAAGTTCATATCACTGGCTGTAGGGCTGTAAGGCCTTCTGGATTCATAGATACCATGTGGTATCTGGTTTTTTGAAAATTGGACTCCCTGAACTATTGGATCAATAGGTGGTTCAGAATTATCACTAAAAGGTCTGGAGGTTGGTCTAGGAGGCATTCCTTGTAAGACCGACTCGGCTGGTTTGGACAATGATTGTCTAGATGACTCAGGTAGATCTACTCTATAAGATGGAGCAGTTCTATAACTGGTACTAGACATACTTCTGGAAAGAGATCTTGGTGGCCTCTTAAAGGTAAGATATACATTTCCTCCTTGTGTCTGGATTACTTCATCCAAGGTTTGTTAGATGAGTGGCCTAGCTGGTACAGCTTGGTTTATTTGCCATCTGTCTGGAAACTTAATTTCTTGCCAAGGTATCATTTTTGGTATTGCAACTTGGCTACTGAATAGGTTAGTGTCTATAAGGACTGTGTGTCCTTGCTCACTTTGTTTCCGGATATAAGGATTTAAGGTTGATAAAACCTTAAGATAAATTCTGGAAATTACTGCAAAGGGTGGTGATCCTGGAAGATATTCATAACCATTGGATAACACTCTAAGTTCTAAGACTTTAGATAGATTAGCATCAGTGAGTGCTATGCTTAGGTTTGGGTATATATTAAAATATACTGGACCATGTGAGAGACTAATTTCTATAGCTCCCATTAATGATGCTCTCCAATCGAGGTGTATTACTCATGTGGTTGTAATGTGACCATATACATTACAACCACATGAGTAATACATCTTGGTTTAATGAGCCATTACGAGCCGAGCTCGAGTTATAAATTTTAGTTGTGCCGAGCTGGATTTTGGCCATAGTTCCATTGGGATTTTGGGCATAGTTCCTTCGCCAAAGTTGTGTAATTTCTCGAGGGCTTTGTGGTGTGTAGTGGAGATCGAGTTTTAACTCTTTTCATCTTCTCCATTTGAGCTACAAATTTGAGGTAGGGATATCCTACTCCTCCTTATGAGCTTTGTCTTTAAATTTTGGTATTTTGATATGTTGGAAGTTGCTGTGTAATTTTCAGAAAGTTTGGGTCTTTTTGAAATTTTACAAAAGTTGGGGTTTTAAATATATAAAACCTATATGCATGTTTAGCATGAAGAAATGGAATTAAGGTTAAAACATTGATGAAAATGGAACCTCAGGGTTATAATGTTAATTATGAAAAATGCCCTAATTACATTGGTTAATTAATTGGTATAATTAATTGCGAGAAATGAGGAATTGAATTGGGAATGTTGAGATTGGGAATGTATGGGATTAAAGGGTGTAGTTGAATTATTTATCGCTCACCTAATTGAAATGTTGATATATTATCCATTTTGTGCATTTATTTTCTGTTTAGAAATAACTGCTTTGGGCTATCGATGGAGGATAGTCTTGATTGTTATAGACAATGCATGATAATTAGGCAAACTAAAACTAATCACTGGAATGTGTCATTGAGTATGACGATTGAAAGAATACATTAACTTTATGTATTGATTGATGATGTGTATAATAATTGGTTATATGCATTGTGTTGTGTTGGAGGAGATAGGGGATGTACTCCACGGTTTAGAGGAAGATAGGAGATGGACCTCTAAACCGGATGTTGTTTGAGAGGAGATAGGGGATGGACTCCGTAGATACAGCTCATATGCTTATCTTTGGAAGTGTGATATAGCTCATATGCTTATCTGTTGATGTGTTGATATAGCTAGTATGCTTATCTATTGTAAAATGGGAAAATGTTTAATTTGAGTCTTTATCTCAATTGAAATGGAAGTACTGTTGATATGAGATGTAATCTCTCTTAAAGGGTATGGCCAGGTTCTGAGCCATGGTTATGAGTTGAGAACTGAGTAAGAAATGGAAAATGAAAAGTAATATGGACTTGTATGTCATAAAACTGTAATGTGATATAAGTGGATGTATCAATGTTGACCATCTATCAAATACTAATCTTTTAGTCATTGTTCATAGCTGGTTTAGTGTATTTCTACTGGGCTGTTAGCTCACCCTATACGGGAATATCATTTTCAGGTACAGGTGAGATGTTACCTCCAAGGCAATAGTGTGGATGGACCAACGGGAAGCAAGAGTTTCCTTATTATGCTTTATGTGTGCATGAGTGTTATTTGTAAAGCCAAGGGCTTAATATGTAATGAGCGAGACTCTATTTGTGTAACCAAGCAATGTCTTGGAAAGATGGAAGCCTATATGGCATTTAATTGTTTGCTAAATAGTGAACTCTGATATATGAACTTATGTTGTTTCTTTTATATTTATTCCGCATATGATTTGTTTTTATTGCAATATTTTGGGGCGTTACATAACACCTCCATCATCAACCTAAGGATCTTGGAAGCCATTTTCAGAGGCTAAGGGACTGGTTTTCTGGACCAAGAAGCTGCTGTCCCCTTTTGGCTACAAGGGTAACACACTTTACCCTCTTTTGGTCTTTTTTTTGCTTCATATTTTAGCCTTACTTTTAATCATTTTTGAGCTTTGTCATAAACTAAAAAAAGTCTTATTTTGAGCTTCTTTTTAAGTTTTTTGAAGATTACTTTTGTGTTTGGGGTTGTTTACCCCCTCTTAGGCCTTGTTTGGCCTCATTTTTGTGCCTTTTTTGTGAGCTTCGGGACCACCTTGTATTGGCCTTCTCACCACTGAAATCCAGAGGGATTTCAATAGTGGGGATGGTGTTTTGAGGTCCTAAGAAGGAGAGGGGTGATCCTCTCCTTTGTTGTCTTGTTTACTAGCATTTTTGGCCCTTCAAAGGAGCCTTTATTTGCACACTTCTTGAGCTCGGTTCAGGCATTTTTTAGTGAGTTTTAGGGCCTTCTTGATCCTTTTCCAGAGCTTTTTTTTGTCATTTAAGGCTTGCCTCTTGCATGTGTAGAGCAACCCCTTGCATGGCCTTCCAAAGGAGCACCTCATTCTAACATGTGTTGACCATGTTTTATTGGGTTTTTGGGCTTTATTTGGCATGTTATAGCTCTGAATTTTATTGGTTTAGTTGGCTCTTACATGCTTCATGTACTTGCTTTGCAAATCCTCTCATTTGCCTTAACATTCACCTTGTGTTTAGACCACTATGCTTACATGTTTTGGCTTAACCTCATGAAGATTTTAGCTTTGTTTTTCCATGCTTGAGGTCTGGTTTCGATTGTTTTGATCATGTTTGCCATGATTTGTATAGCCATCATGCATTTTAGCTTGCTAGCTTTGGATGTATGGGTCACTAGCATGTTTTACTTGGCTTATTCTCGTGATTTGGCATCATTGGAGATCATATTTCAGTCCATATTTCATTCTTGCATGCTTGCATTTTCCATCCTTTCAATGCTTTGAAAAGTTGATGTCTTATGCTCCATGTTTAGGCCCTTGTGTATGCATGCTTGTGTGTGTGTTTTCATGTCTTTGTCGCATCATTTTGGCCGCTGATTTGGGCTTATTTGAGAGCTGCCCCTATTGGTTTAAGACCATCCCTTGCATGTTATTGCACGCTTCCCTTTCGTGTTGTTACATACTTGGCTCATTAACATGTTGTTGCATGTTTAATTGCATTTGGCATGCTTGAATGATTGCATATCTTGTCCCTTTACATGTTGTCACATGTTTGCCTTGCATGCTTGAATGTCCATGTTGCATGCTTGAGCTATATTGCATGGTTTGGCATGCTTGTTGCATTGCATTTTGCACGCATGCCTTGCCTCTTGATCAAGCATGATAGAGGTTGGGTCCTTTATGTGTTTTGTGTGCATTCCATTTGACATTGATATTGCATACTTCAGCTCCTTTGGCCATCATGCATCGAAATGCGTGATTGGTGGCCTGAGGACCGAGGGCCAGACTCCCTTGAGTCCATAACATGATGGGGAGGGTGGTCGTGCAACATTTTGCTTTGAAAATCCTATGCCATGCAATCGTCATTCTCTGTTGCAAAAGAAACCGGTGTTCTGCGAGAATAAATGGCGATCGGCTACTTGTAAAGTCGACCGACCACCAAAATCCAACCGGTGGCTTCATTAATGGTCGATGACCAGTTACAGATGGTTGGTGGCCTTTCTATTTGGTCGATGACCTCCCAGCATGTCTCTAAGGCAGTTCAGAAGTGTCATAGAGGTTGGCACTATTTTTAGAGATGCAAAACAGTGCAGACAGAGGCAATAGTGGCATGGCAATGGATTTTCGAGCGAAACCAATCCGAGCTTGCATGCATCCCTCTTCCTAAGGCCATTTTACTGCTCTAAATAGTTTAATTAATTTGTTAATTAGTTAAGGGTTTGTAATATTTAATTAGCTAGAGTAGTTAATTATTTATTCGGTTTGTATTATTTATTCGGACCCTCCGAGTGAGGGCAATTGTGTAATAAGTGTGCGTGAGTGTGTGTATGTCTTCCAACCCCACGTCTTTCTTCCCTTTTATTTACTAGCTTTCGATGGTTAGTTTAGGACATGTTTCTATTAGCATACTTATGATAGCATGTTTGCATACATTCATTCGTATTACGCACTGCCTCGGCATCATACTAATCGCATTTGTATTTCAATTCTAAGTTGAATACGATTAATCAGAAGGCCATCATATGCCATCTTAGAATAGCCGAGCCTATAGTAGTTGCATCTTGCATGTGTTGCATTAGCCACCTCAACATGGACTAGGATCATGCATATGATTACTAACTAGTTTCTGTTTTGGCTCAGAGTACTCAGTAAGCTTTTATGCTTTGGCATCCTTGCATGCATATGAGTGTTGCCATGTTAGCACGCTTTACCATGAGGCTATGTGCTTAAATGATATAACTGCCTGAATGCCTGTGGGTGAAGGTTGCATTGTTTGAGTTGGAACAACTCGTTGAAATCCGTGTTTTAGCCTACTTGCGAGTAGCAAATTTCAAACCATCTTTCAAACGAGCGGATATGCAATGCTTTGTTCCAAATGAGGCGATCTAGTCTGTACTTTTGTGTTGTGTGCATCACATAGTAAATCTATGCTATTAATCGGAATAAGAACGCATAACGTTTTCAAAACAAGATATCATGTTTAGTAATGGCCAATCTTTGATCGAGCGAGCGGGGGTGCTCATAGTTGACCTTCCCCAATCGTACCCAAGTTCCCGAGCCGAGGCAACTTTGGTGATGACAGACACGTGGCCTTAGGCAAACGAGTCAGGGTTTCCTAAATTTCCCCAAAAACAAAATATTTAGGTGGCGACTCTGTATCTGGCAAAGCAGTCTATGTTTGGCACTTCTTTCAAAAAATCTGTTTTCAAAAACGATTTGCCGGATTTGGACTCTTTGATGATTCATCGATCTTGCATTGTACTCCGCGAGATTAGATACAGGACCGTGACATTGAGTCCTGAACTGTAGTGAGCCCAAGATGAACAAAACGGGATTCCCTCCCGGGACGTTCGGGGACGTCTACAGCTCACCTAGCGTCAAATTTGGTATTTTGAAAAAAAAAAATGTTGTCATCTAACAATGAAGATTTAGTCCTCTATTAAGTTTTTTAATTGTTTAATTCAAACTTATTTAATCTTTAAAACAATTACAAAAACAAAATATATACCTATAAGTATTATAAATTAGTAAAAAAAAAAAAAAAACCTCGACCTAAATAAGATTTTTTTATAGAAAAATATTAATTTTTTGTGAGTTAATTACCAAAAAGTCCTGTCTACATATTTGGTGGTAGTTTAGGTCATGTCAAAAAGTTTTTGAACCAATAAGTCACATTCATAGGTAAAAAGACGTTTTGCCCTTTAATCCCAAAACTGAAAATGTTCTCAATTTCAAAACTGAGAATATTCTCAATTTTCAAACAAAGAATGATTTCAGTATATAATTATCAAAATTAAAAAAAAAAATTTCTGGCTTCTGAGAAAAGTATGGGATTGAAAAGAAAGATAATTCTGCGAATATTCTAAGAAATTTATAATTATCAATTTTGAGAAATTTCTCAATTTTTTCATGATTAAAATTGAGGATATTATAAACTGAGAAGGTTCTCAATTTTAAAATATAAAAGAGCCATCGAATTGCTTCTTTGACGAAGAAAACCTCCGGAATTCGGTCAATAAGATTTCAGAACTTGGACCTAATTGCACCAAGCACTTACACGCAGCCATTAACTTCATAAACTGAAATTTTTTTGAGAAATTTAAGCTTGATGCTCCAGCTTTTGCCACTGCGCCGCCGTAAACGACGGCTGTAACCCCACAGCCATTGTCACCATGGACGATGACGCACCACTCATTCCTCAGTTGTGCTACTAGATCTGGTCACTCTGACTAGATCTGATCAGCGACGTTGAGTTGAGATTGAGAGCCAAGGTAGACCAGTGCAGACGATGATGACTCTGGTTTTCTCTAACTGTGATGACGTCCTCGAAAAGCCGACAACGATTTCTGCTAGTTCTGAATCATCCAGTGACCTAATCACGACGATTTGAGCGATGGCGTTTTGGAAGACGGCAGCGTCGTTGGGAACGGTGGTGACGAACTCAGGAAGAGAGAGAGAGAGAGAGAAGATTGATTGAAGCGAGGTTTGGATGTGTTGGCTCTAAATTGAGCTTTCTTTGGAGAAATGGCCGATGGATTTGGTGGAGAGGGAAGGGGGTTTGGATGGGTAAATTGGTCTATTAAAAATTAAGGGAACTTGAAGGAGCAAATAATTTTATCTAGAACTTACTGAAGTATAAGTTCACAAAATGGGACTTGTATGTAAATGTCCCAATTTTTATTTTGTTTTTAAAAACTGTTTTATTTCGTTATGTATTTAAATTAGTATTAGAGTCTAATTTTTTAGTTTTGTCAACAAAATTATATGAGTATTAGATATACTGAAAATGCAGAATTAGATAATTTAAATAATAACACTTCACTACAAATACTAATATAACAAAATAATATATTAATTAAGCTATAAAAAGAACTTAGCGAAAAATTTAAAAACAATCAATTAAAAATTATAAACAAAATTTGACATATACTACTAGATAAAGCCAAACACATAGTCATTGTAAAATATAAGAAAAAAATACTATAAATAATTACTTTTACCTTTATAAAAGAAATTTACCATAAGAATTACGTCAACCTTTTTAAAATAAAATTTTAACTAAATATATACTAAATAGATATTGCACTATTCATGCGGTCCCATTTTGTTGGTCCATCTTTTTATTTTAGTCTGTTCCAAAATATTTGACTATTTTATATTTTGGGATACTAAATTTTGTTAAATTTTCAAATTGCCACTATAAATTATTATAAATACATTTTAAAATTTAAATAGAAGGGCAATAACGAAAAAAATATTTTAAAATTTGAATTAAAATGTAATGATTGCATGTTTCCTTAATAAATTGAATTTTCTATAATGAACAAACAAATTGAAACCGAGGAAGTATTATTTTTCATCCATATTACTAGTAATATAATTTATAATTTGCAGTCATGATGTTGCGTGAATTTAAACATCAAGATAGTACAATATAATTGTGACAAATTTAAGCCTTCAATTTGTTATTTCTTAAGAAATTGATAAGGACTCCTCTCCAAATGTAGGGAACACATTTAAAGCAATGATGGTTATTTATAATTTGCAGTCATAATGTTAGGTGAATTTAAACGTCAAGATAGTACAATATAATTGTGACAAATTTAAGCCTTTAATTTGTTATTTTTTAAGAAATAGATAAGGACACCTCTCCAAATGTAGGGAACACATGTAAAGCAATGATGCTATGAACCAAAGTATTCAAAATTTAAAATATATGAATTAAATATATTTTGAGTATATGTAACGCCCTCAAAAAAAATACATAAAATCCAACAATCTTGACATGCATAGATATAAAAGAAATAAATATCTTTCCATTCATCAGAGTAGTTAAGTACAAAAGTATTACACGTTAACAACAAGGGTAAATGCCCCAGGGGCCTATAACTTTCCAAGCCAGCACTTGGTCACAAAGGAGAGTACTAACTCAAATACACTTTAAGCCCTTGGCTTGAAATTACATGTAATACACCAAAAAGATAACAATAAAAGTCCTTCAGTCTCTAAGCAACCCAAGCTACGTCCTTAGAGGTAGTATATCACCTGAACCTGAAAATGGTGTTCCATCAAGGGTGAGCCACAGTCCAATAGAAATATACTAAACCAACTATAAGCAATGACTAAAATAATAGCACTTGATAGATGGTCAGCACTCATAAATCCGTTTATATCATACTACTGTTCCATGACAATTATGTCCATGTTACATTTCACTTTCCTTTATATACCAATTAATTTCATAAACGTGGCTCAGAACCTAGCCAGTTAATTCAACGGAGGTTACATCTCTCATTAACAATAATTCCATTTCAATTGGGATAACGACTCATATTGAACATTTCTTCCTTCACAATCGACACACATAATTGCTGTATCAATCTCAAATAAACCCTTTCATACTTCATATATGATATACAAATAGTGTGTTAAAGTATATGAACACATATGGAGTACAGCCCCTTTCTTCGCCCTGCCAAATAAGATATACAAATAATGTGTTAAAGTATATGAACATATATGGAGTACAGCCCCTTTCTTCTCCCTGCCAAATAAGATATACAAATAATGTGTTAAAGTATATGAACACATATGGAGTACAACCCCTTTCTTCTCCCTGCCAAACAAGATATACAAATAATGTGTTAGAGTATATGAACACATATGTGTGTGTGTGGAGTACATCTCCTATCTTCTCCAACACACTGGAGTACAGCCCCTTTCTTCTCCTTGCCGGACAAATATGCATATATAATGTATTTAAGCACTTCATCACCTACAATGATCAATCAATACACATATTTGCTGTATTATTCCTACCGTCATATTCAATGGTATAAGACACTAGATTAGTCTCAGTTTTCCCTAATCAACATGCAGTGTCTACAACAATCATGACTATCCTCCACCGATAGCCCAAAGCAGATATTTCTAAACAGAAAATAAATGCATCAACAGATATAACATCAACATTCTCATAGGTGAGTGATAAATGAATCCAACTACAACATTTAATTCCATAATTTCCCAATCTCATAATTTCTAATTCAATTTCATATTTTTCCAAATTAATTATACCAATTAATTTATCACAATAATTAGGGCATTTTTCCCTCTTTCTCAAATGTTGATCCTAAGACCAAATTTCACCAATTTAACTCTCAAACTCATATTTCAAAGGCCCTAAATGCACATGGAGTTATTACACACAAACCCCCCCTTTTATAAATTACAAACCAAACCCTAACTTTCTCCAAAATTACCCAACAACACCAACTAATCAAAATGACAAATATTTAAGTCAAAACCCATAAGAAGGAGTAGGATATTCCTACCTCGAAGTGGGAGACCAAATGGAGAAGATGAAGAATTTCGAAATGCTCCAAAACCCAAGATTTCGGATGAATAGGAAGCCCACACCGGGCTCTACACTTTTTACAAATGCTCAAAGGTAGGAGATCACTGGAGGTAGATGATTTCTTAGAGAGAAGATGAAGTTTAGAGTGAGGTGCTCTCCAATGGAGGTTTTGAAAAAGTAAGAGAGAGAAGGAAAGTCAAAAAGTGATCCAAAAAGTGATTTTATGGATTGATATAAAAGTCGCCCCGCTCAAGCGTGGAAACCCCCGCTCAAGCGTCAGACACAGACTCACGCTCGAGTGTCAAAAGCGATGCTCGAGCGTCGATTGCACACTTCCAGAAGTTTTGCAGACCATGGTCCCCGCTCGATCGTCAAACTCCTCGCTCGAGCGGAGAAACAAAAACGAAGGTTCATGCTCGAGCATCAGGACTCCCGCTCGAGTGTACGAAGAGTTGCAGAGAAAATACTGGAAGATGGAAAATTACGCTCGATCGTCAAAACTCCCGCTCGAGCGGAGAACCAACAACAAAGGGCCCGCTCGAGCATCAAAAGTCCCGCTCGAGCGTGAAGGCCAGATTCTGGGCATCAACTTTTGGTTCCAAAGCTTAACCAACCTATTTCAAACCTGCCCAACACAACCCAAGACTCAAATACAAAGAGTAAGGGAAGAAAAAGAGAACGAGATAACAACACAACCACGGAACCAAGTCCGGAATACAATATACAAAGGAAGGGAAGACCGGGATCGCTATAACCTCCCCCCCTTAAAGAATTTCGTCCCCAAAATTAGATACAAGTTTTCAAAAACAAGTTTTCTCAATTCATAATAACATTACCAACCAACCTTCCATAACCTGACCCATCATCAGTCATCCCATCTCTATCCCCGAGGCAAATTACAACATATGTCCCAACATGCATTTCTTTCAATTCCAACAATTTCCAGTGTACATGGTTCACAATTTCATCACATATTCAATGTTAAGGATACATTTGCATTGCTATAGTACATTCAACACATATAATGCTAAATTAACTTTCATTTTCAAGGCATATTCCAAAATACTACCGTAAACCGAAACATATACATTGTTCTTAAAGTTTATCAATACAACAAAATATTCAACATATGCCCAAATACCCACAAATAGATCCGGATACTTCTCACGGACCTCTAATTCACTTTCCCAAGTGGCTTCCCCAGTCCCGTTATGCTTCCACAACACTTTATCTAATTCAGACTTATACTGCCACCACTTAAACACGTCATTTACAACTGGCCACAGTCGAAAAGATTTTTTCCCTGATTATTTTCCCGAAAATAAGGATCACAAATTCACGTTTCGATTTAAAATCATTTTAGTTTATGAAGGGTACTTAATGTCCTTCCTGTGAATCACAACATAACCACCCCACAAAACCCGTCATACTCACGGTGATGACGCAACACCCAAAAACAAAACTCTCATGATAGGAACCCCTGAAAATTTGAAATTCCCAACAACGCAACCACACAAAGGATAACATTGCACACCCCCGTGCCTTACACCACACAAACAAGGACCGAACAAGTCGAAAAGACTTTAACAGAGTGCCTCACTCACTTTACACAATTTTGCTACCTCACTAGTGTTACCTCTATCCAAACTGGGCAACAGACACTTATACCCAAGTGACCTAACTTTACCAAACATCAAACCATTCGATTCAATCAGTAATCACACTATTGCCTTACCAAGGCATTCTCCGGGGATTTCCCTTGGATCGATTCCCTTTCTATGCATCATCTAATAACAACATACGAACCACACACTAACACGCACCGTACAAGGAAAAACCTCCTTATTTAATGCAAGCTATCTTACACCCATACTGAATCCCTCATTCAGAGATTTCACTCGCCATCTTGACTGAACTCATAATAACAAGACTTGCATACCCAATCCCTCATACCGAATTAGCTGACAAGGGTTCACCACCCCACGACACTTATCACTGCTACGCATCTATTTGTACCGAACACAAGCAAACTCAGTACCTTCATCCCTCAATGACCTATAGGGTCCACTCTTTATTTCACACCTCACCTGTCACTCGTCCCAAGAGTACCATCAAGACACTAAGCCTCCGTGCCAAACCACTAGTCATTGCTACCACTGGACAACCACCTTGAACCAGACCCTGACATAGTCGCATGCCGCCGACAAGGTTTTCAAAGACTCACCATCCTAGCTCTCTTGAAGAGTAAAGGTCCTCATCTTCCTCGCTATCATCCCAAACCTTCCTCCGCAAACACCATACTACTGTGACTCTACTCATGGGCCACACCCAAACCACGAGTTGTACGCCCAACCAATCTTACGGACGGCATCTCCTAGCCTACCCGTTATTAAGGTACAAACCTATCGCGTTCTACCATCACAAAGGAGTCTGGAAACTTAGGGAAACACCCATTATACCACTGCCCAAGATATAACACCAACTGCTCACAACACACCTCTCCCCGATGCCAACAACCACAATCTCATATAGGGACTAACACTCGCTCAATTAAAACAACCAATCAGTACATATGCCAATTTGGCAACGTTACCTACCATGAAGATAAAAGTCTATTCCTAACGGAATTATGCACTATGCCTCTGTAAAAACATCATGTTAAATATACAACACCTAGTATTAATCGCATACTTTACATCCTCTCGAGGAGTTCCCTCGACAAAAGACCAAAATCTCTGACACACACATAAGATCAAATGGGTAGCATCCATGAAGTACCGCACACCCGACAAGTATAACTAGTCTAGCTCTATAATATTCCTGACTAAGATACACATCCCTCAATAATTCTTCCAAATTTGAACACATGGCTCATCAGCCCTCATTTTTTCCAAACCAAATCACACGCATATAAATGCATTATTACCAAGAATTTTATGGTCCCACAACAACTTATTATAGTAATAAAATTTTAGAGCTACAACATGCTCCAATCTGCCCAATCCATGGAAATTAACAAATAAAAGCATATATATATATAAACAAGCAGTTTTGATGTTTCAACATTTCCAAAACACATTGGTTACACACCCGAACCCAATGATTACAAAATGATAATTCACCGATTACAAAACGGATTAGTCAAAACAAAACCATCCCATCTGTATTACCACCACTACCGTCCCTCGCTGGGCCGCTAAAGTTGGTCACTCTCGAACCCAAGACATCCTACTAGTTTACAAGCCAAGGACAAGAACTACTGATGTGCCCAAACTGGCCACACCTGGAACAACTGCAAACTTCCCCAACTGGGGCTTGGGAACTCAACTCTCCTGACGCCCTCGAGATCCAGCCTGATTGTCCCTCAAAACGGTATTGCCCCTGCCCAGTCGAATAAGGCTGGACCCGACTAGGTTGCAAAACTCCCAACGAAGCCCCTGGCTGAGTACAGAAACGTTTGATATGACCTGGCTGATTACACACCCAACAAGTAAACGGCTCCCATGCACGAGACTGGTTCAAAGTCTAAACTAATGCGGACCCCAATGACTGCTTCCCCAATGAGTATTCGATCGAACCAAAACCTGGCTGGCTAGAGGATTCCGGTGGTGCAACTACTGGTCGAACTGCCAACCCTGCCCTCTTCCTCTGTGGGCAAATCGAAGACTTGTGGCCCAACTGACCACATCTGAAACAGCCAGCAGACCCTCTACTCTGAGACTGGCTTGTAACCTGAACCTCTCTGGACCTCCCAACAAAAGAATCCAAAACCCCTGATGAAGAAAAGGGTTTAACCTAGGACTGAGCATACTTTCGCCTCCACCTCTTACTGGGCCTAGAGTACCTATAAACTATAGGAGTTATCGAGATGGCCTCCTCCCTAGCCTGACCAACATTCATAACTATGGCTCATTTCTTATTTTGTCCCATAGCTAGCACCGCTGCTTCCACATGAGCTGCTGCCTTAACGAGCACACTATAGCTCCTATGCCAAGACCCACCAATCCTTTCTCGAATGTCGTCACATAGCCAACTCTCAAACTCTGAACAATGCAATTCCTCCATCTCTACCAATTCTGGGGCAAACCTTGACAGGTTAGCAAACCATGCCTCAAACTGCACCAAGGGAGTAGCACCTTGGCGTAACTCCACAAACTGTTTCCGTAACTCTTCCCGTGTGGAAGGAGGGAAATCAACACTTCCTCGTCTAGGCATCCTAGTAAAAGTAACAAAGGCATTAGTACATTTTCAAATGTACCGAAGTTGTTTCACTCGCGTCCTAAAGCATTGGACAACTGTGATTCATTCCACGTAGGCACCTAATCACATAAGAACTTACGAATTTCATTTCCGGCTAATGGTAGTCACGAGGCGTTGCTAGAGTTCTGGTTAAAAACAGTATTGATCAAGTGCTTTTCTAACAGGACTCCCAGAAACCCAAGGATCCAATCAACATCCTAGAAACTACATTCCAAACCCATATAACCACATAAACATGTTATCAAATAAACACATAACATTACATCTAAGCCTCTAACAAGCGAGACAAACCCATTGTGGTACTAACCACTTCCCGCATACCCAAAGTATTCAAACCCGGTACGCTCTGATTCCAAGTTGTAACGCCCTAAAAAAAAAAAATACATAAAATCCAACATTCTTGACATGCATAGATATAAAAGAAATAAATATCTTTCCATTCATCAGAGTAGTTAAGTACAAAAGTATTACACGTTAACAACAAGGGTAAATGCCCCAGGGGCCTATAACTTTCCAAGCCAGCACTTGGTCACAAAGGAGAGTACCATCTCAAATACACTTAAGCCCTTGGCTTGAAATTACATGTAATACACCAAAAAAGAAAACAACAAAAGTCCTTCTGTCTCTAAGCAACCCAAGCTACGTCCTTGGAGGTAGCATATTACCTGAACCTGAAAATGGTGTCCCATAAAGGGTGAGCCACAGCCCAATAGAAATATACTAAACCAACTATAAGCAATGACTAAAATAATAGCACTTGATAGATGGTCAGCACTCATAAATCCGTTTATATCATATTACCGTTCCATGACAATTATGTCCATGTTACATTTCACTTTCCTTTATATACCAATTAATTTCATAAACGTGGCTCAGAACCTGGCCAGATAATTCAACGGAGGTTACATCTCTCATTAACAATAATTCCATTTCAATTGGGATAACGACTCATATTGAACATTTCTTCCTTCACAATAGACATACATAATTGCTGTATCAATCTCAAATAAGCCCTTTCAAACTTCATATATGATATACAAATAGTGTGTTAAAGTATATGAACACATATGGAGTACAGCCCCTTTCTTCTCCCTACCAAATAAGATATACAAATAATGTGTTAAAGTATATGAATACATATGGAGTATAGCCCCTTTCTTCTCCCTGCCAAATAAGGTATACAAATAATGTGTTAAAGTATATGAACACATATGGAGTACAGCCCCTTTCTTCTCCCTACCAAACAAGATATACGAATAATGTGTTAGAGTCTATGAACACATATGTGTGTGTGTGGAGTACATCTCCTATCTCCTCCAACACACTGTGGAGTACAGCCCCTTTCTTCTCCCTGCCAGACAAATATGCATATATAATGTATTTAAGCACTTCATCACCTACAATGATCAATCAATACACATATTTGCTGTGTTATTCCTACTGTCATATTTAATGGTATAAGACGCTAGATTAGTCTCAGTTTTCCCTAATCAACATACAGTGTCTACAACAATCATGACTATCCTCCACCGATAGCCCAAAGCAGATATTTCTAAACAGAAAATAAATGCATCAACAGATATAACATCAACATTCTCATAGGTGAGTGATAAATGAATCCAACTACAACATTTAATCCCATAATTTTCCAATCTCATAATTTCTAATTCAATTTCATATTTTTTCGAATTAATTATACCAATTAATTTATAACAATAATTAGGGCATTTTTCCCTCTTTCTCAAATGTTGATCCTAAGACCAAATTTCACCAATTTAACTCTCAAACTCATATTTCCAAGGCCCTAAAGACGAGTTATTACACATAGACCCCCCCTTTTATAAATTACAAACCAAACCCTAACTTTCTCCAAAATTACCCAACAACACCAACTAATCAAAATGACAAATATTTAAGTCAAAACCCATAAGAAGGAGTAGGATATTCCTACCTCAAAGTGGGAGACCAAATGGAGAAGATGAAGAATTTCGAAATGCTCCAAAACCCAAGATTTTCGGATGGATAGGAAGCCCACACTGAGCTCTACACTTTTTACGAAGGCTCAAAGGTAGGAGATCACTAAAGGTAGATGATTTCTTAAAGAGAAGGTGAAGTTTAGAGTGAGGTGCTCTCCAATGGAGGTTTTGAAAAAGTAAGAGAGAGAAGGAAAGTCAAAAAGTGATCCAAAAAGTGATTTCACGGATTGATATAAAAGTCGCCCTGCTCGAGCGTGGAAACCCCCGCTCGAGCGTCAGACACAGACTTACGCTCGAGCGTCAAAAGCAACGCTCAAGCGTCGATTGCACACTTCCAGAAATTTTGTAGACCATGGTCCCCGCTCGAGCGTCAAACTCCCCGCTCGAGCGGAGAAACAAAAACGAAGGTTCACGCTCGAGCGTCAAGACTCCCGCTCAAGCGTACGAAGGCCTGCAGAGAAAATACTGGAAGATGGAAAATTACGCTCGAGCGTCAAAACTCCCGCTCGAGCGGAGAACCAACAACAAAGGGCCCGCTCGAGCATCAAAAGGGCCAAATTCTGGGCATCAACTTTTGGTTCCAAAGCTTAACCAACCTATTTCAAACCTGCCCAACACAACCCAAGACTCAAATACAAAGAGTAAGGGAAGAAAAAGAGAATGAGATAACAACACAATCACGGAACCAAGTCCGGAATACAATATACAAAGGAAGGGAAGACCGGGATCGCTATAGTATAATTCACACCGCATGAAGTTTAATTTTACATTATTTATTTAGAAAAAAATCTCTAAACATTGAAAATAAATTTAAAAACTGACTTGAAAATGCAAATTTATAATGTAGATTGAAAGAGCTGTATAATTTACACAAAACTATTTATAAATGGGTTAAACTGTCTTACATGAAAATTGAAATAAAAATCTTGTCTTTGGTATATTTTGTTTTATTTTTAACAAGAAAGAAAAGAAGCTTCGTATAGGCATCATAACTTCCGTAAGTCCTGATCTCGGGATAATTGATTGACAAACAAATTTAACCAACCCAAAGGAAGGGACGTCCAATCAGGATAATAATGCATTGGTTGGAAGAGGGCCAGCTTTTTTTTTTTTTGTTTTTTTTGTTTGAGGTAAGATGGAGGCCAAAAGGCCAAGCAACAAAGAAACACATTACGATAAGACACTGCTTCTTTAGGAAGGCCAATCAGTTGAATCCCAAATCAAAAATTGTTGATCGAGAAGGATTTTGGACAAATTGCAATTCCACCGTAGCTTGCAAACCTTTTATCGCCACTCTATCTACACAACTATTATATTATATTTGGTTGAAAGATTTGAGAACGAATTTAGAAAATGAAACAACAAAAAGTATGTAAAATTAGATAAAATATAAGTATATTTTATTCACATTTCACTTATCTTTTTTCTTTATTTTTCTAAATCTCTTTCTAAATCCTCCAACCAAATATACTGTTAGCCTCTTTCAGGCCCGGCCCTGAGATTTTCAGGGTCTAAAGTCGATAATCAATTGATAAATTTCTGAGGTCTTTCACATTTTTTTTTCATTGAAAAAAAAAAAAAAAAAAAAACTTGAAGGTAAATAACAAAAGATTTGTATCAAAATCACAAAAAATACTTCGCGTTACATTACAACAACTAATAAGTATCGCTTGATTCTCGCTCTTCTTACATTTTTTAAAGCAAATAAATCAATCATACTTACATAATCTAGTTTTTTTACAAAATCATTTTCAATGGATAACAATGCTAATTATTTTAAATGAGCCTTTCAATTTTTTTAATGAGTCAATTTATTTTAAATTAATTTAAGCCTTCTTTTATTTTTTTTGGACTTAAAACATACCTAATATATTACACTAAATTATAATAGGAGGGACTCCTTTTTTGGATATATTGTCAATGGATAACAATGTCAATTTTTTTGAATGGGCTTTTCAATTTTTGAATGCGTCAATTTATTTTAAGTTAGTTTAAGTTTTCTTTAATTTTTTTTAGACTTAAAACATACCTAATACATTACACTAAATTATAATAAGAGGGGCCTTTTTTTTTTTTTTTTGCCTATTTTGAGAGGCCTTAGGCCATGGTCTGGTAAGCCTATGTCCAAGGCCGGCCTGGCCTCTTTCCGCACATGTAGAGAACAATTCCATCCTTTCACCATGAGGCTCCAAATTTCCAACACTATGTTATGCTCCGGATGCATACGATCTGGTTGCTCAATCAAGTCAAGAGCAACTTGTGCATCAGGCTCTAAAACCACACTGTGAAATCCTTTTACCCAAGCTGCCCAAAGGCCCTGGAACATGGCTCACATAACCTAGAACAGTACCTAACCAGGCCACCAATAGGCAATCCTGTCAATTGTTTGTATCCTACGAAATGGGAAAATTACAATTAAGTTGTACTGTGTGAATTTAATTTCAGTTTAATGGTTTAGTTTTGAGTTATTATAAACGCACAATTACAATGCAGTGGTCTTTTTAAATATTAATTACAAATTAATGGAAAAACTTATGATTTTATACTTCAGTTTATATAAAGTTTCTCACTGATTTATTTATTTATTTTATATATATTTACACTGAACTGATATATCTCCTATTATAAATGAAAAAACTATATACAATTGGCTTTTTAACAAAATAATTATAAATTCATGAAAAAAAAATTATAATTATAATTATTAATATTCATAAAATTTACTGCTTATTTGAAATTATTTTTAACAAATTATACTAAATTGTATATTCATCATTATAAATTTAAAAATAAATATTGATTACAAGAGTGATGTATGACTTCATTAACTAATGAGAAATCTCACATTATGCTAATAGGGTTGCATAGTGATTATTGAAAGACATAAAATTCATTAATCTCATTTATGAGAGATTACAAAGAGAAAAATTATTACAAAAACATGAGAATGAAATGGTTAGGACAAAAAGGCCACTACACCTAAATTTTGAAATAATAACCACCAGATTTTTTAAACATATTTTGAGTGATTTTTGAGATTTTTTTTTTTTGAAAAAAAAAAAAAAAAACATATTTGCCTTTTACTTTGATAATGAGAAAATTTTGAGATTTTTTAGACGTTTTGTGTATGTGAATCATCATTTAATACTAATAATGATATTAATATATTTATCAAAGTGATATATAGTTGAGATATATTGAATTTTCTTTATGAGTTTTGATTTATATTTAGTTTATTTGTATTAGTTTGTAGTAAAATATGATATAAAAAGTGTAAGTAGTTGAATTATTTAAAAAAATATATTTTTACAATAATAAATTTATTAATAAAAGTTGAAATACAACTTTTGGATGGTAATGTTTGGGATGAGCTAAATTGATTAAAATAGTTAATAAAACAAAAAATCTATACATCAATCAATTTTTTTTTTCTCATAATTATTTATTCAATTACAAAAAAAAAAAAAAAACTAAATCATTTCAAACATAAATTTTTTTCATCTCATAAAATAATTGAAAAAACAAATAATCAAAATTTTAAATAGGGTTGAGTTTAATCTATGAAAAACTGTTGTCTAGTTCAGGAGTGTTACGTGATAGTGATCCTCACCAATCACAAACTACCACACTCTTTCATCTTTTCAAATCACTTAAAACAAAAATCATAAACCTCACAATTTTTTATTAATCACAACTGTTAATCCTAGGACCAACCAACAACTTGTCCTAATCTACCTTACCCGCTCGTACTACCCATTAATTTTTTTAGTTGAGAGTTGTGATGTGATGCTGGAAGTTGGTTGACTAATTTTTTTTAGAAAAATGTTTTGTGGCCTTAATGGCCCTAATTTTTTTTTTTCGAAAAGTTTGTTTTTTTTTTTTTTTTTTTACCTTGTTTTTTTTTTTTTTGTATGTCTTATATGAAAATTAGGGGCATTCGGGCCCCTAATGTTTCGAGCTACCAACTGCTGCGCTTTTTTTTATACTGGTTTATCACATTAAAGGGAGTGGGTTGTATGTATATATAAGTGATTTAGAAAGTTTGTTAAAAGTTAAGGTTTGTTTAGTATTGGTTAATATAATTAATTTTTTGTGCTGAGATTTTTTTAGCTTAATTTTTATAGCTTCATTTGGTTTGAATTTTTTTGACTTTTGTAAAAGAAAAAGTGTAATAATTATGACTTAGATGTAATATTTTGTCTTATTAACTCATGTAGTCTATTTTGAACTTTTGTACTTTTTTAGCCTCAAAAGTAAAACCAAACAAGGGCTTAGTTTTTTGATTTTTTTTATTTTTATGTGTGTAAAGAATGTGAAATGTGATTTATGCCAAGTTTGGCATCTTCCAAAAAATTCAAAAAGTTAAAAAGTCACTATCTTATTTAAGTCATATCATCTTATTTAAATTACATCACCTCTCTAACACACCACTTTAAACCCAACCCAAATCCAACTCATATTTCATAAAAAGTCAAAAAGTACACTTATTTAGTCTTCCCAAATGATCTTAATCCAAAATGGATTAAAAAGTTAAAAATTAAGTTTTTGCTAGCTTTCCAAATTACCCCTATATAGGTATAGGTATAATCATTTCTCCCGGTCCCATGAGAATATTGGGTAAGAATAGATTTTTTCTCTAGCACTTGAAAAATTATTAATTGGTTTTAAAACGTCGCGTGACGATCTTTTTTATCAATCATAAATTATTATGTGCTCTTATATTTTTTAATTATTTAATAGAGGATAATGTTAGGAATATCAAATTTTCTACCAAATAAATGAACAAATATCTCTCATGAGTGTGGAGTCTGCAATTTTGTGTATCCCATACCCATGTAAAATATTTGGACTTTATTTGGTAAAAAATTTGGGATCTATAATATTTTCCTTCAAATATAAAATCGTAAATTTCATTTTTTTTCATCAATCACAATACATATAGAGTATCACGTGACACTATTCCTAAACCAACCAATAAGTTCTCCTCAGCCTTAACCCAACTTATATTTATTAAATATATTAATATGTATATATTTATTTAATTTTCTTAATATAATATAACTAAAATATTAAAATATTCCACGTAAATACTCATTTTTACTTTTTTTTTTATTTTATTTATTTCACATCTTGGGCCCGTTTGGTAAAATTTGTTTAAGTTGCAAGCAGATAATCAAAAAGTAGAAGTTAAAAGCACTATCACCCCAGCTTTAAAATAATTAGCCTTTTTCAGTTTATTTAAGCTATTTCTACCTAATAAGCTATAAGTAAAAGCTGCACCAAACAATCTGACATAGACTCCCAAATCAAAATAAGTTACAATCACTCCCAAAAGCTGTAACAAGCAGTCCCTTATGTCTTTTAACTTTCATCATTTATTAATTATTATTTTTAATAAAACATGTCACTTCTCATTTTTATTAACAGTAAGTCTGGTAAAAAAATGAAATGTATGGCAAAGATTGAAAATGTGTATTATAAGACCCATATAAAAAATAAATCTAAATCACACATGAATATTTCTGAATTTATAATATTACCCTTTTATTAAGAGGGTAAATTACATATGCACCCGTTGAGATTTACTTAAAATATGAATTGCCCCATGTAATTTGAAAAATTACAAATATCTCACTGTTAGAATTTTTTATTTAACAGAATTTATTAAAAAAGTGAAATTTCTAACTGTTCACCTATACAATAATAAAATTATTTGATTTATTAATTGAAATAAAATTTTAATATTATTAAAAAATGTTAATTAACTTGATGATTTATTAATAAAATGACTTATTTATTATGAAATTAGGACCTTAGTAGGCATAATATAATTTCTAAAACCACAGAGAATAATTTGTAATTTAAGTAAATCTCAAAAGATGTGTTTATATTTTATCCTTATTAATACTATCATTCTTAATGTTATAAGATTAACCTATTCTCGTCTGGCCGGTCATCTCACCGGACGTCCCCAGGCATTTGATGCAACCAACAGTATTCACTGTTGGATCAACTCGTGTCAGATTGAAGAAATAGCCTCTTTTTTTTCCCTCATATTTGATAAAAAAAAATAGTTCACAATTGAAGATGCTCTTAGTCCTCTATTAAGTTTCTTAATTATTTAATTCAAACTTATTTAATCTTTAAAACAATTACAAAAAAATATATATACATATAAGTATTATAAATTAGTTTTAAAAAAAACTACCTAAATAAGATTTTATTATAGAAAAATCTTAAATTTTTATTTTGTTTTTAAGAAGTGTTTTATTTCATTGTGTATTTAAATCAGTATTAGAGTCTAATTTTTTTGTCTTGCCAGTAAAATTATATGAGTATTAGATATACTAAAAAAGTAGAATTAGATAATTTAAATAATAACACTTCACTACAAATACTAATATAACAAAATAATATATTAATTCAGCTATAAAAAGAACTTAGCGAAAAATTTAAAAACAATCAATTAAAAATTATAAACAAAATCTGATATATAATACTAGATAAAACCAAACACATAGCCATTGTAGAATATAAAAAAAAAAAAAAAAATACTATAAATAATTATTTTTACCTTTATAAAAGAAATTTACCATAAGAATTATGTTAGCTTTTTAAAAATAAAATTTTAGCTAAATATTTACTATTTAATAATACTTAGTCTCCGTTTGGGAAGTGGGTTGGTTTTTTGGCTTTTTGGCTATTTTAGCCTGGGCTATTTTAGCCTGATTTGGGAAGGACTTTTTGACTTTTTTGATTTTTTTTTGTGAGAGAGGATTGTAATGATTATGGATTGGATTTGATGTTTTGATTTTTGTGACTAAAATAGCCTATTTTATTTTTTGTGACTATTTTAGCCCTAACCCACCCAAACTTTCTTGCCAAACACCACCTTATAGATTTATATTTTATTTATACAATCATTTCATAGATCAAATATATTTAAATTAAATATTTTATAAATTTGATAAATCTAATTGATGATTTAAGAACTTAATAGACTAAGTCGATAACTCAAAAACTAAATAAATTTAGTAATAATTTAAGAATATAGAGTGCAATAAACTCTTAAATTTGTGGTTGGTGTGATTTCAAAGACAAAGGAAAGTGTCATTATGGAAATATGTGAACTTGGCAGATCTTTTGAGTATGTATGTATAATTAAGTGGATGTAGGGTTGTTTTATAAATGTATGCATCTCAAGTTTCTTAAAAATAAATAAATAAATAAATAAATAAATAAATAATTGTTCATGTGATGTGACGTAGAATGTAAGACTTTGGCGTTAAATGTGGTACGTACGAGTATTGATTTTTTTTTTTTTTTTTTTTTTCTTTATGAGATAAAACGAAATTAACATATTTAAAAATGACTTTTTTTTTAAAACTCTGTTTGGGAAGAGAGGTTTGGAGTTTTTTTAGTTAAAATAGTCACAAAAAATAAAATAGGCTTTTTAACTCAAAAGATAAAATATCACATCAAACTCATAATTATTACATTCTTTCTCTCACAAAAAAGTTAAAAAAATAAAAAAATAAAAAAACCAAAAGCCTTTCTCAAACGAGGCTTTTTAGCCCAGGCTAAAATAGTTAAAAAAGTTAAAAAGTCAAAAAGCCAACCCACTTTCCAAACGAAGCCTAAGAGTACCCCTGTAATTTACAGTACCCTAACAACTTAGTTGTAAGCTTATTAAGAGTTTGCTAACTCATTCTCTTCTTTTCACATTACAGGTACTAAACACTTTAACCTTGGGATGAAAATAAAATAAAACTAAGTGCTTGCAATCATGATATATGGTGTACTTGGACTCATTGAACTCAAGACTTTATGTTTCTTCAAGCGTTGAGTCGAGTTTTCACTATGAGTAATTATGTTAAGAGGGCTGAAGACCCATCTCCTTTGATGTTTTCCACACCAAATCCCCTTGCAAGTCCGTTTGTTAAAGGGGTCAACTAGTTTTCACTTGACTTTACATAACTAATGGTAATCATACCTTCTGTGATTAACTGCCTAACACAGTTATGTCTCAGTCCTATATGCCTGGACTTTCCATTATAGACATGGCTATAAGCCCGTGATAGAGTTGCTTCACTATCACAATGCAAAGATATTGGTGGCATAGGTTTTGGCCATATCTTAACCTCTAACAAGAGATTCCTTAGCCACTCTGCCTCTTTGCTACAAGAAGCCAATGCTGCAAACTCAGACGCCACGGTTGAGTCTGTTATGTATGTTTGCTTTTTAGAACCCTAAGAGATAGCTCCTCCTCTAAGAGTAAAAATCCAACCACTCGTGGATGAGTGATGTTCACGATTAGTTATCCAACTAGTATCTGTGAATCTTTCCAGCACTGCTAGATAGCCATAATAGACTATTCCATAGTCTATTGTTTTCCTCAAGTACCTAAGTACTCGGTTAATAGCATGCCAATGCACACTACTGGGATTACTAGTGTATCTACTAAGTTTTCCCACTGCAAAAGCAATATCAAGTCTAGTGCAAGTCATAGCATACATCAGGCTACCTATTACTCTTGAGTATTCTAGCTGATCAATAGCTCTTCCAATATTAGGATACAATAGCAAATTTGAATCAAAAGATCTAGACATGGGTGTACAATTAAATTGATTAAATTTCTTAAGAATTTTCTCAATATAGTGTGACTGGGTAAGAATCAAATTATTGTCCTCTCGTTTGATCTTAATACCCAGAATTACATTAGCCAAACCCATGTCTTTCATACTAAAGCTAGACGACAAGAAACTTTCAGTACTTTCAATGACATCATTGTCAATACCAAAAATAAGCATGTCATCTACATATAGGCATACGATTACACCTCTATTGCCAGTAAGCATACTGTACACACACTTATCAGATTCATATATCCTAAAACCATTTGACACTATTATTTTGTCAAATTTCTCATGCCACTGTTTTAGAACTTGTTTCAGTCCATATAGTGACTTCATAAGTTTACACACTTTGTGTTCTTCACCTTGTACAACAAATCCTTCCCTTTGTTGCATGTAGATTTTTTCATCTAACTTTCCATTTAGGAAAGCAGTATTAACATCCATTTGATGGATTTCAAGCTTGTAGATTGATTTTATGGCAATCAATACTCGAATGGTGGCAATCCTGGCCACCGGAGCATATGTATCAAAATAATCGATACCCTCATTCTGAGTAAAACCCTTAGTAACTAATCTTACTTTGAACTTGTCAATTGTGCCATTAACTTTCATTTTCCTTTTGAAAATCCATTTATAACCAATTGGTTTGGATCCAAATGGCAAATCAGCAAGTATCCAGGTATTGTTACCCATGATAGATTCTATCTCATTGTTTATTGCTTCTTTCCAGAAAGCAACATCTTGAGACTTCATAGCCTCCTCAAAGGTTAATGGATCTGAATCCATATTTAAAGAAATCATTGTTTGCTTACAATAAGCTTTCCTAGTTCCTTCTACAAGGTAAATAACGAAATTAGTGCCAAATGACTTTTCAGTCTTAGCCCTCTTACTCCTTCTTAGCTCAATAGGCTCAATGGGTTCATGTTGTTCACTTTCCTCTGTAGACATCAAAGGAGTTGATTCATTTTCTTGATTATAATCCAACCTTGGAATGGTTGTGAAACGATTCTCATAAAATACCGCATCACGTGATTCAATGATGGTATTTGTTTCTACTAAACCATTGGGCTCTACTACCAGAAACCTATATGTTTTGCTATGTACAGCATAGCTAAGGAATATGCATTCAATTCCTTTTTCACCTAATTTCTTCCTTTTAGGTTCAGGCAATCTGACTATTGCTCTACAGTCCCATGTTTTCAAGTAACCTAGATTAGGTTTCTTGTTTTTCCATAGTTCATAAGGAGTAACATTTCTTCCTTTGAGAGGAATTCTATTGAGTATGTGACAGGCAGTGAGCAAGGCTTCACCCCAAAAACCAGAACTTAAACTGGAGTAAGAAAGCATAGCATTAATCATTTCTGTTAATGTCTTATTTTTTCTTTCAGCTACTCAATTTTGTTGTGGTGTGTAGGGTGTAGACTTCTCATGAATAATACCAATATTTTCACAATATTCTAGAAAATGGTATTCACCGCCTCTATTAGATCTAAGTCTCTTTATTTTGACATTACACTGATTTTCTACTTCTGTTTTAAAAATCTTGAATTTATCAAGCACCTCATCTTTTGAATGCAAAAGATAGATATGACAATACTTAGAAAAATCATCAATGAATGTTATAAAATATTTCTTACCACCTTTAGTGGGGGTATTATACATGTCACACACATCACTATGCATAAGTTCAAGCAGAGATGTGGTTTTATCTACTTTAGGAAATGGAATGCGAGTAATTTTAGATTGCACACAAAATTTAAAATTTTCAAACATATCAATGTCATACTTAGGAACTAAATCTAAATTAACCATATCATGCATTTTCCTAGTATTAACATGACTTAAATGAGCATGCCATAAAAAAAGAGAATCAACAATATAAGCAGAACCAAATGTATTATTGATAAAGTTAAGTTTGAACATTCCTTGATACATGTAGCCTTTCCCAACAAAAATTCCACCCTTAGATAGGACAATTTGTCCAACTCAAATACTAACTTGAAACCATACTTATTAAGCAGGCTTCCAGATGCAAGGTTTTTCCTGACATCAAGTACATGATAAACATCATTAAGACTTATGACTTTTCCAGATGTAAACTCTAGATCCACCGTCCCTTTGCCTTTAATAGCAGCAGTTGAAAAGTTACCCATGTAGAGAACTGTTCTATCACTCACTTGTTCATAAGTAGTGAAACGGCTCTTGTCGTTGTAGACGTTCCTTCTTGCTCCTGAGTCAATCCACCAGTCACCAGCATCTTCGAGCATGTTCACCTCGGATACAATAGCCACGAACTTGTTCTTAACATTTGATGCTTCTGGCTTCTTCTTGTATGATCGGCATTCATTTCTGAAGTGCCCTGACTTGCCACAGTGCTAGCAAGCGCCTTTCGACTTCTTAGCATTTTTCTCGGGTTGGGGTTCACGCTTAAGCTTCATTTGTTGAACCTCTCATCATCATCCATCAAGTGGATGTTAGACGTCTGAGCCAATTGGTTATCTTTACTTTCAAGAAACCTTGACTCTTTCTCAACTCGGAGGTGTTGAGCCAATTCCTCTAAAGTAAGATCTTCCTTTTTGTGTTTCAGAGTTTTCTTAAAATCCTTCCAAGAAGATTTTAGTTTCTCTATTATAGATGAAATTACAATAGATTCATCCATGTTCATATTCTTTTGTCGAAACTGACTTAGAATATGTTGGATCTCATGGAATTGTTCCATAATGGGCTTTGTATCAATCATTGTAAAACGCATAAAATTACTAATAAGAAATTTTTTACTGGTGGCATCCTTGGTGATGTACTTTGACTGTAATAAGTCCTAGAGTTGCTTTGTTGTTTCCAAATGTTGATACACATCAAATAGAGAGTCTGATAGCGCATTCAAAATGTGTCCTTGGCAAATGTGGTCGTCATTCTCCCATTTGGTTCTGGTACGGGTTTGCTCCATAGTCTCATCTTCTTGCTCCACCGGATAAGAGGTAGTCAGCACATAGACCACTTTGAGAGTGGTGAGCAAAAAAGTACATCTTCTTTTGCCAGCGTCGAAAATTTCCTCCATCAAAACGATCAAGCTTCATATAGCGATCCCGGTTTTCCCTTCATTGTTTAACAGTATTCCGGACTTGGTTCCGTGGAGTTGGTTGTTGTATATGTCTTGTTGTCATCCTTTAATTCCTTATACTTGAGTTTTAGGATGTGTTGGGCAGAGTTGTTACAGGTTGATTGAGCTTTAGTCCCATTCCTTGTTGCCCAGATTTTTGGTGGTCCGCTCGAGCGGGTCCCTTTGTGCTCGAGTGGAGTTTGCACATTTTCAGCATTTTGTGCCTTTGCAAAACTTCTGTAGATGTGTTTTTCACACTTGAACGGATTTCCTTACGCTCGAACGGGTACCTTGGCGCTCGAGCGGGTGTTCAATTTCTGTAAAAGTACTGGAAGATAGTAATCTACGCTCGAGCGGGCTTTCCTTTGCGCTCAAGCGGGTGTATTTCGTTTTTGTGTCTTGGCGCTCGAGCGGGTCCAGTTTTTGTGCTTGACGCTCGAGCTTCCTATTATCCGCTCGAGCAGACTAGTCGTATATTAGATGGCAACTGAGTGATTTTGAATCACTTTTCACATTTCCATTCTCTCTCTTACTTTTCTAAACCCTCTTTTGAGAGTTCCTCTCTCTAGAATATACCTTCTCTCTAGGGATTGATCTAGCTTGAGTGATCTACTCCTTAAGTGTCTTTGCAAAGAGTGTAGAGCTTGGCTTGGGCCTCCTATCAATCCGAAAATCTTGGGTTTTGGAGCATTTCGAGATTTCTTCATCATCTCCTTTGAGTTTCATCTCTTGAGATATGGATTCTTACTCATCTTTATGAGCTTTAACATAGATGTTGAGCTTTTTTTGTATAAATGGTTTGATTTTGGAAGTTAGGGTTTGAGATGTGTTATATTGAAAAGATGGGTTTTGTCCTTTTGACTCACATATGTATAAAGTGGGTCTTAAAAAGAAATTAATGATGTTATTGATAATATTTGAGCCTTTGGGTCAATATTGAAAAAAGGGGAAAAATGCCATGTTTGGGTATATTTGGGTCATTAGTGTAATTAATGACATTTATCATGGAATTATGAAATTGAGTTGGAAATAATGAAATTGGCATAATATGAGATGGAATGGTGGAGTTGGATCTATGAATCACTCACCGTTGAAAATTGTTGGTAAATTATCTGTAGATGTAATTATTTTCTATTTAGAAATAATTGCTTGGACTATCGGTGGAGGATAGTCGTGAATGTTGTAGACAATGCATGATGATTAGGCGAACTAAAACTAATCAATTGAAGATGTCATCGAATATGACAGTTGGAATAATACATCAAATTTATGTATTGATTGATTATGTATATGATATGTGTTTATATACATTGTATTGTGTGGGAGGAAATAGGGGATGTACTCTACGGTTTAGGAGAAGATAAGGGATGGACTCCTAAACCGGATATTGTTTGGGAGGAGATAGGGGATGGACTCCATCGATACAGCAAATATGTGTATCTATTAAAGTATTGATACAGCAAATCTGTGTATCATATATGAAGTACGGAAGTGTTTTATTTGAGATTGATACAGCAATTATGTGTATCTATTGTGAAGTATGAAGTGTTTAATTTGAGTTGTTATCTCAATTGAAATGGAAGTACTGTTGATATGAGATGTAATCTCATTTAAATTGTTTGGCCAGGTTCTGAGCCATAGTTATGAATTGAGAAATTGGATAAGAAATGGAAAAATGGAATGAAACATGGACACATCTGTCATGTAATTGAAATGGGTTATGAATTGATTTATGTGAGTTAAACATTTATCAAATGCTAATGTTTTAGTTATTGCTCATTTATGTTTAGCATATCTCTACTGGGCGTTGGCTCACCCTATATGGGACATCATTTTCAGGTTCAGGTATTCTGCCGCCTCCGAGATCTTAGCTTGGATGGTTGTGGAAGTTGAAGACTCTTTTGTTTATTTTTGTTGTATTACATGTACATCAAGCCAAGGGCTTATCTTGTGTAGAGTTAGTACTCTCTTTTTGTAACCAAGTGTTGACTTGGAAAGTTGTAAGCCCGTAGGGCATTTACTTTTGTTGTCAACATGTAATACATTCGTAAGAAATACTCTGATGAAATGTAATTATGCTTTATTCTCTTATGTCTAAGCATGTCAATATTGTATGTTTTATGGGTTTAATTTGAGGGCATTACACTTCATGAAATCTTGAGTCATTTTCTGAATAGACATCGCAATATCTAAATATTGTCTTTAGATTGTTGGAACAAATTGTTTTGAATTCTTCAGTTGGTAGCCTTCAGGTCTTCAAAACTTGGCGATGATCTTGTCTATATAGGATAGAAATATGGTGCTTCAAGTCGCATTACTTAGTCGCTTTCCTAGAGACAATATTTGCACCCACCAAAAGGTGTGCATGGGGTTACAGCAAATTTGCCTACAAGATACAATGAAGCTTGATCTAAAGGATCAAGTCTACTGGCGTCTGCACTGACGGCAGTAGATCAGAATACTCTTGATATAATCAAGAAAAACCAAGACATCAATAATCAAATCTGTAGAACTTAATTACCAGTAAGAAAAGCAAAAATTTGCTTAAGAAACTCTTGATCGAAAATTCTAAATCAAGAGGAAGAGAGAGAGAATTGTAGGAATGAATTTTGAATTTTGGATGGAATGAAATGGCTGATTTCGCAGCCTATTTATAGACCTTGATGCACTTGATCGAATGGTCATGTCCCTTGATTACATCCAATTAGATTTGACTGTTGGGTCGATGATCTACGGTGCAGATAATTCTCACACCAAATAGACGCCTTGACTTATCACACCTAATCACGATCGGATGCCATCTCATCCGTACAATTGCGCATATCTCTAATCAATGGCTATGATTAACCTGCTCCAGATTGGACACACAACCGTTTGATCATGTCACTTGATCGCATCCAATTAGATCTAACCGTTGGATCAACGATCTACGGTGCAGATAATTCTCACACCGAATAGACACATTAACTAATTACACCTGATCACAATCGGGTGCATCTCTAACCAACGGCTATGATCAACCTGCTCTAGATCGGACACACAACCGTTTGATCGGTTTGTTGACTCATCACCAACAGACGACACGTCATTGCCATGTTGGATCCACGTCATCGCTCCAACCTGTCTGATGCAAATAGGAAAGCGACCTCATGGCGCCTTACGCCGATGCCCATTTGATCGATTTGTTGACTCATTACTAATGGACGACACATCACTGCCACATTGGATCTACGTCATCGCTCCAACCTGCCCGATGCAAATAGGAAAGCGCCTTGCGCCGATGTGTCCGTGCTAAGTGCAAAATGTACCATCAAATACCACACAACCCACTGCCCATGCCACGTGTGCGCAAGCGCGTGTGTGTGCGTGTGGTGTGAAGCACCATCCTTGCGGTGTGGATGCATGTACACTAGCTTTCTCCTCACAATTCCATATTCAAAGGAATATTCCATGTAGCACTTTATTAAGTGCTCCATGTTTTTCTCTCTTTCCGATGTGGGACAAAGCCCCAAGCTTATTTCATGCTTTCCAAAGAAAAACATGGAAGGTTTTTGAAAACACCCAAAAATAAACTACAAATTTGAAAACCCATTTTGAAAATTTCCCAACATATAATTGTGATAAATTTAAGTCTTTAATTTGATATTTTTTAAAAAATAGATAAGGACTCCTCTCCAAATGTAGGGAACACATGTAAAGCAATGACACTATGAACCAAAGTATTCAAAATTTAAAATATATGAATTAAAAATATTTTGAGTATAATTCTCACCGCATGAAGTTTAATTTTACATTATTTATTTAGAAAAAATCTCTAAACATAGAAAATAAACTTAAAAACTAACTTGAAAATGAAAATTTATGATGTAGATTGAAAAAATTGTATAATTTACAAAAAACTATTTATAAATCCCATTCAGAAGTGTTCTAACCCAAGAAGTTCATGAATGAATTTTTTTAACCCACTTAGTCCCATGTATTTATACTTTTATTCCATATAGTCTTTTTTCTTGATTTACACTATTTTCTTAGATTGTTATGCCATTATATTTAATATTGATATTTAATGTTGAGGGGAGAGAGAAATGAAAGGATTAAGGCATAGGAAATTTCATACACAAATTAAATAATATTGATGTTATTCTTTTATATTATTATATAATGTGAATATATTTTTAATTGGTAACACATTAAAAATAATATGAACATTCTCTCTCATCTGATGTGAACATTCACAACACATTTTTGAAAAATTCCCTCTCATCTAATGTAGTGATGTGAATGTTCACAACATGTGACCCTTCTTATTTTTAATTGATAACACATTCTTATTCACAACATGTAGTAATGTGAACGTTTACAACCTGTGAACATTCTCTCTCATCTAATGTAGTGATGTGAACATTCACATTCGTATGTTTTAGTATGAATATTCACATCATGTAATTGACAATACAATGACAAAAATTCATTTCGAATTAATATAAATATAATGATGTGAATATTTATTTCAATTACATGATGTGAATATTCACATCATGTAATTGACAACACAATGACAAAAATTCATTTCAAATTAATATGAATATAATGATAGTCAACATCCTGATGCATGGGAATTACCAAAACATAATGAAAATCAACATTAAATATCAACATTAATAGGGGACAAGAGAGATTGAGGGTGTTTTGGTCTTCTTGCCTCAAATAGGATCTAGTGGAATAGTAAAAAAGAATATGGGTTGGATGTAATAAAACTCTTAGAAAGAGAATTTATCAAAAAAGCTCCCAAATTTAAAATATATGAAACTAATATATTTTGAGTATAATTCACACCTCACGAAGTTTAATTTTACATTATTTATTTAGAAATAATCTCTAAACATAGAAAATAAACTTAAAAACTGACTTGGAAATGCAAATTTATAATGTAGATTGAAAGAGTTGTATAATTTACACGAAACTATTTATAAATGGATTAAACTGCCTTACATGAAAATTGAAATAAAAGTCTTGTCCTTGTTATATTTTATTTTATTTTATTTTTAACAAGAAACAAAAGAAGCTTCGTATAGGCATCATAACTTCCATAAGTCCTGATCTCGAGATAATTGATTGACAACCGAATTTAACCACCCAAAGGAAGGGATGTCCAAGTAGGATAACAATGGATTCCAAACAGTCCACAACAAGAATTGTAGAACTTCACGATAAGAGTACATTATTCAAAGGGTTGTGCACCCTAAGTATCGAATCCAAACAAATTACATGGAAAGGGCCCGAAATACCACTCAACCATAACCCTCTAATGTTCTTGTCCTTGTTATATTGTTTTGGGGTTTGCTTTATTTTTTTAGCTTATTTTCATTTTTAGTGAATTCTTTCTAAATTTTTTTTTAAAATTAGGTTTCTAGATCTAGCTCGACAAGACAAACCAAAAATTTATAATTTTTTTAAAAATTTCCCACAAAAAAACAAAAAACAAAAAAGACAAAAATAAACAAAATAAGTAATTTTTTTTGACGTGTTGACTTTTTCAAAAAAAAAAAATTGGAATTTTCAAAAAAAAAAATTCTTTTTAGATTCGTCTCGATAAAATGGATCAGAAAAAAAAAAAAATTTAACATAATTAAAAAAAAATTACTAAAGACAAAAAACTTTGAAAAAAAAATGTGACTTTTTTTTTTTTAGTTGTCAAAAGAGGTCGTACACCTATGCTATCAGTTGTTATTTCATCTAAAATAGGTTCATCAATTTAATGTATTGGTTGGATTGTTATATAGTACACCTACACTATCAGTTTTTATTTCATCTAAAATAGTTTCATCAATTTAATGCATTGGTTGGAAGAGGGCTAGCTTTTTGGAAAATGCTTTGTAACTCGAAAAAACTTGGCCCGAAATGGCTCGAATATCCAAAATGACATCATTTTGGGGTTTTTTTTTTTCCCTCTCTAAAACTAACAAAAAAAGAGAGAAGAGGCGAAAGAGAGAAGGAGAAAAGATAGAGAGAAGAAGGAGAAGGAGATAGAGAAGATGGAGATGATGAAGAGAAGAAGAAAAACAGAGAGGGGGAACAGAGCCATGTATGTATACACAGGTCTGTGTATACACACAGACGAGATGGTGATGGCGTACAAAGAAGACGATGATGGCGGCGCCGGTGGGTGGCTCTCTCTCTCTCTCTCTCTCTCTCATATATATATATATAGATATGTTGATACACACATAGATCTGTTGATGATGATGTGTTGTTGTTGTTGTTGATGAAGAAGATGAAGGAAAAAGAAAAAAAAAAATTTGTCGGTGGATTTGATTTTTGGGTTTGAATTGTGTCTTCGTTTCTTCTTTCTGATAAATTAATGAGTTTGGTTTGGTTTGGTTTATGGTTTTGATTTTTGGGTCATGAATATTGTTAAAATAGTAGAGAGAGAGAGAGAGAGAGAGAGAGAAAATAATATGTATTGTATTGAATGAATTGTCCTATACAATAGAAGGCCTGTATATATAGGCTGAGAAAGAGTATCCTACTAGAAATCTAATTATGAGAAAGAGTATCCTATAAGTGTAACGCCCCGAAAATAATCCCAACATGAATGATACATCAACCACATACATTCATTAATTCCAACCATTCTCTATTTGCTATATCAAAAGTCTCCATAGTTTATATAAGGGTTCCACATGCAAATATACATTCAATGATTAGAAAAAATACCTGAATCTATAGCATGTGAAACATATGGTCATAAAATAAAAATAAAATAAAAGGAATGCCCTTACAGGCTTACATCTTCCAAGGCTTATGCCCCGTTACACAAAATGGCCACTCGGACCCATACAAGAATAGCCCTTGGCTTACAAAAACATTTCACAACAAAATAAGAGTAATTCACTCTTCACAAAACACATCCACGCCCTCAACTCAGCGGGCCACCACATCTTTACCTGCATCAATTCCCATAGGGGTGAGCATAAAGCCCAGTAGAGAATTCCTTAACAAAGTACATATATTTATGCAAGATTCCCAACATTTAAAAATAGATGCAAATGTTATGCCATGTCATTTCAAGATCATCTCATGTCATGCTTTTCTTGAAAATCGTCAAGTTTTCAACAACCGTTTAACAATCTCATCAATTTCCAACATCCAATTTTAAATCATAAGGGGCAGTAAATACGACACTGGTAATCCCTAGGCTGGTGTTTGCAAGTAGACTCTACGAGTACTACCAAACTATTATTTTTACTGGTATTAACCGGAAGGCTCGACACCTATCCGTGTAATTTTCTGGTCTTTTACCATGGACACTCAGGCCAACTTAACAAGTTCAACTACACCCCCTATCCGAACTTAGCACATATTTACCCTGTAAACAAAACCATAGTTCTCATTATAATATAACCTTTCTCAATGTAAATGTTTTCCACACTCATGTCAAGATGTATAAAAATGACAAAATTTAAATGAGAATATGATGCAACAAATGATATCTCATAGTATTTCTTCATTTACCTTCCTCCAATGCCATCACACAAAATAATCACATGCTCCACCGATGCTAATTAACACATAGCATTACCTCATCATCATACACCTTTCTTAACATTCTAGCCATTCCAAGACTATATGAACTTTTCAATATCAACCTCCAAGTTTTCGATTCTCAACATCCATGGTGTTCAACAATTATCATCACACAATAAAAATATTTTTCATGCAACTAACAACAACTTAAAAGTAAATCCCTCATTTTCACATGTCAAGGAAATTATCACTTTTCTCACCAAAATGTGAACTCCACACTCACACACCCATTTAAACACAAGAAAAGATGTTTATTCCATGGATTTCCCATGTTTCAAAAAGCCCCAGTTTCTAGGTTTTCACAAAATCCAAACATTTTTCATCTCCTTTATAAAGTCTCCTCCTACACATCAATCTCAATCCATAAAGTTCAACACTTCTCAAAAATCTTTTAAAAGAAGATAAGATGAGTTTTTCTTCAAACAAATAACCAATTTCTTGAGCCCTAGACTCCATTTTCGAAATACATGGAGGAGTTCACAAAAATCAACTAAAACTTGCATAAAAATACATATAACTCAAAGGAAGCCCTACCTCAAACTTGTTGATGGAAGATGAGATGAAACCCTAACTTTGAAGATGAGAGGGAGCTTGATTTCCACCACCCAAGTGAAGCCCTAACTTTTGATTCTTCAAGATCTTAAGAGAGATGATGATGATCTTAGCCCAAGATTAGCAAACTCAAAGAGTTTTAGATGTTTGAGGTGTTTGCCAGAGAGAAGGGGGAGGAAAATAGGTTTTTGAGAGTGAGAGAAATGTCTAAAATGAGAGCTACAATTGGACCAAAAAGAGCAAAAAAACAGAGTTTCGGATTGCCCAGTTGGCCACTCGTGCGGCCCATTTTCTTCGTTCGTGCACTCTTAGACAGAAACGAATTTTCTGGGTGTCAAGCTTGACCTCTCATGTGGCCCCTCCCATCGCTCGAACGGCCCAATTTCAAGACGTCTTGCCTAGGGCCCTGCGTGCCTCGCCCGATGGCTCAAAATTTCAACTTCGTCCCGGAACAAATGAAATTCAACACCGATAGAAATAAGAACTAGGAAACCATTTCTTGACATTTTAATTCAATGAAAATGAAAAGAGAACGAAATGAAAAGGGGAAAAAGAAGGCCGGTCGTTACAATAAGAGACTTAACTATGGCAATACCTAATATATCTAGAAAATCAATACCTAATATATGTAAAAATATATCTAGGAAATCAATACCTAATATATGTAGGAATATATACCATATATACATTGGCATCCCCCCTCAAACTTGTAGCGATCCCGATTTTGACTTGTCTTTTTGTGGTGTTCTAGGCTCGGGTTGGTATAGTTTTGAACGGAGTTACGTATCTTAGTTCCCTGTATTCTTCTTATTTTGGTTATCGGGTTGTAGCGGTGTGTTTGGAACAGGTAATGTCTCATGTTTGTATTAGATTGTAGCGTATCTTTCATGTTTTGCCACTTCGCTGACTATGTCGGGGATCGAGCTGCCCAGTCAACTCGTGGGGGTCGAGGGGGCAGCGCCCCTTGGCGGGTCCGAGGGCAGCGCCCTGGTGGGGTTGAGGGGCAACGCCCCTGAAGCAAAAATGCAAAATGCATTCGAAGTTGCTTGTCCGCTCGAGCGATCGTTTATGCGCTTGAGCGGATAATGTTTGGTTCTAAAAGTTTGACCTGTCTGAAAAAGTACTGGGAAGGTGTATTCGACGCTTGAGCGGGGCTTTCTATGCTCAAGCGGACCATGTTATATTAGTTGGTGAATCTAATATTTCAGATCACTTTTGTATATCTCTCTCTAAAAACATTTTCTCTCTCTTCTTTCTACATTTCTCTACACAAACTATATCAAAAACCTTGATTTCTCAAGATCCATTTGAGTTTTTCCATTGTTTCTTCATCAAAGTGGATTATCATCCCGAGGGCTTCGTTGTGTGCGGTGAAGATCGAGTTTAGGCATCGTTGATTTTGAGGTTTCATCTTCATTCTTCTTCAACTTGAGATAAGGATTTTCTTTGAGTTATATTATATTTTTGCAAGATCTAGATGATTTTCGAAATCATCTTTCGATAGCTTTGAACATTAATTGTTGATTTAAGAAGTTGAGCAATTTTGAAAGTGGATTTGTCTCTTGTTCTTTTAAAATGATCTTATGGGTTTTGATCTTCGTTGATTGAAGAAAAAATGATTTTGGAAAGTTTTCTTTCAAAAGATTTGAGTTGTATAGTTTTGGTGAGAAAACCTAGAATTTGGGAATTTTTTTTAAAAGAGACTGAAAATCCATGAATGATATTGTTATATTTATTTTGTGTGTCAAAATAAATGGATGTTTGAAAATTTTCTTATTTATATTTATATAAATGATGAATTTCAGGGAATATAAGAATTGTTGTTCATTTTGGAAATTATTATTCAAAATGTTGAATTAGTTTTGAAATGACTAATTATTGAGGATACTTGAGAAGAGGAAATTGTGTTATTCCTTGGATAATGAATTGGAATAAAAGTATTTATATTCATTTTGTGTTATTGGCATATCAATTCATTTGATTACATTAAATTTGAAAGTTGATTTGAAAACTTGCATTGAGAAAAGAATGTTGAGAAACAAGTTTTCATGGAATGGTTTTGGGGTAAATACGTTGGTAAGTCTTGATAGGTGGTGTAGATGATATTGAATAAGTTGGCCTGAGAGTCCAGGGTGAAAGACCGAAAACCCGCGCGGATAGGTGTCGAGCCTTCCGGTTAATACTGGTAAAAATGACAATTTGGTAGTACTTGTATAGTCTACTTGCAGACACCGACCTAGGGATTACCAGGGTCGTATTTACCGCCCTTGAAATAAATTGTTAAGTTTTGAACAATTGAAATTGCATAACATCATTGAGCATGATGGTTTTTAAAAGATGAAAAATGTGATTTATCTTAAAAAAGGACATAGCATGGCATGTGCATTTCATCTCTTGAGACTTGTATAAAATGTATATTCTTTGTTAAAAATTTCCTACTGGGCTTGATGCTCACCCTACGGGATTTTTGTGCAGAAAAGGATGTGGCGATTCTACCTAACTAAAGGTGAGAAAATGTGTGTGTTGAGAGTACAAAACTCTCATTCTACTGTGACTCTGTCTGTAAGCCATTCTACTATGACTCTGTCTGTAAGCCAAGGGCTATATTTGTGTGGGTTTGAATAACCATTTTGTGTAACCAGGCTTATGCCTTGAAAACTTGTAAACCCTTGAGGGTATTTATTATTTTATTTTTGACTTACTGTTTTATATGTTTAGATTCATGTAATGCAAGTATTGGGAAGTTATTCTGGTTTTGCTCTAAGGAGCCGTGATTGTTGTATTATTATTATGTTAGCAATTTAGGGCGTCACAAAACTCAAGGAGGATAAACATCTTGAGTTTGGAGAGATAAACTAAAACATGAAATAAAACTAAATAAAATAAAAAGCAAATTAATTCAAAAATTCGAACAGAAGTGCAAGGGCGCTTGAAATATATCAGAGGTCGGAACTAAAGTCGGGAGATAGTTTATGGTTGTGTCAGACCATTGTAGGAGCTGGCTGAAACTAATGCCACGACAGTTTAAGGTCATGTCGGACCGATATAGAAATTGTTTAGAACTAATGCCGAGATCAGAGGCCGGAGCTAATGTCAGGAAACAGTTTATGGTCATGTCGGACCGTTGTAGGAGCTAACCGGAATCAAAGTCAGGACAGTTTAAAAGGGTCATACCGGATCGGTGTAGGAGCTAACCGGAATCAATGTCGGGACAGTTTGAAGGGGTCATACCGGACCGATGTAGGAGCTAACTAGAATCAATGTCGGGACAGTTTAAAGGGGTCATGTCGGACGGATGTAGGAGCTGGATGTTAAACCAGCAAGCGTGGCACACACATAACTTATGACGTGGTGCTGAACGATGATGGCAATAGTTGACTAAGTGTACCAGGGGGCGGCTTGGATTGTGTGCTAGGAGGCGGCTTGGATGGTGCGCCAAGGGGTGACTTTAGTGGTGCGCCAAGGAGCCGACTTATAGAGTGCACCAAAAGAAGACGGTTTAGAGAGTGCGTCAAAAAGAGGCAGCTTAGGAAGTGTGCCAAAAGGAGGCTACTTAGGTAGTGCGCCAATGAGACGACTTAGAGAGTGCGCCAAAAAGAGTCGGCTTAGGGAGTGCGCCAAAAGGATGTGGGTTAGGAAGTGCCCCAAAATGAGGCTGCTTGGGTGGTTCACATGGTGTATAACTATGCTCACCATGATATAGGTATAATACCCCCCCTCAAACTCAAATAGATGTGAAGATAGAAACCTATTTGAGGTTTTTATCTTCAAACTTATTTGAGTTTGAGGGGGGGGTATTATACCTATATCATGGTGAACATGGTTATACACCATGCAAACCACCTAAGCCTCCTTCTTTTGGCGCACTCTCTAAGCCGTCTCCTTGGTGCACAACCTAAGCCGCCCCCTCTAGCGCACAATCCAAGCTGCCCCATTTGGTGCACAATCCAAGCCGCCCCTTGGCGCACTCAGTTATCTGTTGCCATCATCGTTTAGCACCATCTCATAAGTTATATGTGTGCCACACTTGCTAGTTCAACATCTAGTTCTCTACATCGGTTCGGCATGACTCCTTTAAACTATCCTGACATTGATTCCGGTTAGCTCCTACATTAGTCCAGTATGATCCCTTTAAACTATCCCGACATTGATTCCGGTTAGCTCCTACATCAGTCTGACATGACCCCTTGAAACTGTCCCGACATTGATTTTGGTTAGCCAATCTCTACAACGGTCCAGCATGACCTTAAACTGTCTCGGCATTAGTTCCAGCCAGTTTCTTCAACAGTCGAACATGACCTTAAACTGTCCTAGCATTAGTTCAAACCAGTTCCTACAATGGTCCAACACGACCATAAACTATCTCTCGGCATTAGTTCTAGCGAGTTTCTACATTGGTCTGGCACGACCTTAAATTGTCCTGGCATTAGTTTCAGTTAGTTCCTACAATGGTCCGACATGACCATAAACTATCTCCCGGCTTTAGTTCCGACCTCTGATCTATTTCAAATGCCACTGCTCTCCCGTTCAGATTTTTGCAATCTATTTGCCTTTTATTTTATTTATTTTTATTTAATGTTTTAGTTTCTCTCTCCAAACTCAAGATGTTTATCCTTCTTGAATTTGAGGAGGGATGTTAATGTATATATGGTATATATTCCTACATATATTAGGTATTGATTTCCTAGATATATTAGGTATTGCCATAGTTAGATCTCTTATAGGTTACTCTTTCTCATAATTAGATTTCTAATAGGGTACTCTTTCTCAGCCTATATATACAAGCCTTCAATTCAATACAATTCATTTAATACAGCTTGGGTGGTGTGCCAAAGGGAGCGGCTTGGGTGATTCGCATGGTATATAACCATGCTCACCATGATATAGGTATAATAAATATAATAACATTCATGATGGAAATTATACAGAGAGTAAAGGAATTTCACATTTTCATATAGATTGAGGAGAAGAGGGAGATACAGATTGGGAATGCTGTTTGGTAGACAAGAAAAACTAGGATCTCGAGAAAAAAAAAAAAGAAAAAAAAAAAGGGAACCAGAACATGATTAGTTTTAGACATTTTCAAATGAAAAATTGTATTAAAAAAAAAAATTCTCCACATTCTGAGAAAAGCAGATGAGACTCATATGGAAACCCAGAAAGAAATGTAATCAAGTAATGTAGCTTTTAGAAAGAACACAAATGTCCACAACTGTAAAATTGAAAGAAGAGCCAAAGATTACTGGTTTGATCAAATAAACCAAACCCATTATAGAAAATTGATTTCTGGGTTTGATTATGTAGACACCCCATTTTTGACCGTCCTCAAGACTTGGACGTCATCGTTTGAACACTTGATGATTATCCATGTTCGTGTTCGTCTTGAGTTCTCGGAGGTTTCGTCCGCGCGCCTTGCCTTAAGACCTCTCGACTTGTTTGCTTTGTGCTTGGTTATGCACCAAACACTTGTGTTTTGCTTCTGAGAACAGGGAATGGCTTGTTGGCCATCCCCACACCTCATCGACCATGGCTTGAGGCCACCGGCCCTGTTTTTTTGCCATCGGCCAAAGGTTATGGCCGATCAGCACCGTTTGTGGTCGGTCGGCCACCTTTGTTGATCAATCGGCCATTTCTGTTGGTCGAACCCTTTCCATCTGCTTTTGGCAGATATTTTATGCCAGCTGTAACAGCTGGCATCCACAATTGACCCCCTCCATACACGTGTATGGAGGGATTTACCTCTTGGTTTAGCTTGCTTTGGAAGCTTTGCTATTTTGGAATTCTATAAAGAGGGAGCTTCTCCTCCCTTCTCAAGGGTTCCAGAGGTTCTGACATTAGGGTTAGAGAGAGTTGTATCTATCTATCTCTATATCTCCCTCTCTTTACATATTTGTGTGTGTATAAGGTTGTTTTGTTCATACTTTTGCGCTAGAACACCTAGCAATACACCATCCTTGGTAGCTGAGGTCCTTAGAGGTTAATTTTGGTGTTCTTGGGTTGCTTTGAACTCAAAAAACCTGCTGGAGCATTGTTCTTGAAGAGGGTCTCCAAGGGTGAGCATCCTTACTTTATATATCCCATTTTGGCTTAGGCTTTTAGCCCTTCTTTCTTATTGTTTTAAGCTTCGACTATAACTGATAAAAGTTCTGATTTTGTGTGTTTTAGAACTTTGTTTAAGGTTACTTTGAGGTTTGGGGTTGTCTCCTCCCTCCAAGGCCTTGTTAGGCCTTGTTTTAGGCCACACCTTTTGGCCATTGTTTTGAGCTTTGCATGGCCTCTCTACCACTGAAATCCAGAGGATTTTTAGTGGTGGAGAGGTGGTTTTGAGGTCCAAAATTGGAGAGGGCCATCCCCTCTCCTTGGTGTCTTCAATACTTGTCATATTTGCCTCATGTGTGAGCACCTTTGTTAAGGTCATGTTGGCCATGTCTTAGCTGGTATTTGTGGTTGTTTTTCCATGGTATAGTACTATTTTAAGTTGGTTTTAGACATGCCATGTATGCTTCATACACTTGTCTTGTAATCCCATGTTTTGGCCTTAACATGCATCATGTTGTAACATGTGTTTTTAGCATGAATTTGGCTCAACTCGATGAAGTTTCTAGCTTTTTTTTAGCAGGCTAGAGGTCTTTTTTTGTTTGTTTTGATCATCCATGACTTGCTTTGTATAGCTACCATGCAAACTAGCTTATAGGCTTCGGGTGTTGGATCCTCTAGCATGCTTAATTTGGATCATTTCAGTGGTTTGGCATCACTTAGAATGTCATTTCAGTCCATATAGTGCGCTTGAATACTTGCATTTATCACCTATTCCATGCCTTGGATAGTTTGTGTTTTATGCCTCATGAATGTGTCATTGCGTATGCCATCATGCTTAGGCCTTTGGGATGCCATCTAGGTGGGTTTTTGGGCTCGTTTTAGCATGTCATACCTCTGATTTTGGTTGCCTAAATCATGCCATGTTTGGTTGTATTAGGTGTAGTGCAACACCTCTTTGATGGCCTTGCATGCTTCATGGCTTTGCCCCTTTGTTTTGGCTTGTTTGGCCTTGGTCATTGCATGTTTTAGGCTCTTTTTGCCATGATTTAGAACTGTTTTGGGTCATACTTGCCATGTGCTTCACGTTTCGTGTAGCCTTGGTTTGAGTCCCTAGGCTAGTTTCAAGTTTTGGGCCTTCTTGCACGCCATGCTTGCATTATTTGATTGGTTTGGCACCTCTCTTAACATGATTTCAGAGCTTAACATGTTAATCTAGTGTCCATGTTTGTCTTCTTTTGAGTGTACTTAAAAGTTGCCCTTTATGCCTTAGTCTTTAGGTCAATTAGCATGCATGTTTGTATGTGCATTTGCCCTATTGTACTTAGCACTTTGGCCACTGATTTTGGCATGCTTGAGAGCTACCCATGTTAGTGTAAGTCCATCTCACCATGTTGTTGCATGCTTGTTTCATTTTGCATGTTGTTGCATGCTATACATGTTCACATGTTTAGGTTGTATGCCTATTTCCTATTGCATGCTTGTGTTGCTTTGTTAAGTTCATCATGCATGTATTACATTGGTCTAAGTATACTTTCCTTTGCATGTTGTTGCATGCTTGCCTTGTATGTTGTCGCATACTTGGCCCACTGCATATTGTTGTATGCTTAAGTTGCATTTAGCATGCTTGTTAGCTTGCATTTTGTCATGTGTTTGATATGTTGTCACATCCTTGCATGTTTGCATGCTTGTTCACATGCTCACATTGCATTAGTTTACTTGCATGTCTAGCTTGCATGTTTAACTTGCATATTTGCATCCCTCGCCTCTTGATAAACCATGATAGAGGTTGGGGGTCCCTCATTTGTTTTGTGTGCATTTCATTTGATATCAAATTGCACACTTGGCATCTTGGACCATCATGCATTGAAATGTGTGATTGATGGTCCGAGGGTCGAGAACCATACTCTCTTGAGTCTCAAATGTGATAAGGAGGGTGGTGGTGCAAACATTGCTTTGAAAATGCATTGCCATGCTCTGTTTGTCCTCTGATGCAGCAAGATAGGATTCTGCAGGAATAGATGGTCGGTCGACCATCTTCAGTGCTGGCCGGCTATTAATAGTTGGCCGAGATTGCTACAAATGGTCGATGACTAGTTCTTTATGTTCGGTGGCCTCATCTCTTGGTCGGTGACCTCCCACAACCTTCATGGAGTAGTCCAGAAGTATCCTTGAGACTTGTGCAGTCCTCAGAGGTGCAGAGCAGTGTAAACAGAGGCAGCATGAGTATGGCGATGGATTTCCAAGCGGAGCCGAGCATGCATGCATTCATCCCTCTTCCCGAGGCCCCCTCTACTGCTTTCTTAGCTTAATTAATTCATTTGATTAGTTAAGTACGATGTAATATTTAATTAGCTTGTTAGTTAATTAATTTGTATTATTCTTTCGGTCCCTCCGTCGAGAGGGCGAATTGTGTAATAAGCGTGCATGTGTGTGATGCATGTCTTCCAACCCCCACTTCTTTCTCCCTTTTACTTAACTGCTTACGATGGTTAGTTCTAGGGCACGTTTCAATTAGCATACCTTATGTTATGCATGTTTGCATCATTCATTTGTATCGCATGCACCGGGCTTGGCGCATCATACTAACTGCATAGTATTTCAATTCCAAGTTGAATGCATGTATCAAATTGTCTCATATCATATGCCATCTTAGAATAGCCGAGCCTATTCTAGTTGCATTTTGCTTGTGATGCATTAGCCATTTTGACATAAACTAGGATCATGCATGATTGCTAACTAGTTTCTTGTTTTGGCTTGGAGTACACTGTGAGTGTTTTATGCTTTAGCATCTTGCATGAATGTGAGTGTTAACATGACAGCATGCTTGCCATGAGGCTAATTGCTTATGTGATATGATTGCCTGGTTGCCTGTGGGTGAAGGTTGGGTTGCTTGAATTGGAATAATTTATCGAAATCCATGTTTTAGCCTACTTGCGAGTAGCAAAATTCAAAACCATTTCCAAACAAATGGATATGCGATGCTTTATTCCAAGTTAGGCGATCTAGTCTATACTTGTGTGGTGTGTGCATCACATAGTAATTCTAGGCTAATAACCGGAATAAGAGCACCTAATGTTTTCAAAATTAGATATCATGGTTAGTAGAGGCCGATCTTTGATCGGGCGAGCGGGGGTGCTCATAGCTGACCTTCCCCAATCGCACCCAAGTTCCCAAGCCTAGACAACTTTGGTGATGACGGACATGTAGCCTTAGGCAACGAGTCAGGGTTTCCTAAATCTTCCCAAAACAAAATATTTAGGTGGCGACTCTGTATCTGGCGAAGCAGTCCCTATTTGGCACTTCTTTCTAAAAATCTGTTTTTCAAAACGATTTGCCGGATTTGGACTCTTTGGTGATTTATCGGTCTTGCATTACACTTTGCGGGATTAGATTCAGAACCATGACATTTGAGTCCAAACTGTAGTGAGCCCCAATGAACAAAACGGGATTCCCTCCCGGGACGTTTGGGGACGTTTACAGTTTCTGGCAACTCTGCTGGGGATTTAGAGAACTTGACTCGAACTCATGATATCTTGTTTTGATTACACTTATTGTTTCTTTGCATTGCATGTGCATTGGTGCACCTAGGATACAGTGTTTGCCGTCTGCTATTCCTGAACGGTTTGCTGGAGGCTGCGTACCATAAGGCTGACCGATTACGGGCTCTGCCACGATGGGAACACAAACCCCGATTTTTACCGGGGCACCCTTTTTGACCAATCGACCTAGTGCATATTCGGAATCCATAGTGACCATTCCAAACTAGGACAGGTTGCTTACCCGATTGTAGGTTGTTTGAAACTGCTGCGTGCATAGTGAAACCCTAGCTCCTGACAAAATAGGGCAGGGAAACCCTATCCCAACGTAGGGGTGCTTTGGCTCTCGTTTGCTTGCTACATGCTGTTAGAATGTATTTCTACAGGATTGTGCGTATCAGTTTGCAAGTCCAGGTATTAGACCTGTGGGTATCAGTACCAGTGTTTTTGAGAATCAGTTATATCTGCGGGTATCAGTATGTTTGAGAATCAGTTATATCTGCGGGTGTCAGATTCAGTTTTGAGGTAGTGATTTGGGGAACAGTAATTCAGTTATATCTGCGGGCATCTGTCTTGGTAAAATTGAGCTGAGATGCTGCATGTTTTCTCTTTTAGTCCAAAGATTCGGTTCAGAGCAACCAGTGTTCCCTTTTTGCTAAGGCAAGGCAGAGAAAGGCCAGTCAAGGCTCACCGGTTCATCAGATCTGTCAGCCATCAGTTGCGTCGTCTCCATTCAGTTCAGCAGACTTATGATGACACAAGATTCAAAAGAAATTGTGGTCATGGCAGCCGCATTGGACCAAGGAAACATCTTACAGGACGAGACCAATGTTGAAGTACCACATCCGCCTAGGTCGCCTGTCGCGTACCCGATCTGGACACCCCAGTTGTGTCGAGCTCGTGAGCCCACCACGTTTGAATTGATGGGAATGATTGGTGATCTTCAGCGATCTGTGGCTGATCTCGCCTACGGAACGTCGGCTTCGCCACCAACTACATCCTACGCCGGGAATTTCATACCGCAGGAGCCCCCGCTATTAGGGCGAATTGTAATTGAGCTCAGCCAACCTAAGGCTGTCTCAAGCTATGGCCATGACATGTCAACAACAACCGGGTTCCACTCTGATGTAGTAACCCAAACCCTCGATCAAGCTGAGGCTAGAGGTAAGAACAAAGTGGGAACACATGCTGATCCCATTGAACAACTGCCGTAGGCAGTCGAGGCTTTGAAAGCCGGAGGATTGAATAAGCAGCAAGTATTCGTAGTTGTGGCTAAAACTGTGGATGACGCTTTCCTCGCTCCGATCGAGGGCAGTTCGAGTCAGGCAGAAAATTGGGATAGGAACCGTCATACCAAAACCGTTCCCTCTAACCCTAACTCTGCACCTGGAAAGGATCAGAAAGCCAAGGCAGCACCTGCCGATCCTTTTGCTTTTGCGTCCGGCAAAAGTCAGCAAACCTTGAAGTATCTACCCCGTGGTCGCAGGGTATTCCATACCCTTTATATGCCTTTGTCTAAGGCGCTCCAGATCCTTGCCGAAAAGGGCCATCTTAGACCCCTTGAGCCTCGACCTCTCCCGAAGAATCTCCCTTCCTCACATGATGCTGCCTTGTACTGTGCGTACCACCAGCAAACCGGCCATAGCACTGACAACTATTTCCGTCTTCGTCATGAAGTACAGGATTTGATCGACAATGAGGTCATCCTCCTATCTACCTCAGCAAAGTCTGTTACTGCTAAGTTGTTAGATTTTGAGGATACTACAAGTATGTGATCAGGAGTTGGTCCACCTGCGGGCGGCGCTCAGTTTACTTCGGATGTGGCGTATGGCACGCACTTTTGAGCACTTTCGAATGCTAGTTTTGGATTTTCTGACTTGGGTGTTCAATCAGCTTTGTTATCTTGTATATAGGTAGTTTTTTTGTACTAAGTCGGTCGGGTCTGTCTTGTTGTGTCAAGTCAGTCCTGTTGTACAAAAGTTCGGTGATTTCAGGGGTGTTACCTTGGATATCACTATTTTATTTTGTGTTTATCTTTTTGCTTCCTTTTGAGTCTGTTTCTGCTGTGGAGCCAGTTGCAACCAGGAAATCTAAACGAAACAGTTGTGGCTGTCATGTTTTTGTGCTTATTGCTACTTTGAGCCTGTTGTGCCAGCAAACTAGAATGAAATGGCAGTACATTTCACCTGCTCTTTTGTGCCTATAAGTCATTGTATTGACCTAAGTTTTTTCAAAACTTTTTGAACACTGCGGTGAAAACAAAAAGGAAGGAATTCCTCGGGATTTGCAAAATTTTTTTTGATCAATTGAGAGAAAGAAAGGCGTGCTAAGCCCTTAATGATTGAGATCATGCTTGTTAACGTGAGTATTGAGATGGATCCTGGCTTGATCCAGATTGGTTCTACACTGTCTTCAGCGTGAGCAATTTGTCGCTTTCTTAAAAAATTAAAAAAAATGTTTTGCGCCGTCCTGTGAAGACCTGTGCGGAATCGCTCTTGAGATTGTGCAGCTTAGGATCACTCTCAGCCCCGGGACTCGACCCCTTACTTTCAAACCTTGAACTTGAACTCTGAATGTTCAACGGTCAACCACGATGTAAGACCTATGTGGCCGGATTTGAAGCACCCTTGGAACTAGGGGCAAAAATGTCCGTTGCGCTCGAAGAGTCAAAGATGAGTCTTTTCTGGAAACCAAGGAAGACTGACAAGAATGCCAAATCCCAGAAGGGAAGAAAAAAGAAATTTTTGTTGAAGAACAACCGAGTTCCTATCCACAACACAAGGGGCAAATTCAGCCCCCCCATTGGATGAACTCCTGCATCATCAGTAAACAGCAACCATTCTCCTGGATTCAGGTGGCGTTAAGATCTTAAAACCATTTGACATGGACAAAGCTATACTTTTACCCTTGAGAGGCTCGTTGGGCCGAAAACCCGAAAGGGCGACCCAGGCAAAAGTTAGAGTAAGAAAAAGAACAAAAAAAAAAAAAAAAGAAAAATGCAAAGAATGAAAAAAAGAAAAAAAAAATGAAGAAAATGAAAGGCAAAGATGAAAAAGAGAAAAGAAGAAAGAAATGAAAAGAATTGAAAAGAAAAGAAAAACAAAGCTCGCAAGGTTGAAAACCCGGAAGGGTGGCCTTGGCAAAAGTTAGAGCGTAAAAGGAGAGGTTAAATACCTGAGTGTACCTTAACCGGAACTATGTAAGGCTTGATTCCCATGTTTGGGATACGTAGGCAACTTCATTATGAAGTCCAGACATAAACACTTCCAAATCAATTGTGTCCATGTAATGGTTCCGATCATCTTTGTCATTTCTGTACCCGAGAGTTTGGTTGTGATCATCACTATGAGAACTGTTTACAGTAAGCTACGGCGCTATTCAGACAAGGGGCAACTTTCCGTTGCCACGAGTTGCCCTTCAGACAAGGGGCAACTTTCCATTGCCGTGCAGCGCCACTTAGAAAAGGGGCAATTATCCTTTGGATCTGAGGTTGTGCATCTCAAGAGTTGGTTTCGTGCTCGTTGAGCAGTAGCTATTTGCAAAAATAGTTTTTTTTTTTAGAATTTTTACTGAGGTTGACTAATTTTCTCAAAAATTATTCCATTTTTTTTTCAAAACTGGACCTTTTCTTGGACCTAAAAAGGAAAAATTTTCAGTGCTCATAGCCTAACTTGCATGATTTTGAATCAAAAGTTGCATAAGCGTGTTAATCAAACTCTTACATTGATCAAAATTGTTTTAGTAGAAAACCAAAAAAAAAAAATGGTCAAAAATGATGAACTAGGGGCACAGTTGAGTCAAGTGTTCTGTCTCTTCCCCATTATGAACATACTTGCCAGAAAGGGCACAGCGGAAGCTAACAGAAAAGGGCTGAAAGCTCTCAACATCCTCCAAGCAGCGAGGTATCAAGCCAAGTGCGAAGCACGAATTGGGATGGGTTGAGACATTTCACTCCCTCATCCAAAGCATTGGCTAAACGCCACCAGAAGAAATAGCTGCGAACTGATAGTGTTGGGGCATGAACCCACAATTTCCCGTTCATCCATCAACCACCCAGGGGAGGGATTGAAAAATGAGAGATTGAAGAATAAAGAGATGTGTGATGAGAGAAAAAGTGAAAAAAGGGCTTTTTCAGAAAAATAGAGATTGAGTGCCAGAGTGATGTGAGAATCACAAATGAGAAAGGGTGGGAAACAATACCCGAAGAAACTGGCTCCTCGTGACCAGGAGGTCTCTTCCCTTTGTAACACGTCCGTGTGTCGTGTCTTCTGTTGTTTCGTTCATCTCTTGTTTTGAGTCGTTTCGAGTGTTTCTTGATGCGTTTAGGTTGTTTGCCTTTTGTTTTTCTTTGTTGAGTCGTAGTGCACTGTGTTCAGTCGTAGGTTCAATACCCATTTAAAGACTCAATTTCAAAACAAGACCGTTTTGCGCTCAGAGTGCTGTGCAATTCTCTACATTTGTGCAAAACAAGATTTATTCTTTCATAAAACCGCAAGGTCCAACCCAGGTCATATGAGAATAGTGAATATTTGTGTTCTGGATTGCGAAGCAAAAGAAAAAAGGAAAATTTGGAGTATCTGAGTATGTTTCAGCTTCTGCTGATCCCATCTTTGCATCCCATCTTTTCCGATTAGACTGTTTGTTTAGGATTAGCCGTATGCAGAATAAACCAAGCGCTGTGTTATGGGCTAAATGTTCAGAATGAGCAGTGCGTTGTATGAGCTGTGTGCCGAAGGAACCAAGTGTTGTGTTGCGGGCTGTGTTCAGAATGAGCAGTCTATGTGTTGAACATGTTGGGAACTCGTGATTGGTCCCACTTCCAGTGCCTTCCGGTGTTGATTCTGCGAAGTCACACCTGGTGTTACTTCAATTTGCTTATCGAGTTGTTGCTCATTTGCTTATTGAGTTGATTGCTCATTTGCTTATCAAGTTGCTACCCATTTGCTTATTGAGTTGTTACTCATTTGTTTATCAAGTTGTTGCTCAGTTGATTACAAAGTTGTCGCAATTTTGTTTATCGAGTTGTTGCTCTTTCTTATCGAGTTGTAAACTTGTCAGGGTTTTATTATTGCTTGTTGAGTCAATTTGTTATGTTGGCTCACTACCTGGCCTAGTAGTACATGCATGTTTAATTTCCATTCGATTACATTGTTATGTAATATGATGCGATGCAATGCAATGCGATGTGTGAAATGGTAAATGCAACACCTTTTTTTAGCAAAAAGCTTGTTTCATTTCAAAGTACATAGTTTTGAAGAAAGCAAAATCTGCCTGAAGCAGTATAGTGTGCCTAAAGAAAAGCAAAGTAAGAAAAAGAAGAAAAGTAGCAAAAGTCTGGATCAATGTCAACTGGTCTCAGGCATGAGAGTCTGTCCTGGTTCTCTTCCTGGATAAAGGTCCAGGAGCATCGTCGTCAGCTCCACTATCTGAGCCCAAGCCCGAGTCATCTCCAGTCTCCTCCTCAGACGACTCTGCCTCTGCCTCTGTCTCGGACTCGTCGTCATCTGGAATCGGCGCTCGTGAGCTGCTCCCAACATGAGTGCGCCTCGCTTTGGTGCGGGGGAATACTGTGGCCCCTCGCCCTGCTCTCTTTCCCTCTCGGGCAGATACAGACGGTAAATGCATCAGTTATACTACGCGAAGCAGAGTATGAACGCAGAATGCAGTGTATGAGTACAGTGTATGAATGCCGTGAGTAGTGTATCAGAATAGAATGCAGTGTATGAGTACAGAGTATGAATGCTGTGACCAGTATATCAGCAACAGAATGCAGTGACTGAGTGCAGTGTATGAATGCCGTGAACAATGCTGTGAGCAATCCGTGGGCTACAATGTATCAAAGCTGTGAGGACCGCGTACCAAATGCCATGTTGACAGTGCGATGCATCAGATTATGTGTAAAACAGATTATGCACAGTTTGAGATTATGGTTGAAAGAGCTTACCGGGATACCGTAAATGGCCAGTAGGTCGAGGCTCCGCTGTAGCATCTCCATCACGGAGGCAGTCAACTCTAGAGACTGGCGAGTGTACTCAGCAGAAGCCTGTAAAAGTGTTAGAAGCATCAGTATTTTGCGGAATATCAAGAGAAATGAAATGAAATAACTGTACAGGATGCAAAGTGCAGTAGTACATATCGGAGGCAAACCATGGAATTCGACTAGCTCGTGATCAGCTGGAGGGGGAGCAATGGGGATCTGGTAAGTCTCCACACCCTGCCCTCGGCATGTCATCATCGTAGGTAACGCTGGCCACTCGCCTCTCTGCTTTCTCCGAGATCTGCTCCTGCCACGGGCCCGAGCCACCCTCCGTTCTCCTACTCCGACCGCTGGCACCGCAGGCCTCTCCCTCTCAGCTCGGCGAGGACCGGTCAAAGGTGGCATCAGATAAGCCCGAATGTACTCGGCGTAGTCACCCTCCTCCCTGAAAGGCTCGGAGTCCCAGCCGATCGTGTAGTCTATCATCTCCTCGAGAGTGTACCTCTCGGTATGCCTCATATGAGTAGGAGGTGGCTGCAGGACTACCTGCTCTGGCACGCCTAAGGTCTGCAGTAAAAAGCGCTCCCCCAAATACCAGGCGCGGTAGACGGGGCCCTCTAGTAGAACTCTGAATCGGCCGTCTCTCGAGCACCGGCATACTGCTCCCGAACTGCAATGGGCAACGAAGCCCACGGCTGCCAGGTGATCTACAAATAGCAGGAAATATAGTTTGTTATCTGCTATTTAAAGTACATTGCAAAGCAAAGCCAATAAACTGAAATGTTTGACATATCTCGGCTGTGGTGATGGTGTCAAAATAGCGGCGGAAGAACATGAAGGGCTCCCGCGGCCTCCGCTCGCACCTCACGTCGAAGTGGTGGGAAAATGGGATCATGGGGGGCATCTCCTCGTCTGGTACTAGGGCAAGCCTCGGGAAATAGGCGTACACCCACAACTGCAGAGTGTAATAGAGCAGACATGAGCAGGCTTATCAGATAAAGTAGTATACAGATAAAGGCAGAAATTAGAGAACCATATGCAGTGTATTGTGCAATGTGCGCAGCGTATTGTGCAGTGTGTGCAATGTACAGTCAGTGTAAAACAGATTGTGTGTGCACAATGTGTATGGTATACAGATAATGTAAAGCTGAAATGTAAAGCAGAAAAGGGAATATGTACCTCCCAAGGCTACTTGATAGCCTCCAGCATTTTCGGCCGCGGAATGATAAGCTCATATATCCATAAAGTGTGGCCAGGCCAGCGCCACCCCAGTCATAGCCATGGATCCTGGTCACATCAACCAATACACTCAGCAGGTAAAGGGCGACGGTGTTTGCCTGGTCGGCGAAGAGCGTAGTCCCCATCAAGAACATAATGAAGCCACGAGCGTACTGCTCCTCCTCCTCCCGGGTAGTAGGCGCCTGGATCCGGAAGTGATCCTCGAACCATGAGTATCGCACAAACCCTGCTCGAGCAAGGGGTGACCGAGTGCCAAGCAGGTACATCTGAGCGGCATCCCACTCATCCATATCTGTATCAAAGGGGATCGGATCACCCCTTACCCCGATGCCGGTGAGCATCGAGAAGTCAAAGGGAGTCATCGTCATCTCCCCTGTGGCAGAAAAGTGGAAGGAATCGGTGGTGTCCCACCACCTCTCCACCAAGGCAGCAAGAAGAGGCCTGCTCGCAGTGAGGCGCAAGAGCCCCATGTAGAAACGCCCAAAGCCAGCCTGGTCAACGATCCGACGAACCGCGTCACGTAGCTCCATATACCATCCGCGAGCGACGGTATTTCCATACCCTCAGAAAGCATGGGAATCTCCCTGTTTTCAAAACAAACAAGTTGCGAAGCAGCGTCAGATATACAATGTTTGAATGCCTTCAGAATTTGCACAAATGCAGTGAAGGTGCATATATTCGAGTTTACACAAATTTTAGGTGGGCCAAGCATATGATGTATCAGTGTGTTTGAGTGGTCCAGTAAAAATGCAGTGTATATGCATGTGTTCAAGATTCAAACAAATATCGGGTTCGGGTGTGCTCGCAGTAAACTACAGCATATGATGTATCAGTGTGTTTGAGTGGTCCAGTAAAAATGCAGTGTGTGTGCACGTATTCAGATTCAAACAGATATCGGGTGCGGGTATGCTCGCAGTGAAATACAGCATATGATGTATCAGTGTATTTTAATGGTTCAGTGAAAACACAGCGTGTGTACACGTGTTCAGATTCAAACAGATATTAGGAGTGGATGTGTTCGGAGTGAATTACAACGTATGATGTGTTAGTGTATCTGGTTCAAGCAGTTAAAGAACAGAATCGACTATTGCAGTTATATGTTCTACATTGCAAAAAATGAAACAGAGAAGAGTGTACCTCAGAAGCGCCATGAGATAGGTGTGACTCTGGCTCGCGCAATAGAAGATTCGGTGGCATGCCCCTCGCAAAACTGCTGAAGTGGCGGATACCATCGGGAGGCAATACGTGTATCGCCAGCCTGTAGGTCGCCAGGTCGAACGGCCGAATGTGAAGAGGCAGGAGCTCAGCCTCGGGGTCCACGTCCATCGTTGGAGGACTCCCACCCAGTAGAACATCATCTGTCATCTCAAAAAGAGTGTGAAAATAGCCGAAAGTGTGAAAACCGGGTAAGAATGCGAAAAGTCAACCCTAAGGTCAACCCCGAGAGGGTGAAAAATGGGCGGAAAGGTCGAAGTCCAGAAAGGGCACAGAGATCGAGGAAAACTCGGGGGAAACAAACCCCGAGTGGTGGAAATCGAGAAAGAGGCACCGAAACAAAGTTTTGTTCGGTTCAAAATGTTCGAAATGGTGAGGGTTTCGCGAATCAAATGATGAAAAGGGCTCTAAAACCAAGGAAAAGCACGGATCGAAGGCGAGAGAGAGTGGGGGAGAGTTTTCGAGCTTGGGCAAGTAAGAAATATAGGGCTTGAAGCCCTATATTTAAAGACCCGTGGCTAATTGACAAAACTGCCCCAACACAGCAACTTTTGGCTGGTCGGCCAAATTGTTAGTTGGTCGGCCAAATATTTGGCCAGTGACCTTATTTCTTGGCCGGTGGTCTTTTCTTGAGGCCGGTGAGCCTCCCACACCCTTGGTTTGGTCATTTATGGGGTTTGGAACCTTCATTTGCTCAAGACAGTGCAAGAAAATGCCTTTTTGAAGCTTAACCAGCCTCCGTGTTGACCTTGAGCCGTGTCTTCTATGCGCGACACTTGATACGTACGAGGTGTATCCTTGATTTGTATCCTTTTGTCTCTTGCAAAATTCAGAATTTGCTTTATAACGTTTTGTTGTGCTTATAATGAACGCGCGTAGGTTATACGTCATTTCGCTTTTGCATGGTTATGCACATTCTTTATCTCGCATTGTCATGCGTACAATACATGCATTGTCATGCATTACCTCACGTGCATTATCATACATTTCCTTATCTTGCATTGTCATGCGTACAATACATGCATTGTCATGCATTACCTCACGTGCATTGTTATGCACATTCTTTATCTCGCATTGCCATGCGTACAATACATGCATTGTCATGCATTACCACACGTACATTGTTATGCACATTCTTTATCTCGCATTGTCATGCGTACAATACATGCATTGTCATGCATTACCTCACGTGCATGGTTATGCGCATTCTTTATCTCGCATTGTCATGCGCACGATACATGCATTATCATGCATTTTCCTTATATCGCATTGTCATGCACCTTCCTTATTTTGCGTTGTCATGTGCATTTCATTTGCATTGTCGTGCATTTCTTTACTTTGCATTGTCATGCATTTCTTGACTTGCGTCGACACGCATGTTTCGCTTCCACCTGCATTGTCATGCACTCTTCACTTGCGTCGACACGCATGTTTCGCTTCCACCTGCATTGTTGTGCACTCTTCACTTGCGTCGACACGCATGTTTCGCCTCCACCTGCATTGTCATGCATCTCGGTGCATGCAATTACTGCATTATCCATCTATGGCTTGCGCCTTTCCATGTTGAGCTTGGTCTGGTATGTGCCCATACTTTTCACGTTGAAGCACGGTTATGATATTATGTGTACGCACCTAGTGTTGAGGGTGACAGTACCATTTCCATGTTAGACGTGGTTTGTTTGTGTCCATGCCTTTCCTAGGCAAGATATGTTTTGGCCACGCGCCTTATCTATTACATTTCATTACATATAGAATATATATTGTATTGTATTTTGCATGCATTTATTGCATTATCCATCTATGGCTTGCGTCTTTCCATGTTGAGCTTGGTCTGGTATGTGCCCATACTTTTCCCGTTAAAGCACGGTTATGATATTATGTGTACGCACCTAGTGTTGAGGGTGACGACACCATTTCCGTGTTAGACGTGGTTTGTTTGTGTCCATGCCTTTCCTAGGCAAGATATGTTTTGGCCGCGCGCCTTATCTGTTACATTCCATTGCATATAGAATATATATTGCATTGTAGTTTGCATGTATTTACTGCATTATCCATCTATGGCTTGTGCCTTTCCATGTTGAGCTTGGTCTGGTATGTGCCCATACTTTTCACGTTGACACACGGTTATGATATTATGTGTATGCACCTAGTGTTGAGGGTGACGGCACCATTTCCGTATTAAGCGTGGTTTGTTTGCGTCCATGCCTTTCCTAGGCAAGATACGGTTTGGCTGCACGCCTTATCCATTACATTCATTGCATTGTAGTGCAGTGTGTTGCATCCAGCATTTAGGATCACGATCTTTCCTTAGCGGGTCATTCCTCACTTATATCATGCCACCCAATTACTTGTATTTTGTGTTCTGTCTACACACACATAGTTCTGCATGTGTACGCGCCTATTCCACTGATGGGATTGTGGTTTGAGGGTGTCGGCACCTTTTCTATGGTAGACGAATTTTGCATCTCTATCCCTTTATGATATTTGTGAGGTTTTTGTACTGCTTTTGGTTTGATCATCTCAAATACACTGCATATCACTTGCATTGTTTATTACATTGTTTTGTAAATATTGCATACCATTTTGCATCTTATACCCGTATTGTTATGCGTCACACTTAGGTTGCATTGTTTTGCATCCCTCCACTTGCGTTGTCACACAGTTTTAGATTGCATTGTTATGCATATTTCTAACGATATTGTACCTGTTAAGTTGCTTTCTTTTACAGGCACGATATTGTATGTACGGTTCATTTAAAGCTAGCACGACCAGACGAACCAGACAGGCATTGTATTCTCCGTGTGAGACGTAGCGAGAATTGAATAATTCTCTTACATCCTCTCTGCATTGTAATGTAGTTTGGTTTATGCTAGCTTAAAATTGTTGCATGTTATGCTTCGTTACAGCTTTCTTTGCATGATCATAAGTTATGCTTGGCTTAGTGCATTATCTTGCATTTTGCCCCTGCCCTCGGGCGCATATCTTTATCTGTAGCGTGTGTGCTTTGTCTAAGTCTTCGGCCTTGTAAAAAATGGGTCGTCTCTGGGCTTTGACATTCACTCCTGTCATTGTTATGACTTTCGAGTTCTGTCAAAGAGGGGCAACTGTAGACACCCCATTTTTGACCGTCCTCAAGACTTGGATGTCATCGTTTGAATACTCGATGATTATCCATGTTCGTGTTCGTCTCGAGTCCTTGGAAGTTTCAGCCGCGCGCCTTGCCTCAAGACCTCTCGACTTGTTTGTTTTGTGCTTGGTTATGCACCAAACACTTGTGTTTTGCTTCTGAGGATAGGAAATGGCTTGTTGGCCATCCCCACACCTCACCGGCCATGGCTTTAGGCCATCGGCCCTGTTTTTTTGCCATCGGCCAAAGGTTATGGCCGGTCGGCACCTTTTGTGGTCGGTCGGCCACCTTTGTTGATCAATCGGCCATTTCTACTGGTCAACCCCTTTCGATCTGCTTTTGATAGATATTTTATGCCAGCTGTAACAGCTAGCATCCACAATTGACCCCCTCCATACACGTGTATGGAGGGATTTGCCTCTTGGTTTAGCTTGCTTTGGAAGCTTTGCAATTTTGGAATTCTATAAAGAGGGAGCTTCTCCTCCCTCCTCAAGGGTTCCAGAGGTTCTGAAATTAGGGTTAGAGAGAGTTGTATCTATCTATCTCTATATCTCCCTCTCTTTACATATTTGTGTGTGTATAAGGTTGTTTTGTTCATACTTTTGCACTAGAACACCTAGCAATACACCATCCTTGGTAGCTGAGGTCCTTGGAGGTTAATTTTGGTGTTCTTGGGTTGCTTTGAACTCAAAAAACCTACTGGAACATTGTTCTTGAAGAGGGTCTACAAGGGTGAGCATCCTTACTTTATATACCCCATTTTGGCTTAGGCTTTTAGCCCTTCTTGCTTATTGTTTTAAGCTTCGACTATAACTGATAAAAGTTCTAATTTTGTGTGTTTTAGAACTTTGTTTAAGGTTACTTTGAGGTTTGGGGTTGACTCCCCCCTCCAAGGCCTTGTTAGGCCTTGTTTTAGGCCACACCTTTTGGCCATTGTTTTGAGCCTTGCATGGCCTCTCTACCACTGAAATCCAGAGGATTTTTAGTGGTGGAGAGGTGGTTTTGAGGTCCAAAATTGGAGAGGGCCATCCCCTCTCCTTGTTGTCTTCAATACTTGTCATATTTGCCTCATGTGTGAGCACCTTTGTTAAGGTCATGTTGGCCATGTCTTAGCTGGTATTTGTGCTTGTTTTTCCATGATATAGTACTGTTTTAAGTTGGTTTAGACATGCCATGTATGCTTCGTACACTTGTCTTGTAATCCCATGTTTTGGCCTTAACATGCATCATGTTGTAACATGTGTTTTTAGCATGAATTTGGCTCAACTCCATGAAGTTTCTAGCTTTTTTTTAGCATGCTAGAGGTCTTTTTTTGGTTGTTTTGATCATCCATGACTTGCTTTGTATAGCTACCATGCAAACTAGCTTATAGGCTTCGGGTGTTGGATCCTCTAGCATGCTTAATTTGGATCATTTCAGTGGTTTGGCATCACTTAGAATGTCATTTCAGTCCATATAGTGCGCTTGAATACTTGCATTTATCACCTATTCCATGCCTTGGATAGTTTGTGTTTTATGCCTCATGAATGTGTCATTGCGTATGCCATCATGCTTAGGCCTTTGGGATGCCATCTAGGTGGGTTTTTGGGCTCGTTTTAACATGTCATACCTCTGATTTTGGTTGCCTAAATCATGCCATGTTTGGTTTTATTAGGTGTAGTGCAACACCTCTTTGATGGCCTTGCATGCTTCATGTTTTTGCCCCTTTGTTTTGGCCTGTTTGGCCTTGGTCATTGCATGTTTTAGGCTCTTTTTGCCATGATTTAGAACTGTTTTGGGTCATACTTGCCATGTGCTTCACGTTTCGTGTAGCCTTGGTTTGAGTGCCTTGGCTAGTTTCAAGTTTTGGGCCTTCTTGCACGCCATGCATGTATTATTTGATTGGTTTGGCACCTCTCTTAACATGATTTCAGAGCTTAACATGTTAATCTAGTGTCCATGTTTGTCTTCTTTCGAGTGTACTTAAAAGTTGCCCTTTATGCCTTAGTCTTTAGGTCAATTAGCATGCATGTTTGTATGTGCATTTGCCCTCTTGTACTTAGCACTTTGGCCACTGATTTTGGCATGCTTGAGAGCTACCCATGTTAGTGTAAGTCCATCTCACCATGTTGTTGCATGCTTGTTTCATTTTGCATGTTGTTGCATGCTATACGTGTTCACATGTTTAGGTTGTATGCCTATTGCCTATTGCATGCTTGTGTTGCTTTGTTAAGTTCATCATGCATTTATTCCATTGGTCTAAGTATACTTTCCTTTGCATGTTGTTGCATGCTTGCCTTGTATGTTGTTGCATACTTGGCCCACTGCATATTGTTGTATGCTTAAGTTGCATTTAGCATGCTTGTTAGCTTGCATTTTGTCATGTGTTTGATATGTTGTCACATGCTTGCATATTTTCATGCTTGTTCACATGCTCACATTACATTAGTTTACTTGCATGTCTAGCTTGCATGTTTAACTTGCATATTTGCATCCCTCGCTCCTTGATAAACCATGATAGAGGTTAGGGGTCCCTCATTTGTTTTGTGTGCATTTCATTTGATATCAAATTGCACACTTGGCATCTTGGACCATCATGCATTGAAATGCGTGATTGATGGTCCGAGGGTCGAGAACCATACTCTTTTAAGTCTCAAACATGATAAGGAGGGTGGTGGTGCAAACATTGCTTTGAAAATGTATTGCCATGCTCTGTTTGTCCTCTGCTGCAACAAGACAGGATTCTGCAGGAATAGATGGTCGGTCGACCATCTTCAGTGCCGGCCGCCTATTAATAGTTGGCCGAGATTGCTACAAATGGTCGGTGGCCTCATCTCTTGGTCGGTGACCTCCCACAACCTTCATGGAGTAGTCCAGAAGTATCCTTGAGACTTGTGCAGTCCTCAGAGGTGCAGAGCAGTGTAAACAGAGGCAGCATGAGTATGGCGATGGATTTTCGAGCGTAGCCGAGCATGCACGCACGCATTCATCGCTCTTCCCGAGGCCCCCTTTACTGCTTTCTTAGCGTAATTAATTCATTTGATTAGTTAAGTACGATGTAATATTTAATTAGCTTGTTAGTTAATTAATTTGTATTATTCTTTCGGTCCCTCCGTCGAGAGGGCGAATTGTGTAATAAGCGTGCATGTGTGTGATGCATGTCTTCCAACCCCCACTTCTTTCTCCCTTTTACTTAACCACTTACGATGGTTAGTTCTAGGGCACGTTTCAATTAGCATACCTTATGCTATGCATGTTTGCATTATTCATCTGTATCGCATGCACCGGGCTCGGCGCATCATACTAACTGCATAGTATTTCAATTCCAAGTTGAATACGTGTATCAAATTGTCGCATATCATATGCCATCTTAGAATAGCCAAGCCTATTCTAGTTGCATTTTGCTTGTGATGCATTAGCCATTTTGACATAAACTAGGATCATGCGTGATTGCTAACTAGTTTCTTGTTTTGGCTTGGAGTACACTGTGAGTGTTTTATGCTTTAGCATCTTGCATGAATGCGAGTGTTAACATGACAGCATGCTTGCCATAAGGCTAATTACTTATGTGATATGATTGCCTGGTTGCCTGTGGGTGAAGGTTGGGTTGCTTGAATTGGAATAATTCATCGAAATCCATGTTTTAGCCTATTTGCGAGTAGCAAAATTCAAAACCATTTCCAAACAAATGGATATGCGATGCTTTGTTCCAAGTTAGGCGATCTAGTCTATACTTGTGTGGTGTGTGCATCACATAGTAATTCTAGGCTAATAACCGGAATAAGCGCACATAATATTTTCAAAATTAGATATCATGGTTAGTAGAGGCCGATCTTTGATCAGGCGAGCGGGAGTGCTCATAGTTGACCTTCCCCAATCGCACCGAAGTTCCCGAGCCGAGGCAACTTTGGTGATGACGGACACGTGGCCTTAGGCAACGAGTCAGGGTTTCCTAAATTTTCCCAAAACAAAATATTTTGGTGGCGACTCTGTATCTGGCGAAGCAGTCCATATTTGGCACTTCTTTCTAAAAGTCTGTTTTTCAAAACGATTTGCTAGATTTGGACTCTTTTGGTGATTTATCGGTCTTGCATTGCACTTTGCGGGATTATATTCAGAACCATGACATTTGAGTCCGAACTGTAGTGAGTCCCAATGAATAAAACGGGATTCCCTCCCGGGACGTTCGGGGACGTCTACAGATTATAATGGGTTTGGTTTGTGGTTTTGATTTTTGGGTTTGATTTCTATAATGGGTCTTCTTTCAATTTTCTGCTATCTCTTTCTTCTTCTCTTTTTTCTTCTTTTTCTTTCTTCCTTATCTCCTCTGAGTTATGGAACCTGGGAGTTATGGAAAGGAAGAAGAAAAGAAAAAAAAAAAAAATCAAAACGATGTTGTTTTGAATTTCGAGGCAGTCGAGCCACAATAAATTCGGGCTACGTAGCGGAACTGCAACTCTTTTTTGTTTTGTTTTGTTTTATTTTTTTTTTGTTTTTGTTTTATTATTATTATTTTTTTTTTTTTGAGGTAAGATGGAGGCCAAAAGGCCAAACAAGAAAGAAACACACTAAGATAAGACACTGCTCCTTTAGGAAGGGCCAATCAGCTGAATCCCAAATCGAAAATTGTTAATGGAGAAGGATTTTGGACAAATTGCAGTTCCACCGTAGCTCATAAACCTTCTGCGGCCATTCTATCTACACAACTATTATAATGTATTTGATTGAGAGATTTGAGAAGGAATTTAGAAATAAAAGGACAAATGTATGTGAAACTATGTGAAATATAAGTATATTTTATTCACATTTCACCTATCTTTTTCCTTTCTCTTTCCAAATCCCTTTCCAAATTCTCTAACCAAACACAGCATTAGCCTTTTTCCACACATGTAGAGAACAATTCCATCCCTTTTCCATGAGGCTCCAAATTTCCAACACGATGTTATGCCCCGGATGCATCCGATCTGGTTGCTCAATCAAGTCAAGAGCAACTTGTGCATCAGACTCTAAAAACCACACTGTGAAATCCTTTTACCCAAGATGCCAAAAGGCCCTGGAACATAGCTCACAAAACCTAGAACAGTCCCTAACCAGGCCACCAATAGGCAATCCAATCAATTGTTTGTATTCTACGAAATGGGAAAATTTACAGGCCTCGTTTGGGAACAGGCTTTTTTAGTAACTTTTTAGCTTTTTGGCTAAAATGTGAAGTAAAAAAAACTAGTATGTTTGGGATAACTTTTTGACTTTTTACGAAAAGATGTGCAAAAAGTAGAGAGAAAAGGGAATCTTTAACTTTTTGATATAAGTTATTAGCTTTTTGGTTTTTTTAGTAACTTTTTGACTAAAAAAGCCACTTGTCAAACGAAGTGGTACTATGTGAATTTAATTTCACTTTAATGGTTTAGTTTTGAGTTATTATAAATGGACAATTACAATACAGTGGCCTTTTTAAAAATTAATTACAAATTAATGAAAAAACTTATGATTTTATACTTTAGTTTATATAAAGTTTCTCACTAATTTAATTTATTTATTTTTATATGTATATTTACACTGAACTGATATTTCTCCTATTATAAATGAAAAAATTATATACAAGTGGCTTTTTAATAAAATAATTATAAATTCATGAAAAAATTATAATTATAATTAGTAATATTCATAAAATTTACCACTTATTTGAAATTATTTTCAACAAATTATACTAGATTGTAGATTCTTCATTATTAATTTAAAAATAAATATTGATTACATATGAGATAGAGGATGTACTCCACGGTTTAGGAGGAGATAGGAGATGGACTCCTAAACCGGATGTTATTTGGGAGGAGATAGGGGATGGACTTCATTGATACAGCAAATCTGTGTATCTATTGAAGTGTTGATACAACGAATATGTGTATCTATTGTGAAGTATGGAAGTGTTTTGTGTAATATTGATACAACAAATATGTGTATCTATTGTGAAGTATGGTAGTATTGTTGATATGAGCTGTGGTCTTATGGAAATTGTTTGGCCAGGTTCTGAGCCATATTTTTGAATTGAAAATCGGTTAAGTAAAGGAAAGAGGAATGAAACATAGACATGTTTGTCATGTAATTGAAATGGGTTATGAATTGATTTATGTGAGTTAAACATTTATCAAGTGCTAATGTTTTAGTTATTCCTCATATTATGTTTAGCATATCTCTACTAGGCATTGGCTCACCCTATATGGGACATCATTTCCAGGTTCAGGTATTATGTCACCTCCAAGGACGTAGCTTGGGAGGCTTGAGGCTATTAGACTCTTTTTGTTGTTTTGTTGTATTACATATATATCAAGCCAAAGGCTTATTTTGTATAGAGCTAGTACTCTCCTTTTTGTAACTAAGTGTTGACTTGGAAAGTTGTAAGCCTATAGAGCATTTACTTTTGTTGTCAACATGTAATACTTTTTGTAAGAATACTCTGATGATTGTAATATGAAATCTCTTTTCTTTATCGTGGGTGTTTGATATTATGAGTTTATTTTGAGGGCGTTACACATAGTGATTATTGAAAGACATAAAATTCATTAATCTCATTTATGAGAGATTACACACAGAAAAATTATTACAAAAACATAAGAATGAAATGGTTAGGACAAAAAGGCCACTACACTTAAATTTTGAAATAACAACCACCAGATTCTTTAAACATATTTTGAGTGATTTTTGAGTTTTTTTTTTTTTTAAACATATATGTCTTTTACTTTGATAATGAGAAAATTTTGAGATTTTTTAGACGTTTTGTGTATGTGGAATGATGATTTAATACTAATAATGATATTAACATATTTATCAAAGTGATATATAGTTGAGATATTTTGAATTTTCTTTTATGAGTTTTGATTTATATTTAGTTTATTTGTATTAGTTTGTATTAAAATATGATATAAAAAGTGTAAGTAATTGAATTATTTAAAAAAATATATTTTTACAATAATAAATTTATTAAAAGTTGAAATACATCTTTTTGATGGTAATGTTTGGAATGAGCTAAATTGATTAAAATAGTCAATAAAAACAAAAGATCTATACATCAATCAATTATTTTTTTTTGGTCATAATTATTTATTCAATTACAAAAAAAAATTAAAATTATAAATCATTCAAACATAAATTTTTTTTCATCTCATAAAGTAACTAAAAAACTAATTAAAATAGTCAAATTTCCAAATAGGGGTTGACTTCTACGAAAAACTATTGCCTGGTTTAGGAGTGTCACGTGATAATGCTCTCACCAATCGCAAACTACCATACTCTTTTATCTTCTCAAATCACTTAATTCAAAATCATAAAGCTCACATATTTTTTTATCAATTGCAACTGTTAATCCCAGGACCAACCAACAACTTGTCCTGTATGTGTCTAGAAGTGATTTGAAAATTTGGTTAAAAGTTAAGCTTTATTTGGTATTGGTTAATATAATTAACCTTTTGTGTTGAGATTTTTTTGTCTTATTTGGTTTAAATTTTGACTTTTTTTTAACTTTTATAAGAAAAAAAGTATAATGATTACGATTTAGATATGACATTTTATTTTATTGACTCATGTAACCTATTTTGGACTTTTGTGCTTCTTTAGTCCCAAAATAAAAAACCAAACGAGGGCTTAGTTTTTTTATTTTTTAAACTTTTTTATCTTTTTGTGCGTAAAACATGTAAGAGGTGATTTGATTCAAAATGTATTAAAAGTTAAAAGTTAGGTTTTAGCTAACTTTCCAAATTACCCCTATATAGGTATAAGGATAATCTTTTCGCCCTATCTCAATGAGAATATTCAGCAAGAATAGATTTTTTTTCTAGCGCTTGAAAAATTATTCATTGGTTTTAAGACGTCATGTGACGATCTTTTTTATCAATCATAAATTATTATGTGCTTTTATATTTTTTAATTATTTAATATAAGGTAATGTTAGAAATCTCAAATTTTCTACCAAATAAATGAACAAATGTCTCACATGGGTAATGTCTCACATGGGTCACACCCATATGAGACATTTGTTCATTTATTTGGTAGAAAATTTGAGAACTATAATATTTTCCTTCAAATATAAAATCGTAAATTTCATCTCTTTTATCAATCACAACACATAGAGCGTATCACATGACACTACTCCTAAACCAACCAATAAGTTCTCATCAACCTGAATCCAACTTATATTTATTAAATATATTAATATGTACATATTTATTTAATTTTTTTAATATAATATAACTAAAATACTAAAATATTCCACGCAAATACTCATTTTTACTTTTTATTTATTTATTTTTATTTCACATCTTGGCCCGATTTGGTGGAGTTTTTTTTTTTTTAAAGTTAAAAGTTGATAATAAGAAAGTAAAAGTTAAAAGTACTTTTACCCCAACTTTCAAATAATTAACTTTTTTCAGCTTATAAGCTATTTCTGTCTAATAAACTATAAGCAGAAACTACTTCAAACAGTCTGACACTGACTCTCAAATCAAAATAAACTATAATCACCACAAAAACTATAACAAACAGTCCCCTTATGTCTTTTAACTTTCATCATTTATTAATTATTATTTGTAATAAGACATATCACTTCTCATTTTTATTAACAGTAGGTCTGGGAAAAGTGAAATGCATGGCAAAGATTGAAAATTTGTATTATAAGACCCATACACAAAATAAATCTAAATCACACATGAATATTTTTGAATAAATTTTTTGAATGTATTATATTTCTCTTTTATTAATAGGATAAATTATAAATATACCGCTTGAGATTTATTTAAAATACAAATTGCCCCCTATAATTTAAAAAATTATAAATGTCTCCCTATCAGAATTTTTTTATTTAACAGAATTAATTGAAAAAGTAAAATTTTTAACTGTTCACCTATACAATAATAAAATTATTTAAATTATTAATTAAAGCAAAATTTTAACATTATTAAAAACTGTTAATTAATTTGATGATTTATGAATAAAATGATCTATTTGTTATGAATTAGAAACCTTAAAGGGTATAATATAATTTCTAAAACTCAAAAAAAATAATTTATAATTTAAATAAACCTCAAGGTGTGTTTGTAATTTTTCCTTATTAATACTATCATTCTTAATGTTATAAGATTAACCTATCCTCGCCTTACCCTGCAGCACCCAATATGATTTTGGATGAAACAGGTAATTATAAACCAGTCCTTGATACTTTGGGCTCACCTTGTCATCTAACAATGAAGATTTAGTCGCCTGTTAAGTTTTTTAATTATGTAATTCAAACATATTTAATCTTTAAAACAATTACAAAAATAAAATATATACCTATAAGTATTATAAATTAGTAAAAAAAATAAAAATCCTACCTAAATAAGATTTTATTATAGAAGAATCTTAAATTCGTATTTTGTCTTTAAAAAGTGTTTTATTTCACTGTGTGTTTAAGTTAGTATTAGATTTTAGCCTTGCCAAAGAATTAGATATACTAAAAAAGTAGAATTAGATAATTTAAATAATAATACTTCACTACAAATACTAATAGAACAAAATAATACATTAATTAATCTATAAAAAGAACTTAGCGCAAAATTTAAAAACAATTAATTAAAAATTATAAACGAAATCTGACATATAATACTAAGTAAAACCAAACACAGTCATTGTAGAATATAAGAAAAAAATACTATAAATAATTACTTTTACCTTTATAAAGGAAATTTACCATATGAATTACGTCACCTTTTTTAAAATAAAATTTTAACTAAATATTTACTAATTAATTATATTTATGAATTTATATTTTATTTATATAACCATTTCATCGATCAAATAGATTTAAATTAAATATTTTATAAACTTAATAAATTTAATCGATGTTTAAGAATTTAACGATGACTTAGAAACTAAATAAATTTAGTAATAATTTTTTTTTGTTACAGGAAAATCCTCCCTACTCTCCTGCATGTCCAAGGTAGTGCCTCTTGCAGAGAACCCCAGAATGTCCTGTTAGCCGTATCTAGCGAGGAGACTATAACCTGAGAACTTACCTCAACCTCCCAAGACAAGTTTTGCTTAAGTCAGGATTCGCACAACAGGAGAGCATTAAACTTATACCAAGTGCTGATTAGACAACTTAAAATTCAACCTCTTCATCAACTGTGCTAGGCTCAAGAGATTGGTCCAAAAGAAAATTAAACCTGTGACCTGGGGACTTAATTCCCAAATTGAACCGACGATGTCACTCACCCCTAGGTTATTTAGTAATAATTTAAGAATATAGAGTGCAATAAACTCTTAAATTTATGGTTGGTGTGATTTCAAGACAAAGGGAAATGTTATTATGGAAATATGTGAACTTGGCAGATCTTTTGAGTATGTATGTATAATTAAGTGGATGTAGGGTTGTTGTATAAATGCATGCATCTCAAGTTTCTTAAAAAATAAATAAATTAGTAAATAATTGTTCGTGCCGTAGAATGTAAGACTTTGGACTTGAATGTGGTACGTACGGCGAGCAAGAAAAGCTCCTCTGATATTCCTACTTAATTCACCTCTCTCTCTCTCTCTCTCTCTCTCTCACTCGCGCGCGCGCGCGGGGCAAGCAAGAAAAGCTTTTCACTTCCACAAGTCAAGGTAGTCAGTTCACCTCGCATTCATCCTAACATTACATTTAAATTATAGATTTAGATAGAAAATTAGAAAGAAATATATATATATATGAAAAAAAAAAATCATTCATATTTATTTCATTTTTTGTTTTAAATTTATATCTAAATTTATAATTCAAACACAACATAAATATGTCTAATCATTCATGCATCACAAATACACATGTACATAATTTTCCTTGATGCCTTTGCAATCCTGAATATTAGAGAAGTTTGATCAGGATAATAAAGAAAAATTTTCATTTTAAATGTATTATATTCTCAATTATGACTTCTTTAGTCTATAATTATGAGTTAACTGACCGTAATAACAACTCATTGTGACTGGAGATTATTTTTTTATTTTTTATTTTTTTTCTTTCCCTTAACGACTCGATGAATTGATTATAAGCTAGTTGTGATTTTTGTTCTAATTTTGTCTAAAGTGGCCTTAAAGTGGTGAGAGAAATTTACAACATACAATCTTAAAAAAGTACATATGAAAAAATGTTACAATTTTTTGTTATAAAAATTATAAATTTTCATGGTGTTGTGATAAAGTTATAAATAATGAATTTATAATGTGCACCATAAGATTATGAATGATAAAGTTAACACTTAATAATTTTGTTATGATATTTTATAATGAAAAAAGGTTATCAAATGTATACAATGTACACCTCATTGTAACATCACCTTGTGTTTGGTCGGGGGATTTGAGGAGGGATTTGGAAATGGAAATGAAAATGGAAAAGATAAGTGAAATGTGAATAAAACATATCTATATTTCACTTAGTTTTATACATTTTTTCCATTTCCCTTTCTAAATCCCTTCCTAAATCTCTCAACCAAATACAACATGAGTGACAATTTGATAAGAATCTATTGTGCTGCTTTGATTATAACTAAAAATAACTTAATTATGAGGCTAAATAATATCAAAATCACAATATTATGACTTGTATATAACATACCAAAAACAAAATGTTTATTATACAATTTTCACAAAAAAAGTCAAGTACGGATTCTTTAGAATAATTTTTCTTAAAGTGATGTATTATATAACTAAAATGTTTACTCTTAGGATGGATATTTGCTCACGAGGATTTAAGATTTTTTTCCCGATTTTTACTATGGATTTTTGAATTTTCAACACTCACAGTAGTCCCCTCTTCTCTCAATCCTCCTCTCTTATTATTGTCGGTATTCTTCTTCTTCAACTCTGACTTTGGACAATGACCAATCTATAAGAATGCGACAACAGAGTTGAACAACAAAAACAAAGACGATGGCGATAGGAATGGCGACGAAGGGGCTGAGCTTTCTTTTATATGGATATCTTATTTTTCAAATCACATCTCTAAGTAGATTAGTAATCTTCACATATTGTTGCAGATTCTTTAACAAATTTTGTAGTTTATTGTTATGGTTTCAATATGTTTTCATATTTAGTCCTTTTTTGTTTTTCTTTTGTTCAATATGATATTAACTTTTATTTTAATATAAATGCTTTGTAACGTTTTCTCTAGAAAAAACAAACAAAACATTAGCACATATGTACATATCTAATATACATTTGATGTTTGGGAACTTTTAAATAAGTCAATTTTATTATTATTATTATTATTATTATTATTATTATTATTATTATTATTATTTTATCTTTAGTGATTTTCTTTTTTCAAAATTATGTTAACTTTCTTTTTTCATGTTTTTAAAAACTTTTTTGGTCTATCTTATATAAACAAATCTAAAAATAAAAAATTTCAAAAAAAAATAAAGAGCCAAAATAAATAATAAAAAAAACTATTTTTTGCTTGTTTATCTTTTCTAAACTTTTTCTCAAAGTTTTAATTTTCTGATTTGTCAAGTCAAGTAAAATTTAAAAATATAAAAAATTTTAAAATATCTTTAAAAAATTCACTGAAAACAAAAATAAACCCTAAAAAAAAAAAATAAAAAAAAAAAAAAAAAAAGAAACTGCACAAACCCCCCCCCCCCCCCAAAAAAAAAATGACAATAACATTTTAATAATTATATATAAATAATTATTTTAAACTTGTTAACATTCATTAAATGTTATGTACACACCACTCTTTGCAATGAATTATAACTTCAAAATCTCTCCCCCTCTCTCTTATGTGCAATATCTATCTGCTTTGTGTTCATTTTAATTACGTAATGTCAAGATCATGAAATTTTTGTATCAAATTTGCTTATCATCTAATATGATACCTTTAAACATCAATCATGCATTGTCGCAATGTATTAAAAAGATCTATTATTTCACTAATTCAATAATGGCACGGAAGTAGTACCTCACACGTCATTCATGATGCAATGCAATGAAAGATAAGATTTATTTGAGCAACGGTCTGGTGTTAGTGGGTGGAGTTTGCTCTTCAGAAGATCCTTGTTGGCCTGGGAAGAGGAAGAAGTTCAAAGACTACTCCACTTGCTTCGCAATGCTCCAGCATTTTGTAATAACAAACCAGATGAGTTAAAATGGAGGGCAGATCCTTCGGAGGTTTTTAGTGTTGCCTCAGCTTATAACCGGAGTGAATCTCTGCTGGGGCCGGTAAAAGCAGTGGCGGACTCAATCTGGAACAATTTCGCCCCTCCCAAAGTGCAATTTTTTGGATGGTTGGCTTGGCTCGGCAAGGTAAAGACCTCTAATTTTCTCCATAGGCTTGGGATCTTAGATGGCAGTGTCAATTTGGCTTGTGTTTTTTGTCAAAATGAGATTGAAACAGTAGAGCACATTCTTCTTTTTTGCCCTTTCGTATGGCTGGTTTGGTCCAACATTATAAGATGGTGGGGTGTGCAGTAGGTAATTCCAGGTTCGGTGGATGGTTTGTTGCAGTGGTGGCTTGGCTGTAGATTGAAAAAGCTGGAAAAGAAAATTTGGATGGTTTCACATCTGGCTATCCTTTGGTCTACTTGGAAGCATAGAAACGACTGCATTTTTAACGGATCTCAACCAAATTTGGAGGCTTTGTGTGAAATTGTGAAGGTGAGAGTAGCCATGTGGCTCAAAGCGTCGCCATTCCAGGTGGAGTACTCTATTAATGACTTGGTCTTTAATCTGCCACAAGTCAAGCATTGTCTCAGAACTGGAGGGTGAGCTTGGCTCTGCTGGGTAGGATCTCTGCTGGTCTGTCCAGCATATCTCTAGTGTACTACTGCACTAGGATGTGTGTCTCTGGGCTGCCGGGTCTGATCTGTTTGGTTCTGTTTAGGTGAATGTGGGTCTGCTGGGGTAATGTATTTGAAAACACACAATCAATAGTGTCCACAAGATTAGAAGGTGCCCACCAGATTAGAAGGTGCCCTTGGTGTCCAATTCTACTGCTGTTTAGATGGTCTGCTGGCTGCTGTGTCTAGATGGTGCCCAGCTGCAGTTTTGTGACTTGTTGGTGGCCTTTTGGTCTGCTAGGTATCATTCAAGGAAGGCTGCTGCTGGTTTGCTGCTGGTTTGTGATCTGATCTGTTTTTAGGGAATGTAAAGTTTCTGCATGTTGAAGTGCTGGTTGATGGGCTGAGGTGGGCTGCAAATGGTCTGGTCTGATTCAGTTTGGTATATGAGGATGGGTGGTGTTCCTAATCTGCAAGGGAGTTTTAAACTGGTTTCAGTTCTAGCTCACAAACTAGGTGGGAGGTCTGGTTTCTGCCTGATGCTGTGCTGAATTGCTGGTCTGTGCTGAATTGCTGGTTTCTGCCTGATGCTGTGTCTGATTGAGAGAGTGTGGTAGGGTGGTGGTGGAGAGCTACTGTGGAAGATGTGATAAGCTGATTTGCCTGTTGAAATGCTTATTGATGGGCGGAATCAGTTTTGCATTTGAGGATGGTTGGTGGTCCTAATCTGCAGGGGAGTTTTATACTGGTTTCAGTTCAAGCCCAAAGAGTGCAGTTGTGTTGGTGCATAGCTTCAGTTCAATTACCAAGGTGTTTCAAGACTGCAGTTAGTAGCATTGATATAGGCATTGAGAATCTTGGCACATCAGATCTAGGCATCATTGATGGTCAAGTTAAAGATAGCTTTGGTTGTTTGGTTTGGTTCTTCTTTCTTTCTTTTTTCCGTTGGACTCTCACCAACTCAGGGGTGCTAGCAAATGATAGGGTGAACTCGGTGGTGCCAACCTAGTTGGGATCATGTAGCTCATGGTGATGCTTTTTGCACTTCCCTTTCCTTTATTGATGTAATTGTGTCTTGTACCTTGTACTTGTTTTATTTCATCAATAAAGTTCCTTTTTTGCCGATCAAAAAAAAAAAAAAGATAAGATTTATTCACTAATGCATTAATGACATGTAAGCAAAGGCAAGGGAAGCAAGGGATGTACCAACAAAACGAAAATGCGGCTGACCCCTAGTAATTGCCGACCCCCAGTGACCCCAGACCACGTGGCTGTGGGTGATTAGAAGGAAAGAAAAAAAAAAAATAATTGACGAATGGCGCTGCGCCACGTCACTGGGAGTCGACCCCCAGTGGGGGTAGGAATCACGGTTACCAACAAAATCATAGAATTCACTCTTATATCTATGCATGTATATTTTTGGAAAATTTCAATTCAGGGTGATTTTGAAAAATAAATATAAATAAGTGACAAATTTTATACTTGTTAATAATTAAAAACAATTTTTTTTTTTCATAAATTTGTAATAATTTTCTAAAACTATCACTAATCCACAATTTCTATTGTATTTTTGTGCAAGTGGCATAAAAATATATAAAATTCTCTATTCTTTTTAGTGTTAAAGAGTTTTTTGCAATGTCAAATAATTGAATCCCATAATTCATAATGAGTTTTTTTTTTTTTTTCTCTGGTTTTTGGTTGGTTGCTTACCAACTTCGGGGGTGCTAACAAATGATAGGATGGGCTCTTTGGTGCCAATCTAGTTGGAATGAATTAGCTCATCATGATGCTTTCGCATTTCCTCTCTTTATTGATGTATTTGTTATGTATCTTGTTCTTCACTTTTACATCAATAAAGTTTCTTTTTTGCCGATTAAAAAAAAAAAAAAAACTTTATAATCTGTATCCAAAGTCATACCTTTCACAACATGGGCCTAAAATTGAAATTGTGAATATTGAAATCTACCATCTAAATTCTAATAAATATTTTTATTTTACAAATTCTTATAGAACAAAGCTCATTAAACATTGTATGTGATCATTTGAGAATGATTTCAAACACACTAAAAATAATTTGATTCGGAAAGTATCTAAAATAAAAATTTATCAAGTACCTTCTAATTTATGTCACATAAATGCAGACGCCTAAAACAGGAGTTGAGAACTTGAAAAAACAAGAAAATGTGGAAGTTGAAGATTGCAGAAGGTCATGGACCATACTTGTTTAGTACCAACAAATATGTTGGTAGACAAATTTGGGAGTTTGACCCTGATGCAGGGTCGCCAGAAGAGCGAGCAGCAGTTGAAGAAGCATGAGAAGAATATAAAAAGAAATTCAAAAAAGATCGACCTCAGGCTCTACCTTGTTTTGATCTTCTGATGCGAATGCAGGTGAACACATACAACCATTACATGACCAAATAAATATAAATATGCAGCTAGCATAAGCATATCATCCAACAAGTTCACAGTAATGTATCCCAATTATAAGAAAATCAAACAGTATCTTACTAATTTTTGCTTGTCAAATCAACACATAGATCTCTCAAATCACTCTGCACCGTACCTAAAAACTTATCATTTTTTAATAATTCTGAAGACCAATAAAAAAAAAATCCAAAAAATGGATAGGTTTCTCTCCAGTGCACTGGAATGTGACAAACTTTTTGAATTGTTCACTGACTTTACATATATTTTGATCTTCAATCCACCGCTTAAAAAGGAAAACAACAATATTGACCTAAGCATACCACTGGTGAGACTAGGGGAGAAAGAAGAAGTGACCTATGAGGCGGCAACAATTGCTTTGAGGAAAGCTATTCGGTTAAATTGCGCCATCCAAGCAAGAGATGGGCACTGGGCCGCTGAAAATGCTGGGCCGATGTTTTTTACACCATCCCTAGTAAGTGTTCACTCCTATTTCATTGGGTATTCGCTTTCTGTTTTCTATTTTCATTTTGCAGAAAACACAACAAAACCAATACCAATCGTACAATGTTTCACATGTGCATATAGAATTACTAATCAAATTTTCACCTAAGTGTTGGTAATGCAATATAACTAATGCAAATCATTATCCTACACATAAGTGGAGCAATTAATACTATCCTAACATGGGAACACAAAAAGGAGTTGGTTCGCTATATCTATCTTCATCAAGTATATATTACACAAGATCCAAACACAACCTTAATGTTCAATATCAAAGTCATTAATGAACTATGTATCCAAAATGTGGCAAATGTCTGTATTATGCAGAATGATGATGGTGGATAGGGATTTTACATAGAGGGCCATAGCACCATGATTGGCTCGGCACTTAGCTATGTTGCTCTGAGTTTGCTCAGAAAAGGGCCTGATGGTGGACAAGATGGGGCAATGACAAAAGCCCGGAAATGGATACTTGATAATGGTGGTGCTACAAGGATACCCTCTTGGGGAAAGACTTATCTATAGGTAAAATTAATACAATCTCAATAGTAAAAAGAAAGTAATATATGTCACTGGATACATATTTTCATTTTTTTTCACCTCCAATGTGGACCATAAAATACCATGTAAATATAAGATTCATAATAGGACGAATTACACTAACAGTTTCTGTAGTTTGAAGCTTGTGTCACTTTGGATTACATCAATAGTTTGAAGCTTGTGTCACTTTGAAGCTTGAGATAAGAATAAACACAAGTTTATGTATTTTGAATTACATCAATAAATTTATTTTTTTGGCTAATAAATTTACTCACCACTTAACTACTTGGCATATATTTAAAAAATAAAAATAAAATAAATAAAGCCTTAAGTTTATGCTACTTTACATGATTTAACTTTTGTTTCTTTTTGGCCCAAACATTGGATTACATCACCACATAGCACACCAATTTATTATAACAAAAACCTAATGCATCCACATACCAGTAGGTTGTTGGTTGAATATTTTGGTGATTTCAAACCATCGGCCAGAACAAGTCGTGCAGGTTACAGAATGTAACGCCCTCAAAATAAACTCATAAATCATACATTCGTGACATCCATAAACATAAGAGAAATAAACATATTTCCATTCATCAGAGTATTTAATCCAAAAGTAATACATATTGACAACAAAAGTAAATGCCCTACGGGCTTAGAACTTTCCAAGCCAACACTTAGTTACAAAAAGAGAGTACTAACTCAAAATACAAAATAAGCCCTTGGCTTGAATTACATGCAATACACAAAATAATTACAAAAGTAAGCCTTCAGCTTCTAAAACCTCCCAAACTAAGTCCTTGGAGGCGGCATATCACCTGCACCTGAAAATAATATCCCATATAGGGTGAGCCAACGCTCAGTAGAAATATGCTAAACATAATATGAACAATGACTAAAACATGAGCATTCGATAAATGTTAACACTGGTCAACCAACTTACAACGCCATCCAATCCCATGACAAATATGTCCATGTTCATTTTACTTTCCTTTACTTAAGAAATTTCGATTCATAAACGTGGCTCAGAACCTGGCCAAACAATTCCCATGAGGCTACGGCTCATGTTAAAAACTTTTCCAACATCAACAATTCAAACGAGATCATAACTCATAATAAAACACTTTCATAATTCACAATTCACATGAGATAACAACTCATATTAAACACTTCCATACTTCACAAATGATACACATATTTGCTGTATCAATGTCATATTCAAACACTTCCATACTTCATAAATGACACACAGATTTGTTGTATCAATGGAGTCCATCCCTTATCTCCTCCCAAATAATATCCGGTTTAGGAGTCCATCCCCTATCTTCCCCTAAACCGTGGAGTACATCTCCTATTTCCTCCCACACAATACAATGTATATAAACAATTATCATATACACGATCAATCAATATACAAATTTGATGTATTATTCCAACCGTCAAATTCAATGACATATTCAACCGATTAGTTTTAATTCACCTAATCATCATGCAGTGTCTACAACAATCACGACTATCCTCCACCGATAGCCCAAAACAGTTATTTCTAAACAGATAATAAATGCATTAACAGATAAATTACCAATATTTTCAAGGGTGAGTGATTAATCAATCCAACTCCACCATTCATTCTCATAACTCCTCAATTTCATTATTTCACAATGAAAGTCACTAATTACACTAATGACCCAATAAAACCCAAATACGACATTTTCCCTATTTTTCCAATATTGACCCAAAGGTCCAAATATTATCATTAAACATCCATAATCTCATTTTAGGACCCAAATACACATATATTGGCCAAAAGAACAAACCCCTCTTTTCATATTTGAAACCCTAACACCCACAATTACCCAACTACAACATTACATCAAAACGACTACAAGTTTATGTCAAAGACCATAAATATAAGTAGTTATCCCTACCTCAAAAGATGAGAGCAAATGTGATGATGGAGAATTTCCAAAGTGCTCCAAACTTCAAGCTTTTCGAACCAAAATGAAGAGCAAGCCAAACCCCACAATTTTTACAAAGGGACAAGGCTAGAAACACACTAGAACTAGATCCAACCTTAGAGAGAAGGTGAAATGTAGTAAGAGAAGCTCTCAAAATAAATTTTGAAAAGTAAGAGAGAGAGTGAGAGTTGAAAAAATTGATCTAAAAAAACGCAGCTGCCAACTGATATACGTATGACCCGCTCGAGCGGAGAAGAGGACGCTCGAGCGGAGAACTCAAAAACTGGACACGCTTGAGCGCAAGAATACCTGCTCGAGCGCCAAGACACAACTGCAAAACTCCACCCGCTCGAGCGCAAAGGAAAACCCTCTTGAGCGTGTATTACACTCTTCCAGTATTTTTATAGACAACGAACACCCGCTCGAGCGCAAGGGTACCAGCTCGAGCGTTACCCGCTCGAGCGCTACCCGCTCGAGCGTAACAAAATCCGCTCGAGTGTGAAAAACACATCTGCAATACTTTTGTAGACGCACAAGATGCTGAAAGTGTGCAAACTCCGCTCGAGCGCGAATAGATCCACTCGAGCGGACCACCAAAAATCTGGGCAACAAGAAATGGACTAAAGCTCAACCAACCTGTTCGAAACACACGCAAGACATTTCTAAACTCCAATCCAAAGCATTAAAGGATGGAAATGAAATACAGACGACAACAACTATCAATGGAACCGAGTCTGGAATACAGTAAATATGGAAGGAAAAACCAGGATCGCTATAACCTCCCCCTTTAAGGAATTTCGTCCCCGAAATTAGATACAAGTTTCAAAAAAAACATGTTTTTCTCAATTCTTAACAATATTACAACTCAATATTCAACAACCTGACCCATTACCGGTCATCTCATCTCTTTTCAAGAGGCAAATCACAATATATTACTCAATATGCATTATCAACATGCTCCCCTTGAAATCTACCAATTTCAACACATATTCCACCATTCAATTACATATTCAATGCCAACAATATATTTGCATTTCTAAAACAGAATTAACATATGTAATGTTAAAATAAACTTCCATTTCAAGGCAAGTTCCATAATACTTCCATAAACCGAAACATTTGCAATGTTTTACAACTTAAGACATATTCAATGCTCTTAAAGTTCATCAATATAACAAAATATACAACATATGCTCAAACATCCATAAATAGATCCGAATACTTCTCTCGGACCTCCAGTTCATGTTCCCAAGTGGCTTCTTCCACTCCGTGATGTTTCCACAAAACCTTCACCAAGGGAATGGTCTTGCCTCGCAAGACTTGTTCCCGCCTATCCAAGACCCGTACCGGTCTCTTCTCATACGAGGCATCCTCATCAACCTCCAAGTCGGTCCAATCCAATACATGTGATGGATCCGGCTCGTACTTCCGAAGCATACTAACATGAAACACGTCATGTACCCCGGACAACTGCGGCGGTAAAGCTAAACGATAGGCAACCTCACCAATCCTCTCAAGGATCTCAAAAGGGCCTATAAACCGAGGGGACAACTTCCCACTCTTCCCAAATCTCATCAAACCCCGCCTAGGTGATATTTTCAGAAAGGCATGATCACCCACCTCAAATGCCAAAGGCTTCCTCCTACGATCAGCATAACTCTTTTGGCAACTCTGGGCTGTAACAAGCCTCCTACGGATAAGCTCAACTTTCTCCGTTGTCTCCCGAACCAACTCCGGGCCCAACAAAGGTGCATCACCCACCTCGGCCAACCACACTGGAGAACTACAAGGTCGGCCATACAAGGCCTCAAATGGTGCCATACCGATACTCGACTGGAAACTGTTGTTGTAGGCAAACTCCACCAAGGGCAAGTGCCTCTCCCACGTCCCACTAAAGTCAAGGACACAACCTCGAAGCATATCCTCAAGGATCTGAATAGTACGCTCGGACTGCCCATCAGTCTGAGGATGATAAGCCGTGCTAAAGGTCAACTTAGTGTCCAAGGCACTCTGCAAACTCTGCCACAACCTAGCAGTAAAACGTGGATCTCTATCTGAGACGATCGACATTGGGACCCCGTGCAACCTCACTATGTCCCAAATATACAAGTTGGCAAGATGGTCTACCGAATCTCTTACGCGTAGAGGGATAAAGTGCGCCGACTTAGTCAACCGGTCTACAACCACCCAAATAGCATCACTACCCCGCTGAATCCTCGGAAGACCTACAACGAAGTCCATAGTGACATGTTCCCACTTCCACTCGACAATAGGCAAGGGTTGTAACAAACCCGCTGACCTCTGATGCACGGCCTTCACTTACTGACAAGTAAGGCACTTAGACACAAACACTGCCACATCCTTCTTCATTCCCCGCAACCAAAACTGGCGGCCCAAATCACGATACATCTTAGTGCCTCCCGGATGCACCGCAAGGCGTGAATGGTGAAACTCTCGGAGTACTTCCTCTCGGCAAGACTCCAGCACAAATAGACGGTCTCGGTATCTCACACTCTGGTCGGGATACACAGTCAAACCCTTCTCAATCTTCCCATTGGAGACTTTCTCTCGGAGGGATTCTACCTCAAGGTCACCTCTCTGTGCCTCTAACACTCGAGTCACAAGTGTAGGCTGCGCAACAACAGAAAACAAGGCCGCAGCCTCAACGGATTCGCCCAGAAGCAAATCAAACTCGCCAAGTGCACCCAACATCTCCCATTTTCGGATGGCTATACAAGCTACATCACTAATGGATTTCCTGCTAAGGGCATCGGCCACAACATTGGCCTTTCCCGGGTAATAGTGCAACTTGAAGTCATAATCCTCAATGAACTCCATCTACCTTCTCTGCCTCAAATTCAAGTCTCTCTGTGTAAACAGATACTTCAGACTCTTATGATCCGAGAACACCTCGAATCTCTCACCATAAAGGTAGTGCGTCCAAATTTTCAAGGCAAAAATCACAGCTGCTAGTTCTAGGTCATGAGTAGGGTAATTCCTCTCATGTATTTTCAACTGACGTGAGCCATAGGCTACCACCTTCTCCTCTTGCATCAGCACACAACCCAAACCTTCTCGTGAGGCAACACAATAAACCGCATAACCCAAACCTCTCTCCGGGATAATCAAAACCGGAGCGGTGGTCAATCTAACTTTCAACTCTTGGAGCGACTTTCACAAGTCTCACTCCATACATATTTGACCCCTTTCCGCGTCAATCTAGTCAACGGCGAAGCTAGCCTGGAGAAATCTTTCACAAACCGGCGGTAGTACCCAGCTAATCCCAGAAAACTGCGGATCTCAAAAACACTCTTAGGCTGTGCCCAATCCTGTACTGCCTCTATCTTGGATGTATCAATAAACACCCTTTCCCGGGAGACTACATGGCCCAAAGATTTAACCTCTCTTAGCCAGAACTCACACTTCCCAAGGTTGGCATACAACTTATGGGCTCTAAGCAACTCAAGCACCGCTCTCAAGTGTTCCTCGTGCTCCTCATCCAAAGGTGCATAAATCAGAATGTCGTCTACGAAAACGACTACAAAATGATCTAAGAATTCCCAGAATATCCGGTTCATCAAGTCTATAAATACTGCCGGTGCATTAGTGAGCCCAAAATGCATCACCAGAAACTCATAGTGGCCATATCGCGTACGAAATGCCGTCTTCAGAATATCCTCCTCCCTGACCCTCAACTGGTGGTAACCCGATCTCAAATCTATCTTATAGAAACAACGGGACCCCTTCAACTGGTCAAACATATCATCTATATGGGGCATAGGGTACTTATTCTTAACCGTAGCCCGATTCAATTTTCGATAATCGATACAAAGTTTCAAGGCACCATCTTTCTTCTTAGCAAAGAGGGCCGGTGCTCCCCACGACGAAGTACTAGGACGGATAAAGCCCTTATCTAGCAATTTCTGGAGCTGAATCTTCAACTCACTCAACTCGGCTGGGGCAAAACGATAAGGTGCCATAGAAATCGGCGCCGTGCCGGGCACTAAATCAATAGAGAACTCAATCTCTCGATGAGGTGGTAAACTAACAAGGTCCTTGGGAAAAACATCCGAATACTCGTAAACCACTATCGGCAACTCAATCCCGGTCTCATCACACTCACTACTCATAAAGCTAGCGAGAAGCCTACTAAGCTCACTCCGCCCTCGCGGATCATACACCGGTGGCAACACTCTACCAACCCGATCCCCCAAGAAATAGAAACAATCCTCGCTCAAGGTACATACAGTGACCCTCTGGCGGTAACAATCAATAACAGCCCGGTATGACGATAACCAGTCCATACCCAAAATCACATCAAAACCCGACATAGCCATAACTACAAAAGAAAATGGAAGCCGGCGGTCGGCGACCCCTATATCACAACCCCGACACCCTTGCTTCAAAATCAACTCACCCCCAACAGGTGATACAACACAAATAGAAGATGTTAACTGCGCCAACTCCAACCCCAAAATAGATGCAAATGCGGCAGATATAAAGGAATGGGATGCACCTGTATCAATCAACACATTGGCAACCGAGTTACAAAACAAAAAGGTACCTCTCACAACAGACGGAGTCGGTACAAGATCTTGCGCGGTAACAATATACACGCGCCCTGAAGGTCTCTGGTGTACCTGCTCACCTCTCAGAGCAAAAGACTACTGCACAGACTGAGACGATGACGCCCCCTGATTGGCCCTCGAGGCCTGAACTGACTGTGCTGGCTGAAAACTCTGTGTCTGCCTCGAACCAGACGCACCTGATGTGCCACTCAACTGCGGGCAATACCTCTTCAGGTGCCCCGCCTGACCACATTGGTAACAAGAGATTGGCTGGCCTCTGCCCTGACTCTAGCTCTGAGGTCGAGCCGAAGATGAAGCTGCTCTCTGACCTCCTCCCCTCTACGGGCAAGCTGGAGACTTGTGGCCCAGCTGACCACATTTGAAACAAGTAATGTCTCCCTGACTACCTCTCCCAGAACCTGCACTCGGCACTGGAAAGGTCAATCTAGCAAATGCACCATGGGACTGCTGAGGGTTAGAACCCCTCTACCTCCTACCGTCCCCCTGACTATCCTGACTCCTCTTGGAACCCCTCATCCTCTCCTCCTCCTCCTGTATCATAATCTCCATATGGGCTGCAGCATCCACAAGGCACCCATACTTCCGGGTCATGGTTCCCCTAACTCTGGTCTTGAGCCCATGTCTCAACTTCCTCTCAAATTCAATGCAACGGCGTTCCTCGGACGCCACAAGCTCAGGTGCAAACCTCGATAAATTGGTAAATGTGGCCTCAAACTCGGCCACTGGCATACTCAGCTGCTTGAGCTGACAGAACTGGTCCCTCAACCTCTCCCTAACAGCTGGAGACAAAAACTTCTCCTACAAAGCATCTATAAAGGCCTCCCATGTATCACCAACACGACCCCTCATGAACTTCCACCACTGACCCGCATCTCCTTTCAACTAGAAAGACGCCAAGGTCACCTTCAAAGTCCCGTCTTTGATGCCAAGCATCTCAAACGTCTTCGTTATCTACTCAAGCCACTAATCAGCCTTAAGTGGCTCCTTTGGATCGTCAACAAACTCGTCCGGATTAGACCGGAAGAACTCATTCTTCAGAAAGGAAGGCCCTGCTTCAACTACATGGGCCTGGGCTTGATTCTTAGCATTGAGAATGCCCATAGATTCCCTCAAAGCTCCTGCCATCTTGTGGGCTAAGGCACCCATGGTCTGCTGACCTACTGGCTCGGCCACATTGGCCTGACCAACACCCTCCTGCTGCGCCAGAATCTCATCCGGTATAGGCATCTCCTGCCTTCTAGGCCTACCTCGCCTACCAGCACATCCTCATCCTGACATCCTAATAAAGGTAACGAAGAACATTAGCACATTCATAAATGTGTCGAAGCTATAACACTCGCGTCCTAAAGCATGGACAACTGTAATTCATTCCACGTAAGCACATAATCACATAAGCACTTACGAATTTCATTTCCAGATAATGATAGTCCCGAGGCGTTGCTAGAGTTCCAGTTAGAAACAACATTGATCAAGTGCTTTTCTAATAGGACTCCCAGAAACCCAAGGATCCAGTCAACATCCTAGAAACTAAATCCCATACCCATATACTCACATAAGCATTTTATCACAAAAACATATAACATTACACTTAAGTCTCTAACAAGCGAGACAAACCCATTGTGGTACTAACCACTTCCCGCGTACCCAAAGTATTCGAACCCGGTACGCTCAGATACCAAGTTGTAACGCCCTCAAAATAAACCCATAAATCATACATTCGTGACATCCATAAACATAAGAGAAATAAACATATTTCCATTCATCAGAGTATTTAATCCAAAAGTATTACATGTTAACAACAAAAGTAAATGCCCTACGGGCTTACAACTTTCCAAGACAACACTTAGTTACAAAAAGAGAGTACTAACTCAAAACACAAAATAAGCCCTTGGCTTGAATTACATGCAATACACAAAATAATTACAAAAGTAAGCCTTCAGCTTCTAAAACCTCCCAAGCTAAGTCCTTGGAGGCGACATATCACCTGCACCTGAAAATAATGTCCCATATAGGGTGAGCCAATGCCCAGTAGAGATATGCTAAACATAATATGAACAATGACTAAAACATAAGTATTCGATAAATGTTAACACTAGTCAACCAACTTACAACGCCATCCAATCCCATGACAAATATGTCCATGTTCATTTTACTTTCCTTTACTTAACAAATTTCGATTCATAAACATGGCTCAGAACCTGGCCAAACAATTCCCATGAGGCTACGGCTCATGTTAAAAACTTTTCCAATATCAACAATTCAAATGAGATCATAACTCATAATAAAACACTTTCATAATTCATAATTCACATGAGATAACAACTCATATTAAACACTTCCATACTTTACAAATGATACACATATTTGCTGTATCAATGTCACATTCAAACACTTCCATACTTCATAAATGATACACAGATTTGCTGTATCAATGGAGTCCATCCCCTATCTCCTCCCAAATAATATCTAGTTTAGAAGTCCATCCCCTATCTTTCCCTAAACCGTGGAGTACATCCCCTATCTCCTCCCACATAATACAATGTATATAAACAATTATCATATACACGATCAATCAATACACAAATTTGATGTATTATTCCAACCGTCAAATTCAATGACATATTCAGCCGATTAGTTTTAATTCACCTAATCATCATGCAGTGTCTACAACAATCACGACTATCCTCCACCGATAGCCCAAATCAATTATTTCTAAACAGATAATAAATACATCAACAGATAAATTACCAATATTTTTAAGGGTGAGTTTAATCAATCCAACTCCACCATTCATTCTCATAACTCCTCAATTTCATTATTTCACAATGAAAGTCACTAATTACACTAATGACCCAATAAAACCCAAATATGGCATTTTTTCCATTTTTCCAATATTGACCCAAAGGTTGAAATATTATCATTAAACATCCACAATCTCATTTTAGGACCTAAATACACATGTATTGGCCAAAAGAACAAACCCCTCTTTTCATATTTGAAACCCTAACACCCCTATTACCCAACTACAACATTACATCAAAACGACTACAAGTTTATGTCAAAGACCATAAATATGAGTAGTTATCCCTACCTCAAAAGATGAGACCAAATGTGATGATGGAGAATTCCAAAGTGCTCCAAACTTCAAGATTTTTGAACCAAAATGAAGAGCAAGCCAAACCCCACACTTTTTACAAAGGGACAAGGCTAGAAACACACTAGAACTAGATCAAACCTTAGAGAGAAGGTGAAATGTAGTGAGAGAAGCTCTCAAAATAGATTTTGAAAAGTAAGAGAGAGAGTGAGAGTTGAAAAAGTGATCTAAAAAGACGCAGCTGCCAACTGATATACGTATGACCCGCTCGAGCGGAGAAGAGGACGCTCGAGCGTCAAACACAAAAACTGGACACGCTTGAGCGCAAGAATACCTGCTCGAGCGCCAAGACACAACTGCAAAACTCCACCCGCTCGAGCGCAAAGGAAAACCCTCTCGAGCGTGGATTACACTCTTTCAGTATTTTTACAGACAACGAACACCCGCTCGAGCACAAGGGTACCCGCTCGAGCGTAAGGAAATCTGCTCGAGCGTGAAAAACACATCTGCAGTACTTTTGCAGACGCACAAGATGCTGAAAGTGTGCAAACTCCGCTCGAGTGCGAATGGATCCGCTCGAGCGGACCACCAAAAATCTCGGCAACAAGAAATGGGACTAAAGCTCAACCAACCTGTTCGAAACACGCCCAAGACATTTCTAAACTCAAATCCAAAGCATTAAAGGATGGAAATGAAATATAGACGACAACAACTATCAACAAAATCGAGTCCAGAATCCAGTAAATAAGGAAGGGAAAACCGGGATCGCTATACAGAATAAGAAAGAACATTAGTGAACCTATAACTTCAACTCTTTCACAATTTCAACCCAAAAAAAAAATAATTTATTTATTAACACAAAAAACCGACAAATTAATCAAATGCTCATTAAAAACAGAAAGCAAATTTAACTTCCTATAATTTTACCTTCAATGAACACAGCAATACAACAACAACAGATTGAAATTCAAACCAGAATGACCTCCAAATTCTGCATAGCAATAGCAACAAATGGAAATTCAACACAGCAACAGATGGACATTCAGCACAAAAAATAAATACAGCACAACAAGCATAAGGCAATTCAACCTTTCTCATAATCAGTGGCGGAGCCAGGAATTTAATGTAGGAGGGGCACCTATTAATTATAATCTCAAAATTTTTATGCCACGTTATTTTGTGAAAGAATAATTATAACCTTCTTCTTGAGGAAGAGATGATTCCAACTTTGATTTTCTTTTGAAATATTTCTCCATGACTGTTTTAAAAAATAAAAATCAAAATAAAAATTCATAATCAAAATCACAAACTCCCACAAATGAAAATCTCCAATTTTAATACAAATCAAAAAAATTAAATTTAGCACAAATCACAACAAATAACATTTCTAATATACTAATAATATAACAAATGAAAGTCCCTAATTTAAATAACAAATACTAGAAATTAATACTTCATCTGTCTCAAAATAATAGTCCCTTTTGGGGAATCTAATTTTTTTTTTGTAGTACAATTATTGCACTTTAAAAAAAAATTGATTTTTCAAAATTACCCTTTGATAGTACATTTTTTTTGGGAATGTCAATGTCATAATTGTATTTTTTATGTTGTTAATGAATTTAAAAGAAAGGTAAAATAGAAAATTTATATTATTTTTGTACTTGATTTTTGAAAAGGGACTAATATTTTAGGACAATGGAAAATGGAATAAGAGACTAATATTTTGGGACGGAGGGAGTATTTTTAATTGTAGCACAAATCAAATCCCTGATTTTAGCACAAACAATAACAAACCAAACTCCGTACTTTTAATATAAATCACCACCAATTAAGATTCATAATTTTAACATATCAAAATCTCTTATTTTAATATAAATAATGACAAATCAAAACTTAATAAATAACTATAAATTGGTACTCATAATTTTTATTTAAAAATAAAAAATCATAAATAAAGTTACCTGTAAACAATAAAGAGAAGATATCAAGGTTGCAGTGTGATCCCAAATCTGTATTGTGTGATCCTAATCTGGTGAATCACGAGTTGATAAATTGCAAAGTAACAAAGATAGATAAAAATAAAATAAAATAAAAACCTTGCTACCGTTTTCCCATGAATCAAAAAATAGTAATAATAATAATAATTGGATTGAAGGTGTGTTTGGGTGTATATGTTAGTGTGTTTAGAAATTGGATGCATGTGTGTGTGTGTCAGTAGGTCAAAGTGTGCTGCCAAATGGGCTGCTGTGTATTATATATATATATATATAAGGCATTACGTGTAAGCTCAAAAAAAAAACAAAATAATAATAATAATAATTTTGAAAAGTCAGGGGGGGCACGTGACCCCCCTAGCCCCCACATCCCTCTGCCCTTGCTCATAATAACACCAGCTAGAAAACACGTATATATAAAAGTCTTTACCATTCACCTACCATTCATATTTAAAATTGAAACCAACCATTCAACTAACATTCAACTATTCAACTAACATTCAACCAGTCAACCATTCACCTACCATTCAACTAAGAAAATGCCACCTACCCAAATATTAATAATAAAAGTCCAACATAGTCAATATTAATCAAAGTCCAACAAAATATTAATAAAAGTCCAACAAAGTCAATAATATCCATCAAAGTCCAACAACATATTAATAAAAGAAAAAAAAATAATGAGTTCAACACAACAGTCCATCTCAAAAACAATTAGTCGCGATAACCTGTGGTGGTCTTCTCCATCTCAATCTCCAACTTTAGAAACCTCAACCGAACTTCATCCGTAGGAAGACTCATGAAGCACTCACGACGCTTGTCTCGTAAGAACAATCTGGCAGCCCATACATACAGCTCATCATCTGGGGACACACCAGGGATACTTTCCAACTTCGCCAAACATTCTGCAATTGAAGGATATTTTGATGAGGTCTGTGTTGAAGTTGCTGAAGATGACTCAACCACATTAACAATACGATCAAGTGATCTTGTTCAGTAGAGCTGCACCAGTAAATTTCTTCTTTGTCTTGCTCTTGGTTGATGAACCATCAGTGTTTGATGACCGTTTTTTGTTTAACTCAAAAGGATGAACCACCTCCAAATCAGCATCATCATGAAATTCAACATCATGTGGGGTATGACATTCCTCCAGAGTCTCATCAGTGTGAGGCATTACTCCTGAGCTAAGAGTGTATGCCTATTCTCTTGTAGCAGCTGCATCTGAGAATAGTATGTCTAAGTCTTCACTGAATTGCAACGGCATACCCCAGAATTTAGCAGCATCAGAATACCTCTATAACAATTACAAAGGAAAATTTAACAATTTCAAGTAACAAAATTTGGTGTATTTAAACAAAAAACAAACAAAATATGTACATTAAGCAATTCACATACCTCCAATTTCTTGGTCCACCACTCATCAGATGCAGATATAGCTCCAGTCAATCTATCACGGCCTAAACCTGTCTCACCCATTAACAGATTATTCCATAAAATCTAATCTTTTTTCAACACATCCCAATGATTTTTCATTTGTATTCGTTGGTATGCTTTTCCAATCATACTTTTAAACTTAGTTATCACATTTTCCCACCCGACCCTGTCTAAGTGTGTACCAGGTCTATGTCCAACCTTCACTTGCTCAACACAAAGCTTAATAAAAATTTTATTTGATTTTGCATCCCAATGAGCTTTAACGGATGGTACTTGACTTGATTTTCCCTTGTTCTTCCTATTTTTAGATTGTGTTTCCTCTTGGGTACTCATTCTATGAAAGAAAAATGCAAATTTAAAACAAACTCATTCATTAGTGCTTGCATTGCAACAGCTAGATTAGTACAAACGAACCATACATGGAAACTACATCAACATTCATTGGGTACAAAGCTTAGTATAATAGTTCATGGTAAATTACATTAGCACAAAAACACCAGGTATCTCTAAACGGCACCTATCATCATTTGAAGAGTAATGCAATTGACATAACAATACAAATCGTGAACAGACCCACAACAAGCTGCTTCATGAAAGCATTGGATTGCTCAAACATTTGGTTCTTCACTTTTAGTCCTATAGTCTCCATATTTTGATTTTGATCAAGCATTCTCTCGTTCCTCAGCCTCTCTACTGTCGTCACAGATTTTGGGGTACACTACCTCCAAAATTAACAATTTCTCTTCTCACAAATGAAATATAGTCTCTCTTTAGATGGCTTGTCAGACTCGGTAACCCTTATGGCAGCTCTTAGCCCACAATCACATTTCAAAGCCTCATACCTCAAGTCGAAGCTCTCACCACTAGAATAATAGTTACTAGAGGATGACATGCCTCTGCATTAATTAGGAACAATTGAATCCAAATCCTCATTGGGAAGCTAATTGTAAATACATTGCACCCACGCAGTATTGATTGAATAAAATTTTTCTCATATAATGACAATTTGTTTGCACCCATCTGTTCCTAGAAAAATTTGAAGTGCACTGATCTCATTTCAAATAGGAGAGTTATTTGTAATTATGTAATAAAATTATACTTATTCCAAGGCCTATTCTCCTATTCTCCTAAAGTAAAAGTTATACTTTTTTGTGGTGACAAAAATTATACACACAAGGCCTTCACAGACCCAGACAAGATTTTCAAACATTTATGAAAAGATAAAGGCATTTCTTAAGGAGAAAGGTAAAATTAATGATGCAGAACTACACTGTTGGAGAAAAGTAAAATTAATAAAGGCATTTCTTAAGGAGAAAGGTAAAATTAAGGAGAAAGGTAAACATTTATGAAAAGATTTTCAAACATTTCTTCCCTATTCTCCTAAAGCCCTTCACATTTTTCATTAATGATGCAGAACTACACTTGTCTGAGGGCAAACTGTTCTACAACTGTCTATGCAAACTGTTCCCTATTCTCCTAATGCAACTGTCTATGCAAACTGTTCTACAACTGTCTATGCAGAACTACACCTGTCTAAGGGCAAACTGTCTATGCAAACTGTTCCCTATTCTAAGCCCTTCACATTTCTTCCCTACGCAAACCGTTCTACAACTATTTGAGGGCATATTTGAAGTTTAGGAACACGCCTAAGCATTAAGAAGTTTGAGATAATCCAATGCCTTTCATATATTTTGAACTTCCTTTCTGTTTTTCACAGGGTAAAAATGCCAAAGATAAAGGATGTTGAGGGTAGATTTGATTTCCTATTGGTAGAATGCAAGTTTAACTAAATTAAGGATGTTGATGTGCTTTAGAGCTCAAATCTAGCAAATAGTTTTAAAAGTGTCTTATTTTGGGGAGAAAATTTTGGCTCTGCTAACTTTACATTTATGTTAAATATTTGAGAAATAAAAATAAACATATGCCTTTATGATTCATGAAAAATACCACATGACAGTAGCAAGTGATATCACCCACCATGCAATAAACTTTGACATGTTACATTTTTGTCTAAAGCCTAAACTTTGACATGCTAGATTTTTGTCTCAAGCCTAAACTTTGACATGCTAGATTTTAGGTCAAGCTTGGTGTAGACACCTCATTTTGACCGGCCCTAAGACTTGGGCACTTTGTTTTGACCACCCGCTAATGAAAATTGAAATATGCCATTTTTATGAATTTATCAGCTAAAAAATCAAATTGAAGCTTTAATTCCAAACTTCACCCATTTTGGCCATCACTAATATTTTATTATTTTATAATTTTATTTATTTTTTATATAAATTTATGTGTATGTATATTTGTTTTAGGTGTGCTTTATATAAATTGATAAATATTTTATAAAAAAAAAATAGAAAAGTAATAAAACAAAAAAATATATAAAAATATAAAATAATATTAAAAAAAAGAGTCAGTGAGTGTTTAGGTGAAGAAAAAAGAAAAAGAAAAAGAAAAGATGCTAAACAAAAGATGTTAAGAATAAAATGATTATGCTTGTTGGTTGTTGCTGTGAGTGGTCTCGTGGGTGGCCTCGTGGGTGAATAAAAAAGAATGAGGGAAAGAGGAAGCCCACTAAAAAAGGGAGGGTGAGTAAGTGAAAAAGAGGAGGGCACTGATCAAGGAGAACGGAGGGATACACACATGGTTAGAGAGAGAGAGAGAGAGAACAACACACATTCACAACCCACCATACTCAACACACACCCAACATCACCAGTGTATACACACACAGTCAATACACATTCACACACATGCATACATATTGATAGAGTTTCACACACCCAGCACAACCCATATACACACCACCACCACTACCATGCCCACACACCATTGACCACTACACTTCTCTCTCTCTCTCTCTCTCTCTCTCTCTCTCTGATTCACTCTCTCTCTCGGCAAACCCACAACACACAACCATGGGTTGATGAATCTCACTCTCTCGCTCGGGAGAGGGGCATAGAGTGCTCTCTGGATTTTGAGCTTCATATACCACACATGCACACGACATTAGCCTCATAACAATACACACACTGCACACAACTCTTGGTCTCTCTCTCTCTCCCTTGGCTTAGGGAGAGGAGGAGGAGAAAGACACCCAGAGACACACACATGCATAGACACCTCCCATGCACACACCCACTCTCTCTCTCTCTCTCTCTATATTGTTGGAGGCATATTTGGCCACAAGGGGAAGCACCATGATTGGTTCACTCATCAACCTCTCTCTCATGGGGTAACACATACACATCAACACCACGGCCAACTATGGCAGCAGCTGTTCTCTCTCTCTCGCCATAGAAGATCGCCCAGTTTGTCCAGCTCGTGAAAAAATGCTCTGCGTTCGAGGGACTTCGTGAAGTCGGTGCTATAAGGTTGGTGGAGCTCTGATTTTGGGTTTGCCGTCCTTCGAATCTGTTTGGTGGATGCACGGTGTGTATGATATCCATGGTGTCGTCCAAATCAGTAGAAGAGTGAAATACACGGAGGTTACGGTTGTAGTTCATGCGCTACATCGCAGTGTGGTGTAACACGTTGTAGCTAATTATTCCTTGATTCAAATTTCCCATCGATGCAAGAGAGGTGGGTTGATGTCTGGACTGATATTGATGTAATTTCATGCGATAGAGGATCCACGCGGATGAATTGTGGCCCACTGCGGGCACATGATTTTATTTGATGGCTTTATTTGATGAGTTTAGGGGATAGAATTACTTGCTGGGCTCAATTTTTGATGGAAAAGAAAGAATGGTGGAATGCGTGAACTTCTTTATTTTCTTTTGAATATTTTGTGAGGTTTGATTTTACCTTATTATTATTCTCTCATCTCTTTTTTTCAGATCTATAATATTCAAGTGTTGTAATAATTTTCTGCCCCGCTTCTTTCTGTCCCATTCTTTAATCGCTTTCCCTAACTGTGTGTATGTATATATCTGACATGCCATGCATATCCATGCTTTACATTTATGTCTCATGCATTAAGAGTCGACTAAATTTGCATATTTATGCTTTAATTGATTATCCCATGATTTTGTGCGCTATCACACGTTTTGCAATGTTTCACATGTAATATTTAGAAGCCGAATCTTTAGTTGCATCTCATGAGTGAATTGCATTAGGATTCTGTATATAAGATCATGCATATTTTACTAACTTTGTTTTGTAGTTGTTCAAGGGACGTCGGTCAATCTGTGAGTTTTTATGCTTTAGCATCCCATTTGTGTGTGATTTTCTTATTATGTTTAGCATCCTACCATGAGGCTAATTGATTAAATGATAAACTGTTTGAATGCCTGTGGATGAAGGCTTGTTGTTAGAATTGGAATAATTCAATAAATGTACATTTTAAGCCCACTTTGTGGTGGCAAATTCACAAATTCTAAGCCCACTTGAGGTGGCAAATTCAAATCCCTTTCAAAAAACAAATATGAAATTGAATTGTTCCAATTTGAGCAAACTAGTCTATACTTGTATGCTTCACATAGTAAATTTTAGGATTTACTAAAATAATCAGAACATGAACATATAAAGAAAATAAAAGTCATATCATGGTTTAGTAGAGGCCGATCTTTTGATCGGGTGAGCGGGGGTGCTCATTATTGACCTTCCCCTCTCATACCTAAGGTTCCGAGCCAAGCATCCTTGGTTACGACGAACAGTGGCCTTGGCACCGAGTCATGGGTTTCCTAATTTCCCAAAATATTAGGTGGCGACTTTGAGTTCTGATGACGCAGTCCATTTTTGACAAAATTGCAATAAAATGGATTTTCACTAAAAGTTGCCAAATCTGGACTCTCATCTATGTTTCACATTGCACTCGTGAAACTTGAGATCAAAGAGATCTCGGGAGTCCGAACTGTTTAACGTGCGTGGGTACCCCCCTAGCATGTTTCAGTTTCTGGCGACTCTGCTGGGGATTTATGAAACCTTGACTCGAACTCCATGATATGACTTTTATTTTCAATTATATGTTTATTGCATTGCATGCATTGGTGCACTTAAAGTTCCTGTGTTGCCCAGATACTGGTGGGAGCACAGGCATACTTTTTGTGACACTACACCTTTCTCTATGTTACTTTGGAGGCCTTGTGTTATAATCTTTTGAGATCTGAAAGTTCTCAGACTTTGAAGAGAGGCTAATATTGACTCTTCTGAGTTCCTAAGATCTTCATTGGTTATGACTCAAAGGACTCTTTGGTAACGTCACCTTAGCTTCAACCCGTAAAGTAGAGCCAACCTTGTATATATAGTGAGCTATAGTACCTTTCAAATTAGGATAGGATGCTTTCCCATTGCTAGGATGTATGATACCGCTTGTTTGAATAGTGAAACCCTAGATAATTTCAAGCTAGGACAGGATAACTATAACGACTCGGATTTTAAATTCGTATTGGATTGATGTATAGTGGTGCCTGTCACCTTAAAATTTGTATGGTTATCGGATTCTTGATATTGATGGGTTGGCAAGTGAACTTTAAATATTACAATTGAGGACCCTTGGATGATGTTTGGAACCTTGATCGAAGCCTTAACAAGATATATAGATAAGATTAGATAAAAAGTCCCAAATTTGAGTTTTAATTTTTGACCAGCCGTCACTCTTTTGCCCTTTTCTCCTTCTATACTTAGAATTTGAATGTGAGGTTGGAACCATTGGAAAGCTTGTTTCCGGGACTTCAATTTGGACACAAGAACGACCTAGAACGGAGTCCCGATGAGAGAGTTATATCCGTTTGAAGTTTTCACATCTGTGCTGGAAGCAGAGCCGCACGTGCGGGGAATAGCGCTGCACGTGCGGGGAATAGCGCCGCACGTGCGGGCTGTGCGGGACAGCAGCTCAAAAATGTGATTTTTGGACCATTTCTTACATTTTCTTTTCCTCTCTTCTTCTCCCCTCTTCCATGTCCGAAAACTTAGCCCTAAAAACCTTGATTTCCTCCACTTTTATCAACAAATCAACCATGGATTTTGCATCAACGATGAAGAACAAGTGAATATCAACATTTTCAACCAATTGGATTTTGGAATTTCGAAGTGATGCTCTTGACCTAGCTTCCTTGCTTTCAATCTTGAGGTAGGGGTCCTAGTTCTCCTTCAATGCTTACATAAATAGATAGATTTGTGTTATTTTGGAGTATATAAATGCAAAATCTATATTTTGAGCATATAGGGTTATATTATGGAAATTTGGGGATTTTGGATTTGAAGAATTTGGGGTTTTATTGTTGGGTTTAGATTATGGATTATGAGCCTAGGATATATAATCAAGGGGAAAATTGGAAGAAAAAATATTGGGTTAAGAAGTTTGAATTTTTTTTGAAATTTCTAGGTTTTTCTAGAAACCCTAGGTTGATTTTTGATGATAACCAATGATTTGGCCCAAATTGAAAGTTGAATCATGAAATTGGTAGGTTGAATTAGCTATGTACAAGTTTAATTGGAATTTGGTTATGTTTGAAAATTATGTTTAAAATTTGCAAATGAATTTTGTTATGAGCAATGTAAATCATGTTATAATGAGAAGGAAATTGGGGGAAATGATTTATTAATGATACAGATGACATAAACTCGGTTATGGAATGTTGAAATGGAATTTAAGAATTCCTCTTGAATTATGTTGAATTATATTTAATAATGTTGAATTGAATCATGTTGCTTATGTTGAATTGTAATGATTATGTGAGATGGTATTGACTATGTTGACTTTGATTTTTGTGACCTAAAATGTGGAGTTTTCCAGAATGGGTTAATCCCAAATTATTTTGCTAAATACTTGTGGGCTTGCTTAGTTATTAAAATCAAGAGAATGATTTATTTTTGGAAAAATGTGGAAGATGTCCATACAATTCCTTCCTATCTTGAAATCGAAGTGATTGATTATAAATTCCATATTGTGTTTGCAAGAATGGTAATCTTCTATTTCTGTATATAGATATATTGAGATGGAGGAAATTGTGGTATAATGGATGGATAATGGTAGGCTTGTGAAGAATAATGAAGGAAGGAAAAAGAACTAATGACTAAGTTATATATGTGTACAGGGCACACTTCAGGAGGGCCAAGCACTCCGTTGTAGCACTGCAAGTAGTAGTACTTCGATGTATCTTTAACCGTTAATGATTATTGTTATTGACGTTATGATCTTCGTCGTAAGAATTATGTTGACATGTATGTTATGTATGCTACGTAAGAAATGTTGTGAAATTATGGAAACATCAAAGGTGTATGCTATACGAGGAACATTGTGAAATTATGGAAACTTTAAAAAGGATTTGTGAAATATGTATCTTGAATTTGTGAAGTATGGATCACCAACTTGTGAAATATGAAACGATGAGGCCGAGGGCCATTTGTGAAGTATGAATTTCCGAATTGTGAATTGTGAAACTATGAAGCCAAGAGCCGAATTGTGAACCTATGAAACCTAAAAACTAATTTATGTATATGTGAATTTATGAGGCCGGGGGCCAACTTGTGAATTTATGAGGCCGAGGGGCGACTTGTGAATTTATGTGGCCAGGGGCCATTTGTGAACTATGAGCCTATGTGGCTATGGGCCATTTGTGAAATTATGAAGCTATGAGGCCAAGGGCCTAACTTGTGAACTTGTGAATCCAAAGGGCCGAAGGCCGATGTGATAAGTTGTGAATCTATGAAACCTAAAGGCTATCGTGAATGTGTGAACCCCTCAGGCCAAGGGTCGAACTGTGGAATTGTGAAACCAATAAAGTCATCTGTAATCTAATGAAAATGTGCTTACTTTGTCCTGTTAACTTTATGTTAATTATGTCAACTCATGGGAATGATGTAACGGTTACCATTAGGACTCTGTTAATTACAAGACAAGGCAACTATGTTAACATATAAGAATGATTAAACAACGGTGTATACTATTGATTAATAGAGCACGTGAATTAAGTCATTTACCCAAAAGAATTTATGTTCATTCTTGAAGAATAGATTTTGAGTAAATATAAGGGTAGCTATGTGTATCCATATGAATTGGAAGTTATTTTTCTATGTTGCTTATGAATTGGAAGTTATTCAGAATCTACAATATAAGTGCAAAGTTTAGCATCGTTGTGTGACCCTCATGAGAATGTGAATTAGTCTCTCATTGTTAAGCATATGGTAATGACATGATACAAGATATGTTCCATTTGAATTAATGAATGATGTTCAAGTATGTTTCAGGCATGTTTCCAGTATGTTACAAGTTCAAGTATGTTCAGGTATGTTTCAAGTATATGTTACAAGTTTAAATATGTTACAAGGGCTTTATGCCACATGTTTCAAGGGCCTTAGTGCCATATGTTACAAGGGCTTTATGCCACAAGTTTCAAGGGCTTTATGCCACATGTTACAAAGGCCTTAGTGCCATATGTTTCAAGGCCTCGTGCCATATGTTTCAAGGGCCTTGTGCCACCACATTTCAAGGGCTTATAGCCATCAAGTTTATGTTGCAAGATTGGGCCTAAGGCCGTTATGTACTTAGCACAGAATCAGACTATTGCATTGACATGTATTATGTTTCAAGTTAAGCATCATTTTATTTATGTATTACTATTCACTGAGCCCGGTTCACTCTCTATTATGTTTTTTTCTGTAGGTCACCAATCAGGTGGTCAGTCCTAGCCAAGACGCCCGCTTTCTTTTGTCAACCTTCGTATGTCCAGGCACTGTATAAGCCATTTATTTTGTCAAGTTATTAAGATGTTGACTTGCTTATGGGTGTCTCTCTAAGGTTGTTGTATATACTTTCATGTTCGTTTTTTTTGTATACGCCCAATCATGGGGCTGGCATTGTAAATGTGTATGTATATGCTCTGGGTTATAGTTGGAACTTTATCTATCCACTATAATGCATGTGATGAATGAGATCCTGGCATGTAGAAGTAGCTCAATGGAGTTTATTTGTTTCATTATTTCCATTTTTTTCGTGCTTCCGATAAGGCCCCGTATGTTATGTTACCAGGTTACATGTCCGTTTCTAAATAGGTCATGCCCAAACTTTTAGGGGCGGGTTTGGGGCGTGACAATAACCCTACCCTCTTTAGGGGTGTTTGTTCTCTTTCCTGCTTTATGTGCAATGTATTGGATCTATACAGGGGTTCTCAAATTCGAATGAGTGGTTCAGGTTGTTCAGTTTAGCACCATTACTTCAAAAACAAAAAATAAAAAAAAACAAAAACATAAAATCAAAAAAATAAAAAAAAAAGAGGGCTGAAATCCCACAAAGTCGACCATCTCTGTGATTAGGGAGTGACCATCTGTTGATTGCACGAGCTTTATTTTGAATGTTGTGGCTGGCCCACACTTTGACTAGAAAAATTGAGAATGGTTTTATTCTGAGTTCTGAATTGAGTATTGAGTCTAAGTGTGACTCCACCAAGTTTGTAGAGTTAGAGTTAGGCTCAAGTCAGCCTAATGAGTCAGAGTCTGTTGATTTCGATAGTGCTAACCTAGACATTTCTGTCATGTCTAGGTCATCTTTGTCATTTTCTTTTGAGTATGTTGTCAAAAGTCTGTTGTCATTGCTGAGTCATAGTTTCTTTTAAATAAACAGAAAAACAAAAAAACAAAATGCCATAGAATCTGCCTACTTCTCTGTGCCTTAAGTCATCGCATTGACCAAAGTTTTCAAAACTTTTTCCAAAACTCTGATAAAAACAAAGAGGAAGAATTTCCTCGGGATTTGCAAATTTTGATCAACTGAGAGGAAGAGAGGTGTGCTAAGCCTTTGATGAAGAAAATCATTTTGTTAATGTGGGTACTGAGAAGGATCCTGGCTTGGTCCAAGTTGGTTCTATCTTATCTTCGTAAGAGTACGAGTGATTAGTCACTTTGTGAAAAGATTTCAAAAACTATTTTTGCGTGGTCCTACGAAGACAGGCCTGGAATTGATTATACAACATAAGATCCCCCTTGATTCGAGGTCCGACCTCCTTAGCTCCTTAGCTTTCAAACCTTGATTTGAAGTATTCAATGATCATTCTTGATATTTTGTACACATTTGCTCACAAGTCCTTAGCTTTTGCATACCAACCCTTAACCAAATACTCTCACCTTTGGGCTGAGATTACTTGGAGTCTTGCTTGAGCTCTAGAAGGTGGTTTGAGCTTGGATTATTTGCTATTTTGTGCTTTACTTCAAAGGTGTAGCACATACCTTATTTATACTTGTTTTGCATCTTGGTTTTTCCATCTATTTCAACTATTTTTGGGCTCATTTTGAACTGTCAAAAACTCTGTTTTTGTGACTTAAAAGTGTTGGTTTGAGGTCTCTTTGAGTTAGGGAGTGGTCCACCCTTCTTGCTTCTTTGTTTGTTAAGCTTTTGTACCATTTTTCATCACTTTTAAACCAACTTTTTTGGGCCTTTTAACCACTAAATTTCAAAGGTTTTTCAGTGGTAAAAACCTTGTTTTGAAGTCCAAAATTGGAGGGGTTAGCCTTCCCTCATTGTGTCATGTTTGCAAGCGTAGTTAGCCTCACAGACTAGCTTATTATTTTAGCTTTTTGTTGCTTAAGTCCAGCATGTTTTAAGCTCTATTTTGACTTGTTTTGGCTCTGTTTTGGGCTGGTTAAATCATTTGAGTCTTGTATTGCATAGTTGTAGTGTAATTTCCTTCACTACCTTGATGTTTTGATGCTTTAATCATCATTGTTTTGAGTTAGTAACATGTTTTAGTGTTATTTTGCACTTTATTTCAGCACTATAATCTCTGCAATCTCCCTCAAGTCTTCATTCTTTTGTTTGCTTTGAAAGTGGCTTTAAACCTCTAGTTTGACTAAGTGTGAAATAGAGGTGTTGCACCTAATGGTTTAATCCCTTAACGGGTTCATTACCAACAGTATAATGCCTCTTTCATACCCAAAGCAACTTGTTATTTGAGTTATCTTTCCATTAGAGGACAGTCACTAATGGACTTAATGGATTAAAGAATGGCTTTGGTAATTAAAATGAGTAAACAAAATTGGACAAGTAAAAGAGGCAAGATAAACATTCTTTGTGTTGCATTGCATGTGTTCAAATCGGACGTTAGTTTGAACACAAGAGAAATGAGACCTTTCATACTCAAAAGTGATGAAATGTGCCATTTTCCTTGGTCTCCAGTGCCATTGATCATGCATGATAGGGTGATGGTCCTTTGGTCTCATTTTGCATTCATTGAACTTGCACAATTGGTTTTACAAACCATCATGCAATGAAATTGCTTGATTGATGGTTTGTAAACCCAAATTTTGTCCCTCCTTTGATCTCCCCATGAAAATGAGAAGCAAAGTGTGCAAATAATCTATGAGAATACACTGTTTTGCTCTGTCTGCTCTCTGTTGCAACAAAAAGCGAAGTTCATGTCATCAGTGGCCGATCGGCCACCACTAGCAGTCGACCGACCACCAGTGGTAGCCAACAGGCCCCCTGTCGGCCACCAATGAAATTTGCACAGTGTGTTCCTGAGGTGGAGCGGAGGTATTCTGGAAGTTGGCAGAATTTTTGGTGTTTAAATTTGCAAACAGAAGCTTGTAGTAGCCAAACGGTGACTTTTCGAGTGGCGGAACCGAGCATGCATGCATCCCTCGTTTCCCGAGGCCGTTTAGTTAACTTGTCTAGTTAATTAGTTGATTAATTCGTGTTTTAATTAATTAGTTAAGTACCTTGCTAGTTAGTTTATTTGTAATATTTAATTAGCTTAGAATAGTTAATTAGTCTCAAGTGTTGTAATAATTAGCTTAATTAGCGTAGCTAGTTAGTTGGCTTATTTATTCAGACCCTCCTTCGTGAGGGCATAATGTTGTAATAAGTGTGCGTGCGTGTGTGTATGTTTCCTAACCCCACGTCTTTCTCCTTTTTATTTAATCGCTTTTGATGGTTAGTTTATGGACATATTTCAATTAGTATATCGCATGCTTGCATCCATTCATTCGTATTGCATGCACCGAGGCTCGGCGCATCATTCAAACTGCATTTCAATTTCAATATCTTATTTGAATACGTGTTTAACCACATGTTATCAAGTTATTTTATATGCCATATTAGCAGTCGAGCCTATTAACTACATATCACATGTGTTGCATTAGGCATCTTAACATAGTTAGGATCATGCATCTTTCTAACTAGTTTTTGTTTTAGCTTGGAGTACTCAGCAAGCTTTTACGCTTTAGCATACTTGCATGAGTGTGATTGCCATATTGCCATGTTTCACATGCTTCCCATGAGGCTATATGCTTACTTGTTAAAACTACACAAATGCCTATCGATGAAGGCTTGTTGTTTGAATTGGAATAATTCAACGCATGTGCGTTTTAAGCCCACTTTGTTGAGTGGCAAATCTATTTTAAGCCCACTATATTTGGTGGCAAATCCGCATCTTTAAGCCCACTTGAGGTGGCAAATTCAAACCATTTTCACACACAAACATGAGTTGAATTGTTCCAAGTTGAGCAAACTAGTCTATACTTGCTTTTGTGCGCATCACATAGTAAAGCTAGTTCAATAACTGGAGTAAGAACGCATAATGTTTATAAAACTCATATCATGATTAGTAGAGGCCGATCTTTGATCGGGCGAGCAGGGGTGCTCATTTCATGACCTTCCCCCTTCGTACCTAAGTTCTCGAGTCGAGGCAACTTTGGTGATGATAGACACGTGGCCTTCGGCACAAGTCAGGGTTTCCTAAATTTTCCCAAAACAAAATATTTAGGTGGCGACTATGTATCTGGCAAAGCAGTCCAATTTTGGCACTTTTTGATTCAAAATCAATTTTCCAAAACGATTTGCCGGATTTGGACTATTTGGTGTTTATCAGTTTCACATTGCACTTGTGAGACTAGATTCAGAACCGCGAGAATCCGAACTGTGAGGCCTTTCTTTTCAAACCTTTCCAAAAGACGAGGTGCGAGAAAAAGGTGAGTCCACAGCATCCGATCACGAAATTGACACAGTATATGTGTTATTTAGAATTTTTAAAAAATTATGGTAGGTTGAATTGGAATTTGATTCGGAACGAATTAAATTAGAATAATTAATGCCAAATTGATTAGTTTAAGTTTAATTAAATCCCTAATCAAGCCTATGTAAGGCTTATACACCACTTGAGTCATCTTTTCTTCATCATTTTTGAGTGTACAAAAACAAAACGTGAGAGAGAGGAAGAAGAGACCAAGAGAGTTGGGATCAAAACTTGAAGTTGGAAGGAATTTGCTAGAAAATTAAAGGTGATTGGCTTGGAAGCTTAAAGACATAGCAATCTAGAGCCTAATTAAAGAGTTTAGGTAAGGATTTAAGCCTTTACTTGTGTAATTGAGACTTAACACATTCATTCAAGAGGAATTAGAACAAGAATTAAGCTTTGAGAGGTGAATTAGAAGTTAAATCATGCATGCATGGTCATTTCACCACAATTTGAGTATGATTTCCAAGAATTCTCACATGCATGTGCTCCTCTTGCCTTTGTTTTAAGAATTCAACATGTTTTTGTGCTTAACACCTTATTTGAACAAGTTTTGAAAGCTTTGAAGCAAAGATACTTCATACATGTCATGTTCATGAAATACCAAGTTTGATTTTGCACAATTAGCATGCCTTTGGGCTTTGATTTTGCGAAGTGATTTTGAGTTCCCAATGTTTTACAAGATTACACATATTTCCTTAAGTTTTTGGCCCAAAAGAACATGATTTGTTAGTTTGAATTCAAGTTTTGAGCTTGGGAGCAAATCTAGAAATTCCAGAATTCTGCCTCTCCACTCAAGCTACAGATCCTGCACTCGAGCGACCACCTTTATTTTTGCACTTCCACTTGAGCGACCAAAAGTTGGCTCAAGTGTAAAATGCATGCTCCTAAAAATTTACAAGTTTTGCAGACTGCTCGAGCGACAAGAGTTGTGCCCGAGCGAAGACCCCAATCTTACGCTCAAGCGATCGTGGAGTGGAGAATTCACACAACCAGTACTTTTGCAGGGTTTACAGAGTGCTCGAGCGAAGGAAGTTGCACTCGAGAGACCACTCACATTTTTTACCCTCTACTCAAGCGAAGGAAGTTGCGCTCAAGCGAGGACCATGTTTTCAACAAATCTGACTAAGTGTTTTCAAGTGCATTTTGGCATCCTCATTACATCCTAGGCATTTCTAGGCCATAATTAAGACATAATAATGAGGCCTAGAAACACGCTAAGAACAAAATGAAATAAGTTAAGTACTATCCAAGAGTGTGTTTCAATATGTGTATATGTTATGTTTGTGTAGGTCACGCGCCGTGAGCTGTCGATCCATTGGTTGCTATCGAAACTATTTGTGAAACTATCAGTGAGTAATAACTTAGTAAAACTATGTTCAATATGAAATAATTTCTGAACATTATAGTATGATATGAACTGTTTCCGAATGATACAAAAGGTGATTTTGTGATTACATGAATGATGATCCAATTCTTTGAAATGTCTATGTGGTATTCTTAGCAGAGGCCCTCGCCCAAGGGAAATAATATTGTGGCTATGGTCATGAGGCCCCCTGTAGACGTCCCCGAACGTCCCGGGAGGGAATCACATTTTGTTCATTGGGCTCACTACAGTTCAAGACTCAATGTCACGGTCTTGTATCTAATCTCGCAGAGTGCAATGCAAGACCGATGAATCATCAAAGAGTCCAAATCCGGCAAATCGTTTTGAAAATAGATTTTTTTGAAAGAAGTACCAAACATGGACTGCTTTGCCAGATATAGAGTTACCACCTAAATATTTTATTTTGGGAAATTTAGAAAACCCTGACTCGTTGCCTAAGGCCACGTGTCCGTCATCACCAAAGTTGCCTCGGCTCGGGAACTTGGGTACGATTGGGGAAGGTCACTTTGTGAGCACCCCCACTCGCCCGATCAAAGATCGGCCTCTACTAACCATGATATCGAGTTTTGAAAACATTATGTGGTCTTATTCCAGTTTTATTAGCCTAGAATTACTATGTGATGCGCGCAGCATACAAGTATAGACTGGATCGCCTGAGTTGGAACAAAACATTTCATGTTTGTTTTTTAAAGCGGTTTGCTACTCGTAAGTAGGCTAAAATGCAGATTTTGCCACCCTCAAGTGGGCTTACAAAACATGGTGATTTGTCACTATCTAGTGGGCTTAAAACTCGCAATCAATGGATTGTTCCAATTCAGATAATCCAACCTCCACCCACAGGCATTCAGGCAGTTATATCACATAAGCACTTAGCCTCATGGTTAGCATGCTATCATGGCAGTCACTCACACGCATGCAAGGATACTAAAGCATAAACACTTACCAAGTACTCCAAGCCAAAGAAAGAAGCTAATTAGAAATCATGCATGAATCCTAACTATGCTGAGATGCCTAATGCAACACATACAAGTATGCAACTAAGATAGGCTCGACTATTCTAAGATGGCATATGAAATGCAACAAATGATACACGTATTCAACTTGAAATTGAAATACGATGCAGTTAGCATGATGCATCGAGCCCAGTGCATGCAAGACAGATGAATGGATGCAAACATGCGAGCATAAGTATGCTAATTGAAACGTGCCCTAAAACTAACCATCATAAGCTGATAAATAAAATGGAGAAAGACATGGGGTTGGAAGACATACATCACACACACGCACACTTATTACAGCATTGCCCTCTCTCGGAGGGTCCGAATAAATAATACACAACCTAATGAATAACGAATTACAGCTAATTATTACACAATCCTAATTAATTAACAAATTAACTAAAATAAATAATCTAGTATGCAAAAACAAAAGAAATGGACTGCCTCAACTCGGTCTTGAATGATGAGGAACGCATGCATGCTCGAGTCACCTTGTCGGAAAATCCATCGCGATGCCCCGATTTGCCTCTGTTTTCCCGGAATACTGTACAAAGCTCCAGAAGGCTGCTTGACCAGTTTTTGCTGCTGGTTTCCAGTTCACTGCAACAGAGAGCAAGAAAGGGGCATGGTAAAGTATTTTCAACATATGTATACATGACCACTCTTCCCGTCATTGCATAAGCTCTAGGGAGTGTAGTCCTCGATCCTCGTGCCACCAATTACGCATCCCGATGCATGATGGCCGGGGAGTCGAATTGCAAGACTCTATATGAAATGAATGCACACATAAACACAACAAGGCTTAAACTCCATCATGGGTAATCCGGAGTGTCGACGACCGAGAATCGAGGCACATTTCGTCACTTGGAGTACGAAACGTCCCTCGTTTCCCGTGTTTGGACTAAACCCTATTCCAAACACCATGCAATATACATGGCATGCACGATGCGACTCGGACTATGCAACCTAAATGCAATGCGACTAAATGATGCAAACATGCAGAGAATGACATGCAAACATGCAACTAGCATACACAATGCTATGAACTACATGGCATACTCGATGCAAGATACCTTATGCAACAATATGACAACATATGCTTAGCATACACAATGCGAATATCAAATGGCATACTCGATGCAACAAACTACATGGCATGCGCAATGCTATGACTAGAATGGCATACACATGCAAGATGGACTTAAACCAAGATGGGTGAGCCTCAGCCACACCCAAATCAGTGGCCAAACATGATGGAATGAAAGGTAGGAACACTCATGCAAACATGCTCGATGCAAGGGACCAAACCTAAGGCACCAAATGCCACTCTACCAAAGCATGGCAAGGGATGAAACATGGCATACAAGCACACATTTTCTAGCTCTGAAACATGATACACAATGATCCCGAATCATGCAAATGTGTCACACAATGCATGCTAGATGGCCCGAATACCGAAACTAGTGAAGCGCATTACACTAGAGATACACAAAGTGATGCACAAATGGAAAAACCAACCCCAAACAGACCCTAGGCAGGTCCAAGACAGTGGGAAAATGGCCTAAAAAGATGGCTCAACATGCATAGAAATGAAACTCATGCAATGGTCCAAAAACGAGGCAAACTAGCACGACTCTCAAACGCATTTAAAGAGTGGAAAACATGGGAATATGGCATACATGTAAGCTCTGAAATATGATGCACAATGGTCCTAAAACATGGAAACACCTCAACATAAGCATGCAATAGGCCCCAAAACACAAAGCTCGGCAAGAGTATTGAACTACAACCATGCATAGCACGCATCATTCGACCATGAGGTATAAAAACAGAGCTAAGGTAGTCCAAAACATGCACAAAATCAGTTTAAGGCATGGCCAAAAAGTGCTAGATTCATAGATCAAAATAGCATGCAATACAAGCTAGTGAAGAGGGTTTACACTACTACAAGTATATGGAGCATTCAAGAGGTCACTAGACCAGCAAAATTCAAAGGTATGACATGCCAAATAAACCCCAAAAGCCCACTGAAATATGGTCTATGCATGCAAGAATGATAGGCCCCTTTGATATGCTATGAAGAGGGTTATTCTACACATGCAAGGGGGACACCTAATATGGCAAAAACACCTCTGGACAGAGGTTATGCAGGCCATAAAACACACTGAAAAGGGCCTGAAATGAGGCTAGGAAGCATGCAAACATAGGCTCCTTTGTTAGGCCAAAAATGCTAGGAAACAAAACAAGGGGAGAGAGGGTCACTCTCTCATTTTGGCACTCAAAACAGCATGCTAGCCACTGAAAATCGGCTGGATTTCAGTGGCTAGAAGGCCAAACAAAGGTCAATGCAAAGGTCTAGGTGCATGGCTCAAAACAAGGTGAAAACAAGCATGCAAGGAGGTAGATGACCCCCAACAGAAAAATGACCTTAAACAAACATGTAAAGGACCTCAAAATAAGACTTTTTCAGTTTACACCAAAGCTCAAAAAGGCTTGCAAGTATAGCTAAAAGATGAAGCAAAACAATGCTTAAAAGAGGGAAAGAAGTGTTACCCTTGTAGCCAAGAACTCTAGCAGCTTCTGGACCAAAAAAAGCAACTCCTTAGCCTCTGAAAACAAGCTCCAAGAACCTTAGAGTGATGGTAGAAGTGTGTGGTTGTGAGGTGGTGTGTAAAGGGCCAAGATCAAAGCTCTTTTGGAGGCTAAAATATAGAGACAAGGAGAGATATATGTGTATGCCTCAAACCAAATTATGAACCCTCTACAAGGAAGGCAAGGCCCTTCTTTATAGAGCCAAGGGTCTAAAGCTTCTTCAAGAAGCTTAAAACCAAGGTTAAACATCCTCCATACACGTGTATGGAGGATGCAATCTGTGGCTTCCAGCTGGCACAGCTAGCACCAACTCAGTGAGACAGAAAAGGAGAAAGCTGTCCGACTAGTTTAGGTGGTCGGCCGACCACTCCCCTTGGTCGGCCAACCAGGGTCAAAAGGTTCAGATGGTCCACACTCAAAGCAAGCAAGTGGTGTGGTGGAGACCAGTCAAAAGTGCCTCAAAAACCAAGGAGACCAGCTTCCTGACAAGAAAACCGGCCGGCGGGAGAAGAGGTGGTCTCCCACCCTTGTACCACCTTCCAAACAATGAAAATAGGGTCCACACCAAAAATGAACCAAGACGAATGCAAAACAAGGGTTCGGGGACCAAAAGCAGGTACGGTACACTGGCCCTTAAGCTTGTCGAAGTGGCGCGCGACCACGAAGGTGGTCTCCTAGGCCACAGTGTCCCTCTAGACAAAGGAAACAAGGTGTGTGCCAAAAATTGGAGCCAACGGAGAAGGTTAAGCGGTCCCGAACCGAGGTGCACGGCCAACGGCTCCGAAAATCGAAAACTAGTCTCCAAACGAGAATAGTGGTCTACGACCACGAAAAGTAGCCTATGGCCACTGAGAGATGGTCTACGAGACCTCTCCCTCCCTTTGGGAAGAGAAAACAGAACCTGGTTCGCAAATCGAGGCAAAGCACAAAAGGGGTCCGAGGCTTGGAGGCAAGGCTCTCAGCTGAGACGCTGAAACCTCCGAACGAGCACAACATGCGCAATCACTGAGCGCTCAATTGGCGACGTCTGAGTCTTAAAGTCAGTCAAAAATGGGGTGTCTACAGTTGCCCCTCTTTGACAGAACTCGGAAGTCATAAGTGACGGGAGTGAATGTCAAAGCCCAGAGACGACCCATTTTTGACAAGGCCGAAGACTTAGACAAACAGGCGGGATAAGCAAGAGATGTGCCCGCAGACATGCCCGTAGGCAAGGGCAAAATGCAAAACGATGCGCACAAAGCCAAACGTAACTCACGATTATGCAAAGCAGTAAGCTGTAATGAAGCAAATATTCACAATAAATGTAACAGTTTTAAGCAAGAATGCAAAGCAAAACTACATTTCATGCAGTAAGGATGTAAGAGAATTACAATTCTCGCTACGTCTCACACGGAGAAGATACAATACCTGTGCGGCTCATCTAGGCGCACCAGTTTCAAATGAACCATACATACAATATTGTGCCTGCGAAAGAGAGAAAAACTTAACAGGCACAACATAGTTAGCAACATATGTTCAACGTTACATCAAACGCGGATAGACAAGATGCCAATGGAAAAGTGCATCGCAATGCGAGAGGAAATGTGCGCGACAACGCAGGTTATGCATGAAGGGCATGACAATGCCGGTGAAATGTGCGTAGTAATGCAAGTGACATGCATAACAATGCAAGTGGCGTGCATAACAATGCAGGATAAATGCGACTTCAAAAGCATATTTGAAACAAAACACCGAGCAAAGAAATGTAAGCTTCGACGAGGGCAACTCAAACACGACCTCCGGTTTACCTCTCGGAGGGGTCGCGACGTACTCAAAAAGGATACACCTTGCTTTTGGCGAGCAACAATGAGCCACGCATCAAAGATGAGATTTAAAGTTTCCGCAGAGACATTTTGCGCCGAAAAGTGCACTTTCCTTGTACTTTCTTGAGAGCCGGGGATTCCGATCACCACCAAAATTTGCAGAGAGAACAAAGAGGCATTGGAGACCACCCAGGAGGGCCACCGACCACCCTAGAGAGCCACCAACCAGGTTTGGTGCAAGGGGGTGGTCGGCCTACCAGAAAAGGTGGTCGGCCGACCACCTGTCCAAATCCGGGGCAGTTTTGTCTTTTTACACTTGTTTCTTTAAATGCACATGTCCCAATCACTATTCCTCACAACCTTAAGGCCGAAATCAACTCTCCTTCCTTCCTAGACCATTTTCTCTCTCAGATATTCTCTTTATATGCGTTTTCCAACGCCCCACGCAAAGTTGTTTCGCGAAATCTTTCATTTTTCTTCACTTTGGACCGATTAAAATTTGATTTCGGAGCTTCTTTCTCAATTTTCACCACTTGAGGTAAGTTTGTCTCGACATTTGGAACATTTTCTCAGGAGTTGACTTTCGTTGACTTTTTTATTTCCCGAGAGTTGACTTTTGTTGACTTTTTCCAATTTTGGCTCATTTTGCTCATTTTTGCTTCTTTTTGCAGATTTCTTGAAATGGCGGGTCATCTTCCTCATGGTGGAGGTCCTCCAGGTGCCGAGGGTGAGCCGGACATCATGTCCTTGCCTCCGAGGATCCGCCCCTTTGATCCCGAGAGGTACGACCCTCCGAAACACATCCTTCCCCCGAGTACTTTCTACCATTTCACCGACTTTGATTGCCGGGCACCCGCAGATCTGCTGTTACGGGAGCCAGAGTCCCACCTCTCTCACCAGGCACGAGAGGTATGTATTTCACTTTTACATTTTCTGCAATGTATTTTGCATTTCATGCACATTTCATACTTTTGCTATGTATGCTTATCCGCTTGTTCTGAACACATTTACACACCATATTTCTACTTATTTTAGCACATATCTCACAACACAGACTTCCGTTGAGTTGGCACATAGCTTGTTCTGAACACTTAGTCTATAACATAGCATTCTGTTTGTATTTTGAACACACAGCTCAATCACTCGAATTTCTGAACACGCAGCTCATACTTTTTATCGTGAACACACAGCCCACAGTTTTTGAAAGTTGAACACGCAGCCCAAACTCTTGATTATGAACACACAGCCTATAGTTTTTGAAAGTTGAACATGCAGCCCAAACTTTTGATGGTGAACACACAGCCCACATTTTTCTGAAATCTGAACACGCAGCCCATTGTTTTTGAAAGTTGAACACGCAGCCCAAACTCTTAAGGTGAACACACAGCCCACTGTTTTTTAAAGTTGAACACACAGCCCAAACTCTTGAGGTGAACACATAGCCCACTGTTTTTGAAATCTGAACACGCGGCTCAAACTCTTGAGGTGAACACACAGCCCACTGTTTTTGAAAGTTGAACACGCAGCCCAAACTCTTGAGGTGAACACACAGCCCACAGTTTTTGAAAGTTGAACACGCAGCCCAAACTCTTAAGGTGAACACATAGCCCACAGTTTTTTAAAGTTGAATATGCAGCCCAAACTCTTGAGGTGAGCACACAGCCCACTATTTTTGAAATCTGAACACGCAGCTCAAACTCTTGAGGTGAACACACAGCCCACTGTTTTTGAAAGTTGAACACGCAGCCCAAACTCTTGAGGTGAACACACAGCCCACTATTTTCGAAATCTGAACACGCAGCTCAAACTCTTGAGGTGAACACACAGCCTACTGTTTTTGAAATCTGAACACACAGCTTACATGCTTCAATTCTGAACACACAGCTCATATACTTTATGTTGAACACGCAGCTCATTCATTGTATTTGCACGCAGCTCATACTGAACACGCAGTCCATAACATTGTATCTGATTTGATTTGCACACAGCTCGCACTTTCATTTTGAAATTGAATACATCTGTTCATTCTCAATGCGGGTATCTTCTCGCGTTACACGAGGCTATGGCTCAATCATCGCCAGGGAGTGGTACGCAGAGCTCCCAGAGTCCGTTCGCGATCTAGTTGACCAGGCAGGGTTTGGACCCTTCTGCGCGAGGATATCACGCTATCCTGGGAGCAGGACCCTGATGGGGGTACTCGTGGAGAGATAGTGGGACACCACCAACTCGTTCCACTTCTCAGCTGCCGTGGATATGACGATGACCCTGTTCGACTTTGCGATGCTGATGGGCCTTGATTCGGCCAGCCGACCGATCCCCTATGACGAGGATATGGGCGAGTGGAAGGCCGGTTGGATCTATCTGTTGGGAGCTCGCCCACCAATTGACAGATCTTCGGGAAGAGTCAGGTATACTTGGTTTTCCACACATTTCAGAGAGACTGTGCCCGAGACTCTCGATGAGATAAAGCAGTACGCTCAAGGGTTTTTGATGTTCCACCTGGGGACTACTTTGTTCTCCGACAAGGGGAACATAGTTGGGCTATATCTGGTCAGTGCTCTAGTGGACCTATCACAGGTCAGTCAGTACGACTGGGGTGGCGCCGGCCTTGCTACCCTTTATTGTTACATGAGTGCGACCTCCCGCGGGCGGGAGAACATGGTGGGCGGCTATTGGAGGGCCTGGGAGGTACTTTCTGCCCTCTTGATTTACATTTCTGCTTTTCATTATCTGTACACTGCACACATGGCACACTTTACATTCTGTACTTTGCACTGTGCTCTCAGCATTTTGCATTCTCTGTACATTCTGTATTCACATTCTGCACTCAGCATTCTGTATTCTGATGGCTATTGCCCTATTTTCCACAGCTATGGGTTTTCGTGTACTTTTCTGACGCTAGCCCCGGAGCTTGAGGTGGAGGCGCCACTTGTGATTCCCTACTCGCTCATATTTGAGGGCCAGTACTGGCCAAGGGCTCGAGAGACTCTGCCCTACCTGCGGCAGTTTTTTGATACAGTGCGAATGACCGAGGTAATTCAGAACTCTCAATTTTTCATGTTTTCACCTTTGATTCATCTTGCACATTTACGATTTCTAATCGGCTTATGCATTTGATTATCCGCAGATCACCTGGCAGCCTTGGGCGCCCTTGGGTGGAGATACCCGATTTCAGTTTCCTGGGGCATGGGGCGCTTCTCGGTACAGGATCCTATTTGAGGGGCCAATTAGCAGGGCCTGGTTTCTGGGGGACCGCTTCATGCGCCAGACGATGGGCTACCCCGGGCAGAGTGTCCCCACAGCGTCTCCAGACGACATGGGGTCCACTGAGGAACTCACTCCCCAGGAGGTTGATTTGGCTATGCAGGGCACCGATGCAGTTCTACATTTGGAGGAAGCGGAGTAAGCGACCTACCATCATACATACTTGATGCCCCCATTGACAGGTGTCCGCACTCCCACGAGGAGGTCTGCTGGCATGCCATCATCGAGTCGATTCCAGGCTGCAGGTGCCCCTTCAACTAGCAGGGCTGGCACATCGAGAGGTGGGGCTGGACTAGTTCCCCCGATTCCCCCGACTTATCATCACGCCGGGTGGCCAGATCTTCCGACCGAGTTGACTGGATGGTGATACGGGTCACCTTACTTGATTCCATTGGAGCCCCCAGTGCCTGATCACCGATACGTCAGAGACCCTGACTCGCCACCGGTATGCTTTACAGTTTTGATCTATCACTCAGATATTTGGACATTTATTCATTCACTGATAACTTGCACTTGCATCTGCAGCCCCCCATCGAGTACATGGATAGGATGCTTGGGTTGGTGGCCTCACTCGAGGGCATGGTCCTGCGGAGAGAGACGCAGCTGTTTATTGTCGGCGTTCCGGTATTTTTCAATTTTCTTGCATTTATCATACTTCTGATGACATGCTATATTTACCCATTTCACTACATTGCTTGACTGTATGTGTAGAGCACATCTGACACACACCACATTCATATACTATATCTGCATGCATCCACTCCATGTAGCTTTCTTGTCTCTGCATCTGATATACATATTGGCTAATGTATTCAAATTGCACTCTCCTTTTTCAGTTGCCTCCACTACAGACTGAGCCACAGGCCAGGCCATCTAGGCCTTCTCGGGGAGCTGGGAAAGGGGGTTTGACTCACAGCCGAGGTGGACACAGAGCGCTTGTCATAGAGGAAGAGTCCAGCGAGGAGGAGGAGCCTGCGCATCCCCAGTCAGAGACATCCGCTGACCGAGAGGGTGACTCTGGTTCCGATTCTGATAGTGAAGATCATGCCGAGGAGGGTTCCGAGGACGGCAACTCTGATCCAGATGATGATGATGATGCAGAGGTTGTTCTACAGAAGAGGACGAATAGGGCCTCTTATTCCTGAGCTTGATAGCACTGATGCAGCTGTTCCTGCTTTATTTTCCTTTTTTACTAGTAGTTGTAGCACATTGTACATTGTTAGGTAGTTTTATTTTCTGTAAAAACTTGTACCCTTGTTATAAAATGTTGTAACAAAGGAAGTATGACGGAATGAAACAGCTTTTTGAAAAAGTGTTGTATTTTATGTTCTTAGCATCGCATCGCATCATTTTGCACAAAAATGAGATTGAATGAAAATTGAGCATTTTGTATCACCAAATTAGGCAGTGAACCGACGCAATAAACTAAATAACCTAACTTACTAAGAAACAACAAAACCTTAGCAAGTTTACAACTCGATAAGCAAATCCTGGAAATGTCGATGAACAACAAACAACAATTCCACGGATAAACTCGACAATCTAGTAAAACTTAACGACTCGATAAACAAAACAACTCAGTGAGCAAAACAACAACTCGATAAGCAAAAAAACAACTCGATAAACAAAACAACAACTCGATAAACAAGACTTAACAACAACTCGATAAACAAATGCATTTTGGACATATATATTGCTCACATCACTCGTCCCTCAGACTCGATTTTTTCTCTTAAAACCCTTTTCTCACTTTTCTCTCAACGTACACCTCTCTATTCTTTAATCTCTCATTTTTCATCTCTCCCCAGGTGTGGTTGATGGACAAGTTGCAGGTTGTGAACTCTTGCCCAGCATACTCAGCTCGCGGCTACTTCTTCCGACAACGTCTAGTCGATGCCCCTGACGAGGGATGGTGGTTCAACTGGATGTGCAGTTTGTCTGCAGACCGCATTGTTTGGCGTTGTCCTTGGCTCAATCTATCGGCAATGAGCTACCGTGTGTCTTGCCAGCCCGGGATTCAGTTGGTCGGCCTGACACATTGTGTGTTTTACTTTCCTTTCCAGTTCCAGCGCCAGTTTGGCCATGATCAGACTTGCCCGCCAGAGGGGATAGAATACCCAGCTGCATTTCCAATCCGAGGCGCGCAGCTTGCTCGATATGCCATAGCATAGAGGACGAGAGAACTCCTGGCCCCCGCTCCCACTTTCAGTTGCACTTTGTCTGATGAGTGCATAGATTGGCTTAATGAAGAGGCACAGATTGGGCCCACTTTGGCGTCAGAAGCTTCGACCAGCTCTGGGAGGGGTTGCAGGAACACCTGACTTAGTTATGCCCCAAATTTATTGCTTTATTAGTACTTTCAAGTTTTCTTTATGAATGTAACCAAAAGCAACTTCAATTTGTATGCAAGAGCAGGAGGACTCTGTATTGAAATCAATAAAGTTGAAGGTTGCAGGTACTGAAAATTTTCTGCTTTGGTCCAAAAATGGTCTAAGTTGTAAAAAGATTAATTTGAACAAAATCAACTTTTATTAAAACTTTTCAAAATCATTTTCAACACGGATCAGAACTGGACACGCCTGAGATCTGTCACTGAGATGCACAACCCCGAATCTCCAGCAACTGAAAAGTTGCCCCTAGTCCGAGTAGCAATGTACCGGAGATCACAACTGAAGCTCCTGAATGCGGAATAGACAAAGATGACCGAGATGATCAAATGGACAAAGTTGATTGGGGAAAAGTTTATGGCTGAACTTCAGGATGAAGTTGCCTACGTATCCCAAAGATGGGAATCAAGCCTTACGTAGTTTAGGCTCGGGTTCACTTGAGTATTTTCACTCTCTTTTTACGCTCTAACTTTTGCCAAGGCCGCCCTTTGCGGGTTTTCAACCTTGCGAGCTCAGTTTTTGTAATTTCAAATTTTTTGTGCTCTAACTTTTGCCCAGGTTGCCCTTTTGGGTTTTCGGCCTAGCGAGCCTCTCAGGGGTAATATTTCTTCAACTTGTCCATATTGATCGGCTGTGAGAACTCTAGGCCATCTAGGTCCATCAGAACGACAGCTCCACCCGACCAGATAGACTTAATGATGTAGGGACCAGTCCAATTGGGTCTGAACTTGCCCCTAGGGTCATGAATGGGAGCTCGGTTGTCTTTGAGCACCAAATCTCCTTCTTTTAGATTCCTGGACTTAACTTTCTTGTTGAAAGCCCTGGCAATTCTGCGCTGATAACCTTGAACATGGTACAGTGCTTTCAGTCTTCTCTCATCAAAGAGCATGAGTTCTTTAAATCTGCTCTGCTGCCAATCTACTTCGGCTATCTGACACTCAGCCAGCACTCTCAAAGACGGAACTTCAATCTCGATAGGTAAAACGACCTCCATCCCATAAACTAATGAATACAGAGTCGCCCCAGTAGAAGTTCTAATTGACGTCCGGTAGCCCCACAGAGTGAATGGCAACTTATCTGGCCAGTCCCAGTAGGTTTCCACCATCTTCTACAAAATGTGTTTGATGTTCTTGTTGGCAGCCTCAACTGCTCCGTTGGTCTACGGCCGATATGTGGATGACTTATGAAAAGCCACGTTGTATTTTTATAACAAGTCAATCACTTCCTTCTTGAAGTGGGAACTGTTATCTGAAATAATCTCGTTTGGGACCCCGTAGCGACAGATGATGTTGTTCCGGATGAACTTTGCAACGTGCGAAGCCTTCGACACCGCATAAGATTGGGCCTCGACCCACTTCGTGAAATAATCTATCACGACCAGAATGAACTCATGCCCATTAGACCCCTTCGGAGTGACGGCCCCAATCACATCGATTCCCCAAACTAAAAATGGCCATGGCAAAGTCATATTGTACAGCTTCAACGACGGGATGTTCATGCGGTTTGCATGGATCTGACATTTGTGGCATCGCCGAACAAAGCCGATACAATCCTCCTCCATGGTGGACTAGTAGTAACCCTGTCTGAGGATCTTCCGAGCTAACATCACCCCGTTCATGTGCGCTCCGTACTCTCCCCCATGGATGGCCTCCATTAAGCGCTTCGATTCTTCGGCATCAACGCACAACTTATGCATTCCCAGATGACCTCTCTTGTACAATTTATCCCCACAGATGATGAACTGAACAGCCATTCTTCTGATTGCCCTTTTATCCTTGGCATTTGCCCCTGGTGGATACGCTTCTTTTTCCAAGAAGTTCCAGACATCGTAATACCAGGGGTTCTCATCTTGAACCTCTTCTATGGCAGCAATTGACTCGTAGGCTAGCGCAAATTTCTGGTCAATGATGATCGGACGCATCCAGACTTCAAAAGGGATGTCTATCATAGAAGATAGAGTTGCTAGTGCATCTGCGAACCTGTTGTTTTCTCTTAATAGATGAGCAAAGTTTAGTTTCTTAAACCGAGGAATTAACAAGTCCAAGGTCTGGTGATACATTATCATCTTTTCTTCTTTGACTCTCCAATCTCCTTTTGCTTCAGATACAACAAGGTTCGAGTCCCCGATGACGTCCAACCGTTTTGCCCCTAGTTCTAGGGCGGCTTCTAAACCAGCAATGCATGCTTCGTACTCTGCTTCGTTGTTCGAGACTTTGAACCGGAGTTTAAATCCTAGAGGGATACGGGACTTGTCGGGTGCTATCAGCAACACCCCTACCCCATACCCGTATTGGTTTGACGCTCCGTCAAAGTACATCGTTCAAAACTCATCGTCGATATGAAAAATGGCCTCATCTGGGAATAAGTACTCAACTACTTCACCTCCTTCCACTAGATGATCGGCTAAGAACTTTGCTACCGCTCTTCCCTTGACTGACTTGCGCGTCACATATTTCAGATCGAATTCGAAAAGCAAAAGCAACCAACGAGCTAGCCTACCCGTAAATGCCGGTTTCTCGAAGAGATATTTGATGGGATCTAATCTCGAAACCAACATTACAGGGTGAGCTAACAGGTAGTGTTGCAGCTTCCTGGTAGCCCATACCAAGGCTAAGCAAGCCTTTTTCAACGGTGTGTAGCGGGTTTCATACTCTAGCATCTTCTTGCTCAAATAATAGATAGCCCTCTCCACCTTATCCTCTGATTCCTGCGCAAGCATGCAACCCATTGTAGTTTCAGTCACTGAAAGGTACAAAATCAACGATTTTCCCAGCTCAGGTGGTGACAACACGGGAGGGTTCTGTAAGTATTCCTTGATCTGTTCAAAAGCAGCTTGGCATCGGCCATCCCATTGGAACTTCTTTCCTTTCTTTAGGAGACCAAAAAGTGGTTCACAAGTCAAGGTTAATTTTGAGATAAACCGTCTTATGAATTGCACTTTACCTAGAAAGCCTCGCACCTCCTTTTCAGTCCTTGGTGGTGGCATTTCTAAGATGGCCTTGATTTTGGAAGGGCCGACTTCGATACCTCTCTGTGTAATCAGAAACCCCAACATTTTCCCTGCTGTAACACCAAACATACACTTCTGAGGATTTAGCCGCAACCGGAATTCTCTGATCCTTTGGAAGAACTTTTGCAAGGCGGTGTAGTGGCCCTCTCTTTCTTTGGACTTGACAATCATGTTGTCTACGTACACCTCAACCTCTTTGTGGATCATGTCATGTAATATCGTGGTCGCGGCCCGTTGATATGTAGCTCCAGCGTTCTTCAACCCAACTGGCATCACCCTGTAACAGTAAGTCCCCCACGGGGTGGTGAAAGCAGTCTTCTCTCAGTCTTCAGGTGCCATCACTATCTGATTATAGCCTGAGAATCCATCCATGAACAAAAGCAAAGCATGCCCCGCTGTGAAGTCCACTAACTCATCAATATGCGGCAAGGGCAAGTCGTCCTTTGGACTGGCTCTGTTCAAATCCCAGAAATCCACGCATACTCAGATCCTGCCATCCTTCTTCGGCACCGGAACAATGTTGGCCAACCAAGTTGGGTATTCGGATACCAGCAGGAACCCTACGTCAATTTGCTTGGTGACCGCAATCTTGAGGGCCCAGTCCGGGCGGATCCTTCTGAGTTTTTGTTTAACTAGTCAGGCCTTGGGGTCAAGAGGGATCCGGTGCTGTACGATCTCAGGATCGATTCCAGGCATGTCTTCATAGGACCACGCGAAAACATCTTTGAAATCTTTTAATAAAGCGACTAAGTGCTCGCGTTCCTCCGAAGACAACGTGGACCCGATCTGGACCAGCTGCGGGTCCTTCTCAGTACCAACATTAACAGTAGTGATTCCATCAACTAAAGGTTTAACAAATCTTTCCTGCTCTTGATCAATTAAGCATTGCAAAACTGGAGGAATTTCTTCCCCGTCGTTTTCATCAAAATTTTGAAAGTCCTAATTAATACAATAAATCAAAGGCACATAAAAGTGCTCTGAAACCAGATCCATTCCATTCTCATTAAGCATTTCCAAATCGTCTGATTCTTCTGTTACAACAGACTCAAAAGAGAAAGAAAAAGACAACCTAGACAGGACTGTGGTATTCGAGTTATCACCCCCAGAAATACCGGATTCAGACTCAGTCGAGCTGGAACCTGATTCCGACTCCACAGACTCGGTGGAATCAGATTCCGGCTCACTACCTAACCTGGTGCTGCTTGACAAAAATCCCTCCTCGTACTGCCAGATGAGAAAGGGTGCGATAGATGCATCCAAAATGTTTGACGGTAAGCCCGCAGCCGTTTCATTCCCAATCATGGACACCGAGAAGTTATCCCCCAAGCACTTCTGTACGATCGGAGGATCTGAAAGTAGACAAGCCAGTGCTACCCCTATTTCAATTTCAACGCTCTCGGAATCTACATTTTTACACTGCTCAACCTCAGCTGATGGGTTTGTCTGCTCCTTGACAACATCATCTCCAGATAACTACAGGTCAAAGAAGATCTCAAACCCCGGCAGGCGCTTCCTCTCCGCATTCAGCCATGGCTCTGGGAAGCCACAAAATGGAAAGTCCTCCCCCTCCCGGACGAAGCGTCCGTTTAGGGTACCCTGGATGGGTCGGTGCATTAACTCAAAAGGCAACCCCGCCCACTTTGCTCTGGCTCTCCCAGCCATTTCCTTACCTTTCCTAACCCAGTCCTCTTTGGTGGGCAGATAACCCAAGCCAAAGGTATGCAGGTTGTGCGGCACTTCGGCCGATACTGCGATGCCTTTCCGGCCACTCTTTCCCAATCCCATCCCGGGAATGTGTTGAAGCTTGTTCATGAGGTATATTGATTGTGCGCTGACATACACCCCCTCATCAACAGCCAAGATGTTTTGCATGACTCGAGCCTCAGCCAGAGTAAATCCCAATAAGAACACATCCTTTGTGCTATGCTCGATTTCCAAGACTGGTGTAGACACTTTTGGCGGTGGATGGATTGACGAATTCCTGAAAACAATGGCCACCCCCTTTCCGTAGGGGTATTTTAACATCTGGTGCAAGGTGGAAGAGACTGCCTTTACCTGGTGCAACCACGGTCGCCCCAAAAGTAGGTTAAAGGTTACGGGAACGTCCAAGACATGGAAATCGATCTCGTGTTGTCCTGGACCAACCTGGGTCTAAATTTTGACAATCTCCATCACCTCCCTGCTTGTGTTATCATACACCTGAATCACCTGGGCAGTTGGTACGAAGTCCGCGGGCTTTAACCCGATTGCATATGCCGTCCTTGACGGGCATACATTAATAGCAGATCCCGTGTTGACAAGAACTACCGGTATCTATTTGCTTCTACATTCCACAGAGATATAGAGCGGTTTGTTATGATTCGCGCCCTCAGGCAGCAATTCTTTGTCAAAAAAGGTCAACGTCGGGGAACCTCCTCCCGGAAAGACCAATCCCACCAAATTGCTCAGCGTGGTGTCTATTAAACTTGGCCTTGTCCATGGCCGATAGGACGGCTTTGTCTATGTACTCGAAGCCATAAGCGTCCCAGATGGAGATGTCTACTTGTATCTTTTTCAATTGTTTCAAAGACCCCTCTTTCTTCATTGCTTCTCTTTATGTTTCTCCTCTCCTTCCTTCCTTCGGCCCTGCCCTGGATCTAGGTGTGGCTTGAAATAAGACATAGTCATATGGTCTACTTCACCAATGTACCAGGTATCATCCGGTTGATTGCTTCCCCAATCCTCATCCGTGTGGGCAAGACATAGATCATCGTCTTCCCACCACATTCCATCGGCAGCCGACAGACACCTGTCTGGCTCCGTTACCACTGTCCTTGTACTCATGGTACCTTCTGTCCATGTGCTCGTAGCACCCTCTGTTCTTGTGCACACAGCACTTTCAGTCCCCACAAGGGCCTTGGCTTTTTTGGTTCTCTCAGAGTCTTCAATTCCCTCCGGTTCTAACTGCGTCAATGCAGCCTGCTGTTCAAAATTTCCTGTATTCAAAATGCCCAAATCTCGAGCAAAATTCTTGGCACCGGAGCTCTCTGGCAATGCATTCTGACTTCCGGCCCTTTCGGCCACAATTGATGTCCTTGCCCCTGACGGGCCCTTTTCCAGCTGAGATTCTTCAACAATATCTGGTTGGTCGTCAAGCCACCCCGTGACCTCTGCTGACTCTTCAAAATCGAACCAGTTGACTGTGCTGTCCCTCGGGTCTTGTTTGTTGAAAATCTGAAGGTCAGCAATGTCCCTTTCCAGAACTGCTAAGTCATCTATCCTCTAATCAAATCCATCCCCCCGCAGCACAGAAATTTCTGCCCCCGCCGGCAATTCCACATTTGGTCTAATTTGACCCGCTGATGCAATGTAGCCACTTGGATTGTACACCCCCTTAGCAAAGCTCACAACTTCTTCAGACTCTGACTCAATAATCCCATTCTCCTCCGAAGTTATCCCTGTTCCATCTTTGATGGTCACCACCATTGGTTCGGGTTGGGTTTGAGAGATGTCCAACATGCACAAGTTAGTGCTGTCGGGAAGGAACACCTCCGGCTTGGGTAGGTGGGACGGGGTGATATAGATGCTAGGATCGTAAGACACGACCCCAGTCTGGATAAAGTTGACGCATTTGGGAGGTGGAGCTTGGTTGTGTGGAAGGAGAGGGTTGGTTGTGACATTGGGTTTCTCTGGTGGCACAATCACCCTGTTGTCAACGAGATCCTGAATCTCGTGACGCAATCTAAAACAGTGGTCGGTATCATGACCATGTTGTTGGTGAAAGGTACAATACTTCGCCGGGTTATGAGAGGGGGGTAGTGGATTTGGCAATGGCCTCGGCTCCAGGGGATTCAAGTGCCCTTTCCTGATTAATACCCCCAGAGCTTTGGACAGGGGCATATATAATGGAGTTAAGGTTCTTCGACCTCGAGGTTGGAATTTGGTTGTTTGTGTGTTACTCCCGGATGCACCGGAGAATGGTGTAGCTGCCGAGGTTCTTGGAGGGGTGGTGGTGACCATGCTTACTTCCGAAGCTCTAGCAGTTGCAGCACTACTTGTGCCTGCATTGTTGTTTCAGTTGAAGGTTCTCCTGGGTTGCTCTTTGTCATTGTCAATCAAGCCCTGCTTCAAGGCATCCTCGATCTGTACTCCCATCTCATACAGATCTGAAAAGATAGGGAAGGGGAGCACGATCATTTTCTGCATAAGCTTGGGCTGGAGATTGCGCACAATCATCCGAATCTGATCTTTGTCAGTGGGCCTAGTGGTCATCATTGAGGCCTTGGCCCTCCACTGGGCTACGAATTCAGAGAAGCTCTCCTTAGGCTCCTACCTTGTTGTCTCGAGATCACGGGTTGTAATCTCGTTTTGCGTGTTATAGGAGTACTGAGCGACAAAAGCCTCGGCTATCTCATCCCAATTCCTCTTAACATCGTCTTCCAGTGTTGCGTACCAGATGGCCGCCACACCCGACAGGGTCTGGCCAAACAATGAAAGCTTCTGTAGTCTGGTGAGGCCCATCGGCCTTAGTATGTCCAAAAACAAACATAGATGTACCATGGGATCCCCAGACCCATCAAAGCGGTCGATTTGTGGCATCTTGAACCGATCTGGCAGCGTCACAGCCGCGTCAGTATACCCATCCTCAATGTCTGGGATGGACTTTACCCCTTGGGACTTCTTGAACAACTTTTCAAGCTTGCTCAACTTCAACGCTGTAGGGTCCACCTCGAACTCAAAGGGAGAGTCCGGTTGATTGACAGGCGTATCTGCCTTGGATAGTTGAGGTAGAATCGGGGGCGGAGCCGGCCCTGTTGGGATGTCTGTATCCTCTTGGATATTCTAGACATTTGGTGTCTCCCCGGGTAGTGGGACCCTTGGTGGAGGAGGAGCCTGATGTGAGGCTGATGCTCCGGCTTGCTGCTGTAGCTGGGTAATTAGCTCTGCCTGCTGGGTTATGACCATAGCCTGCTGTTTGGCAAATTCCGCTTGACGAGCAGCATCCTCATGCATGAGTTTCATACTTTCTTGGAGTTGGCTCACCATTTCCTCCATCCCTGCCATGTTCTGCTGTTCCAGCTGACTGACTGGTATATCTATCTCGGTGGTAAAAACTGAAGCCTCAGCCTGACTATCCACTGACAGGGTAGACCACTGTTCTGGCAACCTCTGCTCGGATTCACTGCGTTTTCTCGACCTCCGTCTGATAACCGAGGGTAAGGAATAAAACACTGGTTGTCCGTCGACCAGATCCTCAGATCGATTGAGTCGGCGACCTCTAGTCCAGAGTGCTTGGGGAATATCTGCTTGGTCTGAAGCAATTGTGCTAAACTACCTAGCACAAAGATAAATAAAGCAATAATAAGGAAATAAACAACCAGACAAACGGACAGCAAAACAGCGTAAATAAACACACAACACACAGTTGGGCATCACAACACACAGTTGATAAGTTGAATAAACTGTTCTCAGACACTGATCATTGTTCCCAAATCACTGCCCCCAAAACTGAATCTGATACCCGCAGATAACTGATTCCCAAAATACTGAACTGGTACCCGCAGGCCTGATACCCAAACTTGTAAACTGATACATGCATTTCTGTAGAGACGCACTCTAAAAGCACATAGCAAACAAGTGAGAGCCAAAACACCCCTATGTTGGGGTAAGGTTTCCCTGTCCTATTTTGTCAGGAGCTAGGGTTTTACTACGCACGCAGCGGTTTCAAACAACCTATAATCGGGTAAGCAACCTGTCCTAGCTTGGAATGGTCACTATGGATTCTGAATATGCACTAGGTCGAATGGTCAAAAAGGGTGCCCCGGTAAAAATCGGGGTTTGTGTTCCCATCGTGGCAGAGCCCGTAACCGATCAGCCTTATGGCACGCTTCTCAAAGCGAGCCTCCGGTAAACCGTTCAGGAATAACAAATGGCAAACACGGTGTCCTAGGCGCACCAATGCAAATGCAACGCAAATAAACACACAAGTGTAGTCAAAACAAGATATCATGAGTTCGAGTCTAGTTCTCTAACTCCCCAACAGAGTCGCCAGAAACTGTAGACGTCCCCGAACATCCCGGGAGGGAATCCCATTTTGTTCATTGGGCTCACTACAGTTAAGGACTCAATGTCATGGTCCTATATCTAATCTCGCAGAGTGCAATGCAAGACCGATGAATCATTAAAGAGTCCAAATCTGGCAAATCGTTTTGAAAACAGATTTTTTGAAAAAAGTGCCAAACATGGACTATTTTGCCAGATATAGAGTCGCCACCTAAATATTTTATTTTGGAGAATTTAGGAAACCCTGACTCGTTGCCTAAGGTCACGTGTCTGTCATCACCAAAGTTGCCTCGGCTCAGGAACTTGGGTACGCTTGGGGAATGTCACTTCGTGAGCACCCCCGCTCGCCCGATCAAAGATCGGCCTCTACTAACCATGATATCGAGTTTTGAAAACATTACGTGGACTTATTCCGGTTTTATTAGCCTAGAATTACTATGTGATACGCGCAGCATACAAGTATAGACTAGATCGCTTGAGTTGGAACAAAACATTTCATGTTTGTTTTTTAAAGCGGTTTACTACTCGTAAGTAGGCTAAAATGCAGATTTTTCCACCCTCAAGTGGGCTTAGAAAACATGGTGATTTGCCACTATCTAGTGGGCTTAAAACTCGCAATCAATGGACTGTTCCAATTCAGATAATCCAACCTCCACCCACAGGCATTCAGGCAGAGTTATATCACATAAGCACTTAGCCTCATGGTAAGCATGATATCATGGCAGTCACTCACACGCATGCAAAGATACTAAAGCATAAACACTTACCAAGTACTCCAAGCAAAAGAAAGAAGCTAATTAGAAATCATGCATGAATCCTAACTATGCTGAGATGCCTAATGCAACACATACAGGTATGCAACTAGGATAGGCTCGACTATTCTAAGATGGCATATGAAATGCAACAAATGATACACGTATTCAACTTGGAATTGAAATACGATGCAGTTAGCATGATGCACCGAGCCTGGTGCATGCAAGACAGATGAATGGATGCAAACATGCGAACATAAGTATGCTAATTGAAACGTGCCCTAAAACTAACCATCATAAGCTGGCAAATAAAAGGGAGAAAGACATAGGGTTGGAAGACATACATCACACACACGCACACTTATTACAACATTGCCCTTTCTCGGAGGGTTCGAATAAATAATACACAACCGAATGAATAACGAATTACAGCTAATTATTACACAATCCTAATTAATTAACAAATTAACTAAAATAAATAAGCTAGCATGCAAAAACAAATGAAATGGACTACCTCAGCTCGGTCTTCAATGATGAGGAACGCATGCATGCTCGAGTCGCCTTGCCAGAAAATCCATCGCGATGCCCCGATTTGCCTCTATTTGTGACTGGTCCCGGAATACTGTACAAAGCTCCAGAAGGCTGCTTGACCAGTTTTTGCTGCTGGTTTTCGGTTTGCTGCAACAGAGAGCAAGAAAGGGGCATGGCAAAGTATTTTCAACATATGTATGCATGACCACTCTCCCCGTCATTGCATAAGCTCTAGGGAGTGTAGTCCTCGATCATCGTGCCACCAATCACGCATCCCGATGCATGATGGCCGGGGAGTCGAATTGCACGACTCAATATGAAATGGATGCACACATAAACACAACAAGGCCTAAACTCCATCATGGGTAATCCGGAGTGTCGACGACCGAGAATTGAGGCACATTTCGTCACTTGGAGTACGAAACGTCCCTCGTTTCCCATGTTTGGACTAAACCCTATTCCAAACACCATGCAATATACATGGCATGCACGATGCGACTCGGACTATGCAACCTAAATGCAATGCGACTAAATGATGCAAACATGTAGAGAATGACATGCAAACATGCTACTAGCATACACAATGCTATGAACTATATGGCATACTCGATGCAAGATACCTTATGCAACAATATGACAATATATGCTTAGCATACACAATGCGAATATCAAATAGCATACTCGATGCAACGAACTACATGGCATGCGCAATGCTATGACTAGAATGGCATACACAATGCAAGATGGACTTAAACCAAGATGGGTGAGTCTCAGCCACATCCAAATCAGTGGCCAAACATAATGGAATGAAAGGAAGGGACACTCATGCAAACATGCCCGATGCAAGGGACCAAACCTAAGGCGCCAAATGCCACTCTACCAAAGCATAGCAAAGGATGAAACATGGCATACAAACACAAATTTTCCAGCTCTGAAACATGATACACAATGATCCCGAATCATGCAAATATGTCACACAATGCATGCTAGATGGCCCGAATACCGAAACTAGTGAAGCGCATTACAGTAGAGGTACACAAAGTAATGCACAAATAGAAAAACCAGCCCCAAACAGACCCTAAGCAGGTCCAAGACAGTGGGAAAATGGCCTAAAAAGATGGCTCAACATGCATAGAAATGAAGCTCGTGCAATGGTCCAAAAACGAGGCAAACTAGCACGACTCTCAAACGCATTTAAAGAGTGGAAAACATGGGAATATGGCATACATGTAAGCTCTAAAATATGATGCACAATGGTCCTAAAACATGGAAACACCTCAACATAAGCATGCAATAGGCCCCAAAACACAAAGCTAGGCAAGAGTATTGAACTACAACCATGCATAGCAAGCATCATTCGACCATGAGGTATAAAAAGGCAGTCCAAAACATGCACAAAATCATTTTAAGGCATGGCCAAAAAGTGCTAGATTCATAGATCAAAATAGCATGCAATACAAGCTAGTGAAGAGGGTTTACACTACAAGTATATGGAGCATTCAAGAGGTCACTAGACCAAAAAAATTCAGAGGTATGACATGCCAAATAAACCCCAAAAACCCACTGAAATATGGTCTATGCATGCAAGAATGATAGGCCCCTTTGATATGCTATGAAGAGGGTTATTCTACACATGCAAGGGGGACACCTAATATGGCAAAAACACCTCTAGAAAGAGGTTATGCAGGCCCTAAAACTCATTGAAAAGGGCCTAAAATGAGGTTAGGAAGCATGCAAACATAAGCTCCTTTGTTAGGCCAAAAATGCTAGGAAACAAAACAAGGGGAGAGAGGGAAACAGCATTCTAGCCACTGAAAATCCACTGGATTTCAGTGGCTAGAAGGCCAAACAAAGGTCAATGCAAAGGTCTAGGTGCATGGCTCAAAACAAGGTGAAAACAAGCATGCAAGGAGGTAGATGACCCCCAACAGAAAAATGACCTTAAACAAACATGTAAAGGACCTCAAAATAAGACTTTTTTCAGTTTACACCAAAGCTCAAAAAGGCTTTCAAGTATAGCTAAAAGATGAAGCAAAACAGTGCTTAAAAGAGGGAAAGAAGTGTTACCCTTGTAGCCAAGAACTCCAGCAGCTTCTGGACCAAAAAAAGCAACTCCTTAGCCTCTGAAAACAAGCTCCAAGAACCTTAGAGTGATGGTAGAAGTGTGTGGTTGTGAGGTGGTGTGTAAAGGGCCAAGATCAAAGCTCTTTTGGAGGCTAAAATATAGAGACAATGAGAGATATATGTGTATGCCTCAAACCAAATTCTGAACCCTCTACAAGGAAGGCAAGGCCCTCCTTTGTAGCGCCAAGGGTCTAAATCTTCTTCAAGAAGCTTAAAACCAAGGTTAAACATCCTCCATATGGAGGATGCAATCTTTGGCTTCCAGCTGGCACAGCTGGCACCAACTCAATGAGACAGAAAAGGAGAAAGGTGGCCGACCAGTTCAGGTGGTCGGCCGACCAGTCAGCCGACCAGGGTCAAAAGGTTTAGATGGTCGGTAGCCTTAAATGGTGGTCTCCACACTCAAAGCAAGCAAGTGGTGTGGTGAAGACCAGTCAAAAGTGGCTCAAAAACCAAGGAGACCAGCTTCCTGACAAGAAAATCGGCCGGCGGGAGAAAAGGTGGTCTCCCACCCTTGTACCACCTTCCAAACAATGAAAATAGGGTCCACACCAAAAATGAACCCAGACGGATGCAAAACGAGGGTTCGAGGGCCAAAATGCGTAGCCGGGTGCCCCGAAAACTGACTGTTAAGCATCGAAAGTGGCGCACGACCACGAAGGTGGTCTCCCGGGCCACAGTGTCCCTCTAGACAGAGGAAAGAAGGTGTGTGCCATAAATCGGAGCCAACGGAGAAGGTTAAGCGGTCCCGAACCGAGGCGCACGGCCGACGGCTCCGAAAACTGGAAACTGGTCTCCAAACGGGAACAGTGGTCTACGACCACGAAAAGTAGCTTACGGCCACTGAGAGATGGTCTACGAGACCTCTCCCTCCCTTCGGGAAGAGAAAACAGAACCTGATTCGCAAACTGAGGCAAAGCACAAAAGGGGTCCGAGGTCCGGAGGCAAGGCTCTCAGCCGAGACTCTGAAACCTCAGAATGAGCACAACATGCGCAATCACCGAGCGCTCAATCGATGATGTCTGAGTCTTAAGGTCGGTCAAAAATGGGGTGTCTACACCCCCGCTTAGGGAAATAATACCATGGCCCAAGACTTCACCCATGGGAAACAGTATCGTGGCCCACATATGAGTTATGTTACCCGGTACTAGAGGTTCCATCATGGAACTTGATGTGCTTGACCAAAGAGATATGTTAATGCTAATGGTTGTACCACACATGATTTGAATATGAATAAAAACTTGACTCTGTTTCTGATACGAACATGTTGATGTTTCTGTTTTGATAAAAGAATTGAAATTTTGTTATGGACATCATTCATTAAAAACTTTACTCTGTTATATTATTCACTGGGGTCCAGCTCACTATATTATTTATGTATGTAGGTGATCAGGCGCGTGACCAAGCTCAATGATGATTTCCTGGAGGTCAGTTTTATCGACCAACCTTTTTGCCTCCCGAGGAGGATCTAGAAAGAGTTTAGTGGTCGAGTTTTGCAAAAACCAAGCTATAAGATTCAGAATTTTGTTGTTTTGTAAACAGTTCTTTTGTCTTATTTTGCGTATAACGACAATGTAGAATGGTTAAGTATGTGACGTTATATATGGGTTCGCGTATATTAGTTTTTAAATTTTTGTCCCATGTATATCTACACAGCTCTATGGACTATGTATGTTTAAATATTTGCTTCTGTTAGCCCTTGAATCTTATTAATTTGTTCAGAGGCCTTTGGTAATCCTAGGATTACAGGTCGGTTACGATGCTAAACCTATAGGGGCGGGTTTATGTCATGACCCGAACCCGCCCCCGTGGGTTAAGGACATAACCGGCCAGTAATCATGAGATTACCTACGGCCTCAAACCAAACCAAACGTATTTTAACAGAGTTAATGGAGGCCAAACAGAAGCAATTTAAAACTTTGTCTATAGAGCTGTGCTTACATGGCACATCATAACAACCATACATATGTATATTAATAACTCACAACAAAATATGTACTACACAAGGTTCTGTACATACAGGATCATATAAGTCTAAGTCAACCCAAGAAAACTATATACGACATATTCCAAGACTTCGCCCACATGAGAAAATAAAACAGAATGACAAAAGGCGAAGACGGGTCTCGTGCGTGAGACGCAAGGGCTGACTCTTCAAAACCTTTGTTGTTCCTCACAGACTTCACTGGGGCTGGGTTTGGACTTCTCTTGGCTCACCTACAAACACGTGAATGAGCGTGGGAGAAAGCCCAGTGAATAATATCAAATAAAGGAGTTATACAGACGGTATGTAGAACAACATGCTTCAAATGGCCTTAGGCCTAATTCATATTCTCATTTATGTCAAACTGGCCTTTGGCCCATTCATTTATTCATGTCGAAACGGCCTCTGGCCCATTCATTCATTCGTGTCAAAATGGCCTTTAGCCCATTCATTCATGTCAAAACGGCCTCTGGCCCATTCAGTCATTCTTGTCAAAACGGCCTCTGGCCCATTCATTTGGCATAGCAACATTGTCCACCAATCGAATCAACGAACTTATAGAACTTACATAGAAGTAAGTAATTTGGACAACAACATGTTTCAGATATCTTTGTTAAGATATTACTCACAGTGATTGGTTGGTTGGTTTGCCCTGGAGCTTGACCCTACACATCACATAACACACATGGGTCACAAATAATTCAATCCGTTCTTTAATTCACATATTCCTCTTTAGGCTTCATTCTTATCTCTTTGATTCAATTACAATGCTCAATGTATGCCTAAGAGTACTTAGAAGTGAAAGAGAATAGAAAACGAAACACATAATGCCTTTTTAAAATTTTTAAAAACAGGGTCCCCACTCGAGCGTGTACTTCCCCACTCGAGCGAACCCATGAGATCTGCAAAAGTACTGGATGCATCAAAATTATGCTTGAGCGTGAAGTCTGGCGCTCGAGTTGAAGGTCTGTCTACATAGCTCCCCGCTTGAGCGTGAACTTTCCCGCTCGAGCAGACATCCAAGTCTGCAAAAAAATACTGGGAGCACGAATTTCGCGCTCGAGCGGAGATTTCCCCGCTCGAGCGGACATCAAAATTCTGGAAAATCCAAAACATGTTCTTGAGCTTCAATTTGATGTTCAAAGGTTCCAAATGCATGATTTTGGCTCAAACTTCACATATACGTATTCTAACATGGTATAAACACCAAATTACAACACAATGAAACTCAATTTCACAAATTAATCACATTCATGTCCCAATTTACACCAAATCATTACCAACATAATAATTTCATGCATTCAACACTTACACCCTTGTGAATTGTACATGCATGTGGCAAATTACTCTCATTCTCGACTTAGATGATGAAGAGAAGGTCAAAATAAGAGCTTTAATCAAAATCTCCCATGGATTATACATTTTGTGCTCAAACATGCAATCTCAAAACAATTCTTCACATGCATGTGCATATAGACTACCAAATCAACAAAACCAACTCAAATCATGTTAACTCTTACTCTTGACCATCCAACTAGCGTGAATACACAAAATCACAAGTTCAAACTTATGAACCAAGGGGTGATTACTCACCTAGGGGCTTAATCTTTACAATTTATGGTAAATTCTTGAGTGTGCCTTCAAGATCACCAAGCTTTGAGGCCAAAACTCCAATTTCCTTCACTCTCTCTCTCTCTCTCTCTAGCCAACCCTCTCCTTTTCCTTAGAGTTTATAATCAGCCAAGTCAAGCTAAAGAAGAGAAATTGAGTGTGTAGTGCTTATATAAAAGCCCCTCTTGTTATATTATTTTAATATATAATAATAGAGCACTAATTCACTAATTAAATCAATTTAATCTGATCCGAATCAATTTTCAATTAAATTTCACCGTAGGCTCTAAAAATCACGCTAATCACAATGGCACAATCAATTTCGGGTTCTGTGGCAGATAAGGCCTTCAATTTAATTTCCAAAGCAGAAAATCAAACAGATATTCCTACGGTGAACAGATAGAAATTCAAAACCACATATTTTCACAAAATGGCACACAAAATCATATTAACACATAGTCATACTCATATTAAGGACCAATTAACATATTACGGAACGGGGATATCACAGTTTGGGTCGTGACACATGTGATGGATCCGTCTTATACTTCCGAAGCATACAAATATGAAAAACATCATGAACCCTAGAAAGTTGTAGTGGCAAGACAAAATGATAAGCTATCTCTCCAATCCGCTCAAGGATCTCAAAAGGCCCAATAAATATAAGGGACAACTTCTCACTCTTCCCAAGCCTCATCAAACTCTGCCTAGGTGATATCTTCAAGAAGACATGATCTCTTATCTCAAAAGACAAAGGCCTCCTCCTACAGTCGACATAACTTTTCTGGCAGCTCTGGGTAATGGCCAACCTCTTACAAATAAGAGCAACTTTTTCAGTCATTTCCCAAACCAACTCAGGGCCTATCAAAGGTGCATCACCTACCTCAGCCCAACACACAGGGAATCTACACGATCATCTATACAAGGCCTCAAATGATGCCATGCCAATACTCAACTGGAAGCTATTATTATAGGCAAACTCCACTAAGGGCAAGTGCCTCTCTCACGACCCCTTAAAGTTAAGAACACAACCTTGAAGCATATCTTCTAGAATTTGAATGGTGCCCTTTGACTATCCGTCAGTCTGAGAATGATAGGTGGTACTAAAAGTCAACCTAGTACCCAAGGCATTCTGTAAGCTCTACCACAACCGAGCCATAAAATGCGGATCTCTATCCAAAACAATAGTCACAGGGACCCCATGAAGTTGAACAGTGTCCTTAATGTAAAGGTCGGCTAGAAAATCTACCAAATCATTTGTGCGCATAGGTATAAAGTGCGCTAACTTGGTCAATCGGTCAACTACCACCCAAATGGTGCCATTACCCCTATTGAGTCCTTGGAAGACCCACCTCGTGACATGCTCCCACTTCCACTCGGCTATAGGCAAGGGTTGTAACATACCCGCTAGTCTCTGGTGCTTGGTCTTCACTTGTTGACAAGTAAGGTACTTCGACACAAACACTGCTACATCCTTTTTCATCCCCTTCCACCAAAACTAATGACTAAGATCGTGATACATCTTTGTGCCTCTCTGATGCACCGCAAGATATGAATGGTGAAACTCTCGAAGTACTTCCTCTCGGTAAGACTCCGATACGAAAAGAAGGTCAAGGTATCTAACACTCGAGTCAGAATACACGTTCAAGCCATTCTCTACCTTTCCACTAGAGATCTTCTCCCGGAGGGATTCTACCTCAAGGTCACCCCTCTGTGCTTCTATCACTCGGCTCACGGGTGTAGGTTATACAGCTACCAAAAACAAGGCTACAGACTCAACAGACTCGCCAAGATGCAAGTCAAACTTACCAATAGCACCCAACATCTCCTATTCCCGAATTACGATACTAATTACACTGTTGATGGATGTCCTACTTAAGGCATTGGCCACAACATTGGCCTTCCCTGGATGATAATGCAACTCAAAGTCATAATCTTTTATAAACTCCATCCACCTTTTCTGCCTTAGATTCAAGTCTTTCTGTGTAAACAGATATTTCAGACTTTTATGATTAAAAAATACTTCAAACTTCTCACCATACAAATAATGCTTTCAAATCTTCAAGGAAAAGATCACCGCTGCTAACTCTAGGTCATGAGTAGGGTAGTTTCTCTTATGTGTTTTCAATTGTCGTGAGTCATAAGCTACTACTTTCTCCTCTTGCATCAATACACAACCCAAACCTTCCCGTGAAGCATCATAATACACTGAATAGCCCAAACCTCTCTCCGGAATAATCAATACTGGAGTAGTGGTAAGCCTAACCTTAAGTTCTTGAAATGACTTCTCACAGGTCTCACTCCACACAAACTTAATTCCCTTCCTCGTCAGTCTAGTCAATGGTGAAGCTAATCTAGAGAAATCTTTCACAAACCAACAGTAATACCCGGCCAACCCTAAGAAACTACGGTTCTCAAAGGCATTCTTAGATTGTTCCCAATTTAGCAGGGCTTCTATCTTGGATGAATCTATATTCATTTCTTCCCCGAATACCACATGGCCTAAGAACTTAACTTATTTCAACCAGAATTCACATTTTTCAAACTTAGCATACAGTTTGTGGGCTCTAAGCAACTCGAGTACAACTCGTAGGTGTTTCTCATGTTCCTCCTCGAAGGGTGAGTAGATCAAGATGTCCTCCACAAAGATGACCACAAAACAGTCTAGGAACTCACAGAAGATTTGGTTCATCAAATCTATAAACATGGCGGGTGCATTGATTAGCCCAAAAGGTATCACTAAGAACTCATAATGGCCATACCGCATATGGAATGTCGTTTTCTGGATATCCTCCTCTCTTACTCTCAACTAGTGATATCTCGACCTCAAGTCTATCTTAGAGAAACAACAAGACTCCTTCAACTGATCAGACAAATCATCTATACGAGGCATTAGGTACTTATTCTTAATAGTTACTCGGTTCAACTTCCGGTAATCAATACAAAGACGTAAGGCACCATCCTTTTTCTTAGCAAAGAGAGTCGGTGCTCACCAAGGCAACGTACTAGAGCGGATGAAACCCTTGTCTAACAATTCCTGGAGTTAAATCTTCAACTCACTCAGCTCAACGAGGTAAAAATCTATACAGTGCCATAGAGATCGGTGCCATGCCAGGCACATAATCAATTGAGAACTCAATCTCACGATGAGATGGTAAACTAGTGAGATCCTCAGGAAAGACCTCTGGGTATTCACAAACTATCCTTGGCAAATCAACTTGGACCTCGTCAAATTCACTACCCAATAAGTTTGCAAGAAGACAACTAAGCTCACTTTGTCCATACGGATCATACATCAGTGATAAGACTCTGTTGGCTTTATCCCCCATGAAATAAAAACAATCACCACTCAAGGTACATACAATAACCCTCTAATGGTAACAATCTATGACAGCCCGATACGATGACAACCAATCCATACCCAAAATGACATGAAAGCTTGAGATGTCAATCAACACAAATGCAAAAGGGAGTCGGTGACCAATAACCTCTACGTCATAATCCTGACACCCTTGTTCCAAAATAATCTCACCACCAATAGGTGACTCTACACTAAGTGGAGATGCTAACCAAGCCAATTCTAACCACAATGCCGATGCAAATGCGGACAAAATAAAAGAGTGGGATGCACCTGAATCAATCAACACATTGGCAAGAGAATTGCATAACAAAAAAGTACCTCTCACAACTAAAGGCACTGTACTAGGCCTGGCACTGTAACAACATACACACGTCCTGTAGGTCTCTACTCCACCTACTCACCCCTTGAAGCATAAGTCTGGTGCACTGACTGAGCCGAAGAGGCTCCCTGATTGGCCCTCGAGGCCTGTGCTGACTGTGTAGGCTGATGGCTTTGTGTCTGCCTTGAACTAGACGCACCAAGTGTGTCACCTAACCGAGGGAAAAACCTCTTCAAGTATAGTGATTCTAGTTTGGACCCGTCAGTTGTAATATTTTGGACTCGGGTCTTGTGGTTTAATATTGTTATTGATGTCTTCTTCTCCTTTTCCTCTTTGAATTTGAGTTTTGGAATGTCTTGTGCGTGTTTAGAATAGGTTGGTTGCTAGTTGGTCTTGAATGTTGTTGCCCATAATTTTGGTCTTCCGCTCGAACAGGCCTTCTTGCGCTTGAGTGGGGTTCGCAAACACTCAGTATTTTTCACGTCTGCAAAATACTGGAGGAGTGTTTTTCGCGCTCAAGCAACGTTTCCTACACTCGAGCGGGTGGACGCTCGAGCGGTCTTCCTTGCGCTCGAGTGAGTTGTCTGTTGTCTGCAAATACTGAATGTGTGTATTTCGCGCTCGAACGGGTCTATTTTGCACTCGAGCGGAACAAAACTTTATGTCTGATGCTCGAGCATCAACTCTTCCACTCGAGCGGACTGTGCGTATATCAGATCGCAAAAGTGACATTTTATACCACTTTTTCATTCTTCTCTCTCTCTCTAAAACTTTCCAAAAACCCAAATCTACACATTCTCTCTCTAAAACACTCTCTCCCTCTACTTTTTGACCTTGATCTAGTGGGTTCTCTACCGTAGTACCTTTGTTAAAGAGTTAAAGCATCTCAAGAGCTTCCTTTTGATCCAATTGAAGTTTGATTTTGACATCTTTGAAGACTCTTCATCCATTTCTTTGCTCTTCTACACTTGAGGTAGGGATATTCTATACTTTGTTATGATCTTTAACCTAGTTATTTGTTGTTATGTATAAATGGTGAGATCTAGGAGTATTTTGAGTAACTTAGGGTTTGGATTCAAATTGAAAAAAGGGGTTTCCATGTTGGGCTACATAGATGACTATGGGGTTTTGGATATGAGGTTATCTTGTGTTAGAATAGTGGATTTTAACCTTTGGGTTAAGACTTGAATAAAAGGGAAATTTACCCTAATATGTCTTGAATCATTATTTTGTGTAAATAATGAAATTGGTGTAAGAAATGTGAAATTTGGAAAAGGTATAAACGAATGGTGTAATTGGATTTGTTTAATCACACACCTATGGAAATTTGATGAATTATCTGTTATAAAAATTGTATATCGGCTTAGAAATATTTGTATTAGCTATCGGTGGAGGATAGCTATATTGTTGTAAAAATTGCATGAGAATTAGGTGAATTGAAACTAATCATTCAAATTGTATAATTGAATATGACGGTATGATTAAGGCATTGAATATGTGTTGTGGATAGTCATTAAATATGACGATACTTTAAATACATTGTGTATATATAACGTTTTGGGAGGAGAAAGGGGATGTACTCCATTGTTTGGGAGGAGATAGGGGAATGGACTCTATTGAAAATTAAGGTGGCCAAAGTGTCTAGGGTGAAAGACCCGAAATCTTATATATCCATGGGTGCCGATCCCGCGGACGAAATTTCTGTAAAATGACAAAGTTGAAGTGCTTGTATGATAGTTATGTTGATTGAGAACCACTGAGTTGTAGTCTCAATTGGGTTATTCAGAAAATTATAAACTTGACTTATGACTCGAAATGAAATGAATTAACTCGAAATGGATAAATGGAAATGAATTAAGATGTGTGTATCGGTACTGAATGGTCCTAGGAAGAATGTACGTTAATGTTTATCTGACACTTATATCTTAGTTAAACCTCATATATTGTGTTAGACTGTCTCTACCGGGTTTTGGCTCACCCTATTTGGGAAACCATTTTCAGGTACCGGTGACTTGCTTCCTCCAAGGATGTAGCTTGGGAGAACCTAGGACCTGGAGGCTCTATTTTGTGTTTTGTGTTTAAGTGTCTATTCAAGCCAAGGGCTTATATATATGTACAGAGCTTATGACTCTCTTTTGTTGTAATCAAGTAATATATTGGAAAGATGTAAGCCCGTAGGGCATTTATTTTGTTGTCATTAACTGATGTTACATGCTATAGATTCAGGATGTACATTTATGAATATATATTGCATGTATTATCTTTTGTAATACAAACTCTGATGAATGAAAGGATATCAATTCTATTATGCTTACATCTCTTATGAGTTGGATTATTTGTATTATTTTGGAGGTGTTACATCAAGTACCCTACTTGCCCACACTAATAACAAGTAGGCAGGTGCCCTCTCCCTTGACTTTGACTCTGAGAGCGAGCCGAAAATGATGCAGATCGCTACTCTCCTCCCCTCTGCAAACAAGCTGGTGACTTATGACCTAACTAACCACACTTAAGGCAAGTTTAATTTCCCTGACCACCTCTCCTAGAACTCGAACTCAGTACTAGAAAACTAGACCTCAACTGAGCTCAAATCAAATTGAAGAAGCTACGTGGAAAACGGAAAATCAAATGCGAGCCAAATACTCGCACCTCTTCGAGAACTAGGTACGTCAAGTTTGAAGACAAACTTCTATTTAGGAGAGGAGAAATGTGACAACCCAAATATTTAATTAACACCACACCATTCCAAAAAAATTAAAATAATAATAATAATAATAATAAGTAAATAAATAAATAAACAAATATAAGAAAAAAATAATGATAATAATAAAATAAATATGAAATAATACATTACATAGCTATACGGGGTAAGGATGCAAATTAATTTAGCATTAGTTTATCAAAAATAGAATAAATAGATTTACTTGCGAGCAAGAATTAATTTGAGAAGATTTGATAGAGAGATGATTGGGCCACCTGTGCAATCTAGTAGCTTAGGAGGAATGAGTCATCGAGTTGAGGTATCATTATAAGGTGAGTCATCACCAAGAACTTGTGTATATAAAGGGGGGTTGTGCAAATTAGTGAAGGACTGAAAAGACAAGAAAAAAAAAAGGAAAAAAAAAAGGAAGAAAAGAGGAGCAAAAGAATAGCCTCGGAAGCCGACAAAAATATGAGGGAAATAGTAAGAATTAATATAGAGGTGAGTTATATTATACCTTGAGTTACCATAATATATTTTATATATATATTGAGTTACCATAATTTATTTGAAACAATTCATGTTTTATAAATTATATTAATATTTTGATTTCATTAATTATTTCAGAACTCTATTTGCTTAAATTGAAATCCATTGATATATTTGTTTAAGTTTTAGAAATTATTTGATAATAATTTTGTAAATAATTATTTTCCGTAAGTATCACCATGGGAGACCCATGCCTTGGGAGACTTAAATAACCCTTGGCCTCTATTAGCCACTTTGTGGTCCTCTATTTGTCATTGACCTCTGTTCTGACTGTCACTCATGTGACCTCTGTTCTGTTCTGTTCTGTACTGTGGTTTTGGTTGTTTATTTATATAATTTATGTATTTCAATTTCTGCCACTTAAATAATCTGTTTATCAAATTAAGTTATGTAAATGTTTTGGCTTAACTAACTATCTATGGTTGTTTTGTATTCTCTATACTCTTGACATAATATTTCTCGCTCTGCTGTGTGCTTATAGCTATTACCATTTCAAGTGATGAGATGTAAGGAAGACCTGTAACCTCGTGTAGTGGAACTCGCACCATAATTTGATTCTGATCCATTATTTTGTTTTTTTTTTTCTTTTCTTTTCTTCCCTTTGTTTTTTTTTTTTCCTAATGTTCGGTCACTGAATAGTAAAATAATAAAAGCCCTATAGATATATTTTCTCTTATTAAAATAGTAAAATGAAGTAAATTTTCTGTTTAATTATTTTTATTTCAGTTTGCCTCCGTCTACGCCATTTAATTTGCTATGATTAGAATAGATTAGTAAGTTACGATTCTAACCATAACCCCTAGGAGAAATAATCAATACAATATATGAATCTTAACAAAGATATAAGAGTGAAATGCACATGCAATGCTCATGACCAAAACGTCTCATTTCTCTTTCCAAAACTATGCAAAGTCCGGTTTATATCACAATTCATCATATATTTCCTTTACATTAGAAAACAAGGCCAAGAATTATAACTCTGGAAATCTCAAAGTATAACCTTTCACGGATATTTCGTCTGCGGGAAATCATAACCGGCACCCATGTAAACGTAGGCTATACAAGCACTACTTTTGCCATTTCACGGATATTTCGTTTGCGAGAATCGAAACCCATGTATACGCATGGTTTTCGAGACTTTCACCCTAGACACACAAGTCAACTTAATTCAATGGAATACATCCATTTCCCAGATTCACCTAGTTTTCTTAAAAACGTTATACATGTACAATGTATCAAGATGTGATAATGCCCAATGCAAATGGATGAAAAATTAGTTTCAATTCACCTAATCCTTATGCAATTTCTACAACAATCATAGCTATCCTCCACTGATAGTCCAAAACAGATATTTCTAAACAGATATAAAATCTCCAATACAAATAAACTTTTCAAATTTCAAGATGTGAGTGATAATACATATCCAACTCAACCATCCAAATCAATATCCATCCATTTTCACATTTTCAACATTAATTCCATTTATTTATACAAAATAAACATTTGAGACATTTAGGGCAAAACTCTTTTTTCTTCCAAAATCCATTCCAAGTATCAAAATCAATAATTTTATTACAACTCAACCTCATTTCCACTCACACAACCATTTTCAATATATCCACTTGAAAACCCCTCTTTTGATTTTAAACCAAAACCTTAGGTTTGTTCAAAATCCTCCAAAACCACAAGATTGTTTTATAAAAATAAATAGCGAAGTTAAAAAACATAAAAGAGTGTAGAAGATCCCTATCTCAAAGCTAAAAAACTAGATAAACATAGATGAAACTCAGATGAAACCGAAACCCAACTCTATTCGGATGAAAACGAAGCTCCAAGAGAGCTTTACCTTTTTCTCAAAGGGATTAGGGTAGAGAAATCAATGGATCTAGGTGATTTAGAAGAGAGAATGTGAGTTTTAGAAAGACAGAGAGTGTGTAGATCTAGGGCTTTTAGAAAGTTTAGAGAGAGAGAGAGAGAGAGAGAGAGAGAGAGACATGAAAAAGTGATGTAAAAAGTGACTTTTACAGACTGATATACGCGCAGTCCGCTCGAACGTAAGACACAAAAGATGTGACCACTTGAGCACAAGAAGTTGACGCTCGAGCGTGAACTCCCAGTACTTTTACAGACAGAAGACCAACATTCGAGTGCAATAAGGGCAGCTCCAGCCAAGATCGCTCGAGCATAGAATATCACTTCCCAGTACTTTTGCAGACCTGCAAAAGTACTGAGAGTTCACAAAGACCTCTTGAGCGCAAGAAGTGACGCTCAAACGGAGGAGTAAAATTCTGGGCAACAAAAGTTTGAAAACCAAGTTACCAACCTATTTCAAACGCAACCAATACAACCCAATAGGCAAACTCAAATAGGTATAAAAGAAATAAGACATAAATGACTATACAAGGCAATAAAACCCGGATCCAAAACAACAAATAATTCGGGTGTAAACCAGAATCGCTATAAGCCTGAACAAGATTTGAACTCAAAACCTTAGATTTTATTAAGAACACTCTTGCCATTTAAACAATATACAAATTATGATATTCTTTTTTTATTATTTATTTTTATACTTACTTATCTCAATTGCACACACCCGCTAGTCTAAAATATGTTTGCAATCAAAGCATTAATAATTCAATTGGGTTGTTGAAGTTGATGGAGTCCAACTTTTAAAAATAAATAAATAAATAAAAAATAAAAATAAAAATTTATAACAATCAAATAATAGTTAAATATTTTACGTTTCTTAAAATAATTTTAAAATTGTGCATGTATTATGAATTTGAACATTAATTTATAAAAATAAAAGAAAAAATACGATTACAATGTGAATGAAATATAAATCAAATGTTTTTTATTTTTCTTTTTATTTCAATAATACTATCCAAATTTATGATCTTAATACAGTGTAATGATTAAGTTCAATAATTACTTATATATACATATAAAATAAAAAGATTATATATCCAAAAATAATTGGAAAAAAAAAAAACTAAATACTATCATGAGCAAAGAGAAAAATGAAATCAAACATTTAAGTAATTAAATCATTTCGCCAAACTTATGGTAAGTAAGAACCCATATGTAGTCACGTAAGAGAGTTCTAAATTCATAAACAAATAATGAAAAACTTAGCCACATACTTTTTAAATCACCATGATATCAATATATTATAGTTTGATTTTAACCACTCTGTTTAATACATAGAATTTAATGAAAATCTCTTCGATTTTAATTATTTTATTTGAGACTTGTAGTTTGAAAAAATTAATTTAGAATGAGTATCTGATATATGAACAAAATTTGTACATTGAATTTGCATTTGTCAAAATTTGACTCCATACCCAGCCCCTAGATATAGTTCGTCCAGTACTTAAGAGGACTGTCCTAAGACCACTACACCAAATCCCTATAATTGGCCCTGTGGAGTGTAGAACCTGAGATTTCAAAACTTATATCTTAAAATCTTACTAAAGTGCCACAACCCTTTGGGTTAATCTTTAGTCTTCATTTTCTATATTTTACTTTTTTTATTTCATCTTTAGTCTTTATTGAGAATAACAAAAGAATATCATATAACAAACTCTATTGGATGGAATTTTTAGTTTGATTTGATTTAACAAAAGAATATCATATCAAATCAATTAATAAAGTGAATTAAAAAATATATATATATATAACCTCACGTATGTGTGTGACCATATTATATATGATCATTATACACCCTCATTTGAAAATTTGATTATTTTAGTTGATATTTTAATTATTTAATTATTTTATGAGATAACAAAAATTATGTTTTAAATGACTTATAAATTTTTTTATAATTAAATAGATAATTATAAAAGAAAAAATAATTAATAAATATATATAATGTGATATTTTATCATTTTAATCTTTTTATTTTTATTGATTATTTTAGCCAAAATAGAGCCTCTCAAACCCCATGGACATGTATATACACTACAAGAAAATGCATTTTTGCCGACCATTTTTGGCTACCAAAACCAATTCAGTCTCCAAAAGTCACGGAATTGGCTACCAAAAATAATATTAGTCGGCAAAAGTCAACTTTTTAGCTACTAATTTTTTTTAGTAGGGGAATGTTGATTATTGGCGACTAAAAAAAATTTAGTAGCTAAAAATATTACAATTGGCGACTAAAAAAATTTTTAGTAGCTAAACATATCACAATTGGCGACTAAAAGAAAATTTAGTAGCCGTAGAGGTACCTTTAGCTACTAAATTGTTTGGTAGCCGAATGAAAATAAAAAAATTAATTTTTAATCTTTGCCGACCAAAATTTTGGTCGCCAAATGTTAAGTTTCGGCGAAAAAATTCCTTTTAGTCGTTGTAGACCTACTTTTGGCTACTAAATTGTTTGGTAGCCGAATGAAAATAAAAAAAATTTTAATCTTTGCTGACCAAAATTTTGGTCGCCAAATGTTAAGTTTCGGTGACAAAATTCTTTTTAGTTGCTGTAGACCTACTTTTGGCTACTAAATTTTTTGGTAGCTGAATGAAAATAAAAAAATTAACAAAATAGTATTTTATTTTATTAACAACAATACCATTAGTCTCCACTTGAAAATTTGACTAAACAAAAGAGTTATTTTATTTTATTTTTATTTTTATTAACCTCTAGAGGTTGTACACCCACCATCCAAAAATATTAATATGTTATTTTATATTTTATTATCTGAAAATATTAATTTTTTAAAAAAATTAATTATTAAAATAATATGAATTTCTTATTTTATCCTTTTTTTAAATGCATTAATAATACAAAAAGTACAATTATGACAATTTATTATTTTTAAAAAGTACAATTAAACTATTTATACTTTTTACATCATCATATTTCAATAACACTAGTAAATTAAGAATAAATCAAAATTCACAAATAAAAGACAAAATATCCCAATTATTTATCATTTTAATAAATTTTTCAATATTATTACCAGTACTAATGAAATAATCATTTCACAGACACAAAACATATATTTAAAAAGTTTTTAAAAAATTTCATTATCAAAACGAGGGCTAAGTGTGTAAAAAAAATTCACTCATGACTCATGAGTAAATAAATCAGATTTGTAAGACTTATTGATATTATTTCAAATTTTAAAATTTTTCTTAATTTTTTAATAATTAATTTTTTCAACTTTTTTAAATTATTTTTACGTTATACACGGTTAACAATAATCAAACACTATTGTTAATTTAAATTTAGAGGGAGACATTTCTAATTTAAATTTGAGGGATTTATAAAAGTAATTGGCGACTAAAAAAACACGGGTTGAGCTGACTCAGAATTTTTTTTTTTAAATGTTTTCCTTCTTTTTTTTTAATTTTATTTCTTTCTTTTCTTTCTTATTTTATAGATATATATATATATATCAGTTGAATCAGAATCAGATTGAGTAGAAACAGGTTCTTGTTGATTTAAAACAGTAAGACCTTTGGAGGGTGAAGCTTGTTCATTAGTAGCTAATTTGGTAAATAGTTGTTCGATAGCTTTTACAGCAGATTGATCATTGGTGACTAAACTTTTGCGTTTAGAACGATCACTGGGAAGGTTTATTAAACGTTGATCGAGAGATTGTTTAGTAGATGTGGTATTAGCAGAATAATCATCTAAATTAGTTTCTATTTTATCTAATTGTTTACCAATTGTTTTTAAACATTGATTAGTATAATTATTTTGTTCAATAATTTTTTTAATTTGAAGTCGATGCGGGCAACTTAAAAGGAGAGGCTGGGACTTCAGAACCTTGGCATTCAATAATTATATTAGATAGAGGTGGATGACTAGAGGTAACAGATGTATTAGGGGAAGTTTTCCATTTATGTTTTGTGATTGTGTTAATCTTTTTATAATAGTTATCCATATATTCGAAGAAAGATAATTCAAAACCATATTCTACCATAAAATCATACCATTTCCTAGTTATGCTGGATTGTTGAGCAGAATCATATTTAGCACGATAAGCATGTCTTTTAGTTATATTTTCTTTAGATCTAAAATCAAAAAGTAATTTATCTAAATCAGGAGTAAATTCTTTTTTGATTGTCATTAATTGAGGATTGATTGGATGTGTAACTTCGAAATCAGTTTGAGTAGGAGAATTTTGAGATTCTTCATCTTCTTCAGGTAAATGTGTGTGTGTTGAATAAACAGGTTTACTAATTTGAGAAATTGTAGAGTTATCAATTCCTTTGAGTTTACTATTTGTAGTGTGACCAAGATTGAGTTGACTATTTTTTCGAAATAAAGGAGTATTAAATATTTCATCTTCAGTTTCAATTTTAGTAGGTATACTAGAAGTACTATGTCTAGAGGATTGACCTCGATTAAATTTAATGTGAACTGAACCATCAGTATATTGTTGGATATCTTGGATATCTTGAATAGAAGATTGTTGTTGATTATATTTATAATTTTCATTATTAGTAATCCATTGATCGGGGAGAGTAATATTTTTCCATTCAATCATTTGTGGAACATTAATATGGGATTCATTATTACTACTTTGGATTAGCAGAGTTTTATCTTTTGGACTTTTATGCAAAGCTTGAACATTTAAATTGGTTTTCATACATTTATAATGAACACGATAAATTAAAGCAATGTGGATCATGTAAACTGAGTGTAAAATACGGAAAACAATTAAAATGTACTGGACCCTTATGAAGACCAGTTTCCATCATACCCATTAAACTATCATTATAATCAATAAAACGAGCATCTCGTAAACATAATAAAACAGAAGCATTTTTTCCTTATTGGGTTAATGGTTTAATACCAACTTGAATTAAGCCTAAATGAATAAAATTATTACCAGTTTTCAAATGTCTTTTAATTAGATCAACATCAAATAATTGACAAGTTTCCCTAGGTTTTTCTAAAGCATAAATTTGTTCAATGGTTTTAACATGCAGATTAACATTAAAAGTATTCTGTAAAAAAGTAATTTTATAAATTTCCTTAACAGGTTATTTTGGTATATTCCAATTTAAATCAATTTTATCATTTTGTATTTCAACATCTTCTTCATTAATTACTAATCCTTGACTGAGTAGTGAGGGCAAAGTAGTTGATCTAGAACTGGCTAACGAGTTACTTCTAAATAATCGACTCATCTTTTGATTATTTAATCTGTATTATAGGAATCTTAATACATTGTCAAAATTTATCATGTTTTTCACATACCCGCATCCATACATACCCTATTCGGAAGAGCCCTAAGTCCAACACTGCCTAACCCTAAGGACTTACTCTGGACAGGGACGAAAGTGGGTGACTTAGCTACGTAGAAAGACACAGATAGAATTTTTGACAAATTAAAATGGCCGAAAACAGAATAACTAATCAAGAAAGGAGAATGATTAAATAGAAAACCAGACTGTAAGAAACATATACAAACATAACTTGGCTCTGATACCAATAGATAACGGAAGCAGAAACATAAAGAACATGAAGAAGGAAACAGCACAAATAATACTAAAAATAAGTTAAACTAACACTGTAAGAAACAATAAAAGAAAACAGTTTAAATAAACATTAATAATAAAACTTACAATTGTTTAATGGATTGAAACTAACAATTCTTCAAAATACATAACTTGAAAACGGACTTGAAAAGAAAATTACAGAGATAGGTTTTTCTCTTGAGGAAGGGATGCTCTCAATTTTTCTAACTCTGCATTATTCTTGACTGAAGAGGCCCTTTTATAATCAAAAAAGACCACCACTGTTAGCCTTGTGAGTGATTGCTGTGAGCCTTGTGAGTGAATAGTCTTGACTTGAAAGGAGCATCAGAAGCACATGGGAGTTGTCTGCTGCTTTCGGTGAATTATTAAAGCTTTTACTGTGCTGAATTTGTCGGTGGAATGAATCATGATGAATGATGAATAGTAATGTTGACTTTTTTACTATTCATTGCTTGGAGGCATGTGACTGAGGGAATCAAATATGGATATATATATATATATCAGAAGCTTTTCTCAAAAGACGAGTATTGATTGAAGCTGATAATTATAGCTATATAGAATCCAATGACTAAATTAAGCATATGGGTCCTGAGCATCTTGGAACTCGGGTCCATATGGATTTTGAGTAGTTGAACCTTCAGAAGAGTTTGAACCGTCTGAACCACCTTCTGAACTGCTGTTATCCGAGTCTGATTTGGCTTGGGCCATGAGTAAACGAGCCATTTGGAGGAGTTCATCTTTGGATGACTTGGACTTGGGCTTAACCTTTGATTTGGATTTATCCTTTGACTTGGGCTGGTCAGAACTGGGCTTTGCTGACTTGGATTTAATCTTTGATTTGGATGACTTGGGCTTGGAAGAACTGGATGATGGGCTTCCAAGATTGACTGGAGGAAGTTGGCTTCCTTGAGTGGCTGGAGCGATTGGGATCTGATGTGTCTTAACCATGGCAGGTGTAGGAGCATGAATGTTAATCGGGAACTCAGTTTGAACAATATCAACAATTCGTTGAATCTTGAAGTTATCCCACCATTTAACCTTATGTAGCCGCTGAATCACTTTACCAGAAATACCATATTGCCATTTGAATATCCAAGGAGCTTATATTTGGATATAAAAATAAGAAATTGAGAATTCTCTTTCTTTGTGGAGTGAATGAGAAAACAAAGTGGAAAAGTAATTGACTTGATCCAAAATTCTTGATGGAAAGATGTGGAATGGCACCATAATGTGTCCACCATCTCGAACCAAGTAGGTAATTCGACTTAAACTTTTGATCAAATTGAAGAAACCAGAGTGACTAAATGTTTCATTTTGATATAGGAGGACTTTGAACCGGCATCAATATAATCATAATAATTATCTTTGAAGGAAGTGATTAGGTAAATCTCGAAGTTGATAAGGAGAACCCCATTCAACTAAGGAAACAATATTGTGAATATAAAGTGAATGGTAAACCACTTTACTAGTGTAATACGATCATATATGGGTTTAATCACAATTGGTGATGGTTGAGCAGGATGTCTTTATAAAAGGTAATTGTTTTCTCTGGATGGAGAGGAACAAAATGCCATCCAGAGGGAAATAAGTTTTAACGGATCATTATGATTGACTCTTTGGGTGACTAGGTTCTTTGAAAAAGAGATTAGTAGTTGTTGAGTCAACATAATCGGATCGGCGGTTTTAATAGGATTAGGAGGGTATGGAGTAACCTTGGCTAGATGAAGCAAAAGGATCATAGGCCAGCGGATGTGAAATTGGGTCGAGTATCACCAAGAACTTGGTAACGGTTAATCATTTCAATAGGATGGTATTGGGTGACTAACTCCAAAGGAGGGATAAAAGGCTGACTAGTTGGAACCAAGGCTTTAGAAGGGGGCCTTGGGCGAGACATCTGTTTAAAAAGAAACAAAGGTTAGCAATAAAGATTAGCAACCACTAAGGAGATCTAAATAAGTCTGATGAAAATCCAAACAGTTGTAATAATCAGCAAGTAAATGGCGACGAGCTTGGATTTGGTGGTACTGAATGTATTGAGCACGTTTAGTAGTTTTTTTGGCTAATTTTATCCGGGCAATGCGATAAGCAGTTTGGTGAATCAGATCACGGTAATAGGTAATTTGGGTTTTATGGTAAGCAATAAATGGAGTGGCCATCCCTATCCCCCTTGTAAAAATTCTCGGGTAAGGAAATCGGGAATGGAATTTTGACAACCAGGTATATATTCAATAGTAAAATCGAAAATACTTAAAATAGATTGCCAACGGGCAAAAATTTGCTTACTAGCAAGATTTTGAACATCTTTTTCTAAAACATATTTAGCAGATTTGCAATCAACACGAAGTAAAAATTTTTGATTTAAAATATCATCTTGAAATTTACTAATACATAAAACAGTAGATAAAATTTCTTTTTTAATAGTACTATAATTTAATTGTGCTTTATTCCAGACACCAGAGTGATAACGAACAATTTGTTCAGATGATTGAAGAGTGACTTTCTGAAGGAGAATGCCACCATAACCAACATCAGAGGCATCAGTTTGAATAATTTTGAATGAATTTTCAGTAGGAATACCAAGACAAGGAAGAGACTTGACATATTGTTTAACCTGTTTAACAATAGCAGTATGAGTAGAAGACCAAGGAGGAGGATTATCTTTTAACCGATCAAGCGAGGTTGACAAGTTTTCGAAGGTCTTTGTAAAATTCAACAATATAATTCGATGATCCTAAAAAGCGTTGTAGTTGAGTTTTATCTAAGATTTCATCGTGAAATTTAGGCATAAATTCAATGGAGCGACTAATAGGTAAAATAGTATTACGGTGAATATCATAACCTAAAAATCGGACTTTGGTTTGAAACAATTTAATCTTAGGAGCGAAATGACTAGACCATGACTCTTAATGGTATAAAAGAAGCGATAAGATGTTTCCGGTGTTCACTAATTGATTTTGAAAAATAAGAATATCATCTATATAAACTATGGAAAAATGACTAAATGGATTGAAAATATCATTCATTATATGTTGAAATTCACTAGGAGCATTTTTTAACCCAAATGGCATGACATTCCATTCATAGTGTCCAAATGGTGTAGTGAAAGCAGTTTTATATCTATCCTTAGGATGAATTTGAATTTGCCAAAAATCACTTTTTAAATCAAATTTACTAAAAATAACAGCTTGACTAAGTCTTTTAATCAAATCTTTTTTATTAGGAATAAGATACCTAATCCATTCTAAAACAGCATTTAAAGGTTTGTAATTATGACTAATCGAGGGACACCTCGTTCTAATTCAGCATTTTTATTAACATAAAAAGTAGGACAAGACCATGGGGATTTACTCGGACTAATTATACTATTTTTTAATAATTCATTAATTTCTTTTTTACACATTTCAAGTAATTCATGATTCATTTGAATAGGTCTAGATTTAGTAGGAATTTGTTTTTCATTAAAATTTTTGATATATGGCAAAGTAACTGCATGTTTTTTCCTATGCCAAAACGCAGTAGGTAAAGTTGAACAAACAGTTGATTCAAGTTTTAATTTAAATTCATTAATCTGAGAAATAATTACGGGATCAGTTAATTGTTGATCAATTCTTTTGTAATTAATTTCTTCTTTAAGAAATTTTAAATGTCTACTTAATCGATTAATAGTGTGAGAGATAGAACAATCTTTTAATTGATTTTATTCTAACATTTCAGGTGGAGATAAGAATTTAAATGTAACAGGTTGACCGAAAACATGAGTAGTTATTCCTTCACTAGATGTAGTAAATGGATATAGTAAATAGATAAATGGTGTACCTAAAATGATTTTATCAGTCATGTTTTTTACTAAAACAAATGAGGTTTTAAAACAGACATTATTGTGACAAACATGAACTTTAGATAATTTATATTTAATATGTATTTTACTACCATTAGCAGAGGTTAATCTTTCATGACATTTTTCATAATATTTAGTAGGAAGTAAACCTTCTTGAATGCAATTTAAATCAACACCAGTATCAATTAATGCAACAAGTTCTAATTCAAAGTTATTAATAACAATTTTAATTTTTGAATACCATTTTTGAATATAAATTTTATTAATTAGATTTAATCTTTTATTTTCAAGATTGTTTGATTGAGATTGGTGTGATCGATTATCGAATAGAAGGTTTTCAGGATTAGTATGGTCAAAATCATGACCAGATTCATTAGGAGATTCAACATTATTATTTTGGAAATTTTCTAAATTTTTATTAGGTTTTAATGTAATAATTTCGTCTTCTAAATGTTGATCTTTATTTTGTAGTTCTTTAATAGTTTGTTTAATCTGATTGATTTCTTGTTGTAAATCTTGAAGTGTAACTTCTTTTTGTTTATTCTTAATTTTTCTAAAGTTTTAGATCGACTAATAATTGGTTTATCTTGTCTAGGTTTAGAATCAGTATTATTAATTAATAAAGATTTAAGTCTATCAGTATATTTCTTCTTTAATTCTGGATCATCTAATTTACTAATTAGTTCAATAAGAGCAGATTCTTCTTGATTTTGTTTAGTAAGAACAGTAATTTGTTTATGTGTTTACAACAAACATCATTACATCCTAATTCTATATTATTATCGAATCATTACTAGGTGAATGGTAATCGGATGAAGTATTGATTATCGGAAGAGGAATCACTATGATTGATTTAATTGAAAGATTTCAAATAATTGATGTTTTGATTCATCATTAATTTGAAGTTGATTAACTTTATCTTTTAATTTTTGTTTCTCTTTACACTTATTAGAATAATGACCTTTTTTACCACAGTTATAAAATGTAATATCTTTATTAGATTTAGATTTTGGATGTGATTTTGACTTGTAATATTTCTTTTTTGGTTTAGTCTAAAATTTATCATTTGATTTAGAAGGTGAATAGTTCTTTTTGTATTTATTTGAATATTTGTGTCTATGTTTACTATGTGGTTTCCTACGAGAGGGTGCTACATGAGGTAAACCATATTGTTTACAGAAATTTCCTAATTCATATTTAGCCTTGTGCTTATCTTTTTGAGCTTTTTGACTAAGTTTAAGATCAATACACATTCTTAATCCTTCTTTTTGAATAGTGCTAATTATATCACCATAGGTTAAATTATCATATTCAATTATTCCAGTAGGTTGACTAAGAACATCTCTAATTTTGTGAGCAAATAAATCAGGTAATCCATTAATAAATTTTTCTTTCCAAAATGATTTAGTACAGTCTTCTCTTAACATAACTCTAGAGGTAAAAACATCTTTATACCATCTAAAATCACTTAACGTAGGACAGGTCAGGTTACTAAGTTGATCATGTATGCGAGAATATATATTAGTAGGAGTTCCTATAAAATGTCAAACTATTGTGTAGATTAATGTGTTAACACCATCAGGTACATAATAACCAATATGTTCATCAAAGATAGGGAGATCATTTGCATCTTTTTGATTAGCATGTAAGATTGATTCATGTTGTTTTGTAGTGAGATATTTTTCCCACCAAGATTTGAGCATACCGGTAAAACCAGAGGTTATTAAAGAAGCAATTTCAGGTTGAGAGTAATCAGGGTAATTAGTTAAATAACTATTAGCAACCATAGATAAATGATTTAATTTTTGCAATATTTGATCTTCACTTAAACCATCAATATTCCATTCATATAATTTTTTGGCAGAGACAAAAAATTGATTAGCAAGATTATTTTCTTCATATTGGAGATCAGGAGGAGTTGGTCTAGAATACCAATTTTTTGTAAGAGATGTAGGATTAGGTTTAGGATAATGCAATTTGTTGAAATTTGTGTAGAGGGTTGGAATTGTCGAGCTAATTGATTAATCTCATTATCGGTTGAATCGAATCAGTTGAGTAGAAACAGGTTCTTGTTGATTTAAAACAGTAAGACCTTTGGAGGGTGAAGCTTGTTCATTGGTAGCTAATTTGGTAAATAGTTGTTCGATAGCTTTTACAGCAGATTGATCATTGGTGACTAAACTTTTGCGTTTGGAACGATCACTGGGAAGGTTTATTAAAGGTTGATCGAGAGATTGTTTAGTAGATGTGGTATTAGCAGAATAATCATCTAAATTAGTTTCTATTTTATCTAATTGTTTACCAATTGTTTTTAAACATTGATTAGTATAATTATTTTGTTCAATAATTTTTTAAACTTCAGGGTCAGTGCCAGGCAACTTAAAAGGAGAGGCTGGGACTTCAGAACCTTGGCATTCAATAATTATATCACCATAGGTTAAATTATCATATTCAATTATTCCAGTAGGTTGACTAAGAACATCTCTAATTTTGTATATATATATATCTATAAAATAAAGCAGAATGGATTTTGAAAATATGTTAGACACAATTGTCCTACTAGGACATTTCAATGGTTATGATTCATTTGTCTATTTAGATAGATGGCTGAGATGACCCCCTTAATTTGTTTCTAATTTGTTTCCCGCCCAAACACACTCTTCCCTCTCTCTCCCACGTCTCCTCCCCCTTCCATCTTTATCTCTCTCTCCCTTTCTGTTGCACGTCTCCTCCTATTTCATCCTTATCTCTATCTCCTTCTTTGTTCCTCTTCTTTGTCTCTCCTTTCTCTCCAACTGCAGAAAAATATTTCAGTTTCAGATTTTGCCTTCAAAGGCTTGCAAAGAGCGGCTTCCTTTAACATTATTCCCAGCAGCACTGGAGCTACCAAGGTAGTTATTGAATTATGCAACGATAATGTTGATAGACGTAAAATTGTTGTCTGTATTTGATTTGATTTGATACAGTTTGATTCCTTGACATTGTCTTGGATGGGAACTCTGTATTTTGTTTGTAGTTTACTCCTAATAGTATATGTTTCGTGGTCTTGTGGCCTTCCGAGTTTTAACTGTGGATGTTTCAGTTGTGGACCTCACTGTGAGGCTTGAGAAGGTAGCTACATACCAACAAGTCAAAGATGCTATCAAGTGAGTATTCAAATTTCCTTCAAATTCACCTCATTATGCAGTATATTAGATTTGCATAGTTGTATGAAATTTCTTTGGCTGCCAACTCTTGATTAGCATGTGACGAGGTCTTTTATTCTCTCTTGGTTAATTTCAGGGAGGAATTTGAGGGCAAACTCAAGGGTATTTTGGGGTTCACCGAAGACGATATGGTCTCCACTAACTTCATAGGGGACAGCAGGTAGATTGTTATACTATTTACCATCTTAATACTCTAGCTAATTGTGTTACTTAACAGTTAAATGTTGTGAATTTGAAATATAAAACAAAAAACAGAAAAGAGGATAGGAAATGGAAGCGTTACCAAATGACAATTGTTGTTGAATATTGTGTGTTTCGTGATGAGTTTTATGAGAATTGCAAAATTTTATAATAAATTTGTGAATTTATCAAATTAAAAAATAAATTTAAATAGCGTTAGGATTACAATTGTATTCTAATGTTAACATTATTTACACCGTGCCTTCAGGCACGGGCATACACTAGTATATATATATAATATAAGAATATAAGAATATAAAATTTTAAAATATATTATAATATTTTTCAGTAAAAAAAATATTAGGACAAATATTTAAGATAATTTAATATTTTTAATATTTTTAATTTTTAATTTTATTACTTATATTTTTATTTAAATATAATTTTAATATATTTGTTACTTTTATTTAAATTTTTTTTAAATAATGAACTTTTTTTGTTACTTTTAATATATTTTTTACCGACTTAATTTTAGTCGGCGATTATAATTACAAAATTTAAAATAGGGTTTGGGCGACTATTTAAAATTTGGTCGCTAAATCTGTTTTCTTTTCCGACTACAATTCAGTAGCCAAAAGGGCCAAAATCGATTTCGGAGGGAATATTTAATTTTCATAAATATATTACCGACCAAAATAAAGTTTGGTCGGGAATAAACAATTCGTGGTTTTATTTCCCTCCTTCTCTCACTCCCGCCTCTGTCACTTGCGCTATTTCCATTTCCATTTTGCCTCCCTCCAGGTATGTCCTCTATTTCGCCTCTCTCTCTCTCTCTCTCTCTCTCTCTCTCTCCCTATCTCCCTCTCGATTTGTTTCCCCTTCTCCGTATGGCCTCTCGGTTTCCATCTTTCTCTCACTCGCTGTTTACATTAGTTTTTGATTGGGTCTCACTCACGCATCTGCCCTCTTCTCTATAGCTTGTACAAAAATCGCCATCACCGCAAGTTCATCAGGATCATCGCATAGTCTCCCTCCCAGGTATGTCCTCCATTTCGCATCTGTCTCTCCCTCTCTCTATATCTCCCTCTCTCTTTAGGTCTCTCTCTGTTTACACACACACACACACATACATATATATATACACACACACAAAAATCAGAATGTGAATGCTGGAAATTAGGGCATTGTGATTGAAATTAAAATTTAGGGCAATGCTTGGGTTGAGATGTTTTCGAAATTAGGCCAATGTTATTCAATTTGGGTGTACAATTTACAGAAATGCTGAAATTAGGCCAACCATTTACCATATGCGATGATCTTATATATATAGATTTTTTTTTTCACTATTTTATTTTCTAAGATGGAATTGCTCTATTTGTTCTCTCTCTTCTTCCTTTGCATTTCTTCCCCATCTTCAATACCCCATCACTAACCCTATCCATACCACTTATTTTTCTAAATCTATTTCCAACCCTTTGTAGTTTTACTGAAAATGAGGTATGAGTTTGAGTAAAAAATTATAATATTATGAGGTTTTATATTTCAATGGAAAATTTCAAATTTAAGTCCAAATTGTCAAGTTTTGAGTGGTTGTAGCTAGGAATTGTAGTGAACGATAATTTCAAAATTTTGGATAAAAGCAACTGTGTCAAGCTCTGATTGCATAGAAATTTGAGTAAAAAGGGATGTATCTCCCTTGAATTGAGTCAAAATTAGAGTACAACTAAATTTTGTATAGATGTTAATAAATGAGTGGGTGGAATTTTAACTTACTCAAATTTAAGTTTTCATTCAAGATTTAAGTAATGTTTAAAATGTTTTGACTTAGAATTTTAACTAACTCAAATTTAAGTTTTCACTCAGTGGAGTTAGGGTGGCTGCCATTGTGTAGCCTTTTAGGTTCAATTTAGATCTTATTTTGATAATTTCAATCGTTTATTTTTTAAATTACATCAAGTACAATATATTTATATAAAATTTAATTGACTAACGAGAAATTGGATGATAAGTTCGATTTTAAGGATAAAACTTAATACATATGTGATTTGATTAAAGAACTATTATTAATATCCGATCAATTTGATTTTTTTATATCAATGTTGTACTGATATATTCTAAAAAGTAATCAATTTGAATTATCAAAATAGGGTCTAAAATGAACTCAAAAAACCGCACAACAGTTACTGTTGTGCATCTCAAGTCCTAACTCACCACTAATTGTTATTACACCTAACAACTCGCTACTCTCGGCGTAAAGCTCATCTCCAGCTCCCTTTCCACTTCAACTCTCAATCATTCATTTTACCAGTTAAACTAATATATAATGAACGGTTCAGATCATGTGTGACTGAAGAAGTGTGTGTGTGAGTGTATGTGTTCGTGTATGACTGTATATATTAAAATGTGTGTATATATGAACTGATCTGTCTATGAGTCATGTTATGCTCTATGTAAGAGATGGTTGGGTACTAGGACACTTTTTGCTGATTTGTGTGTATGAACAATGCAAAGTTGCCAAGTTATAATGATAAATCACTCTCACATGAGCTATGCATTTATTTTTTTTAAATGCATCTGTAACTGAGGATTCACCAAACAAATACGTAATGAGAGGCAAGGAGAGCGATTCATCCAAGCAGCTATATTTGTAGGTTTATTGGTTACTAAAATTGAGGGATTCCCCAATTTCAAAGAACCTCAATCAAAAATTATTTGGTGTTTTTTGAGCGTTGCCTCATACTAAAATTTCATTTTACACTTTTTTTTTTTTGTTTGGCTAAAAGAAAATGATTTGTAAATATATATAATTTATAAAATATATCGAGACTGATGTGTGAATAGTTTTCTTTTATTTTATTTTATAAATTATAGAATAATAGTAAATGAAGAAATCATAATAAACTATATCATTTTATATAAAGGTAGTATTCATAATAAAATGGTTTTGATTATTTTGATATATCATTCTATTATTGACCATATGGTTTCACTAGTACTAGTGCTCTACTAGTTGTGCTATCTAGTGGTCCAAAATTACGGGTCATTTCTTAAATTAACTTCCATAATTACGCATTGTTTTAGAACAAATCATGTCATAAAGTTCCACCCTAAAAGAGATTTATGTGACAAGCCAAACAGTGAATGAAAAACAACATAATCTATCTCAACTTGAAATGCGTGTTCTCATTTGTTCCTCGGTTAATCTTTGTGTGAGTTGTAGGTGACAAAATGGACAAGAGTTGGATGACGATAAATAATAGGCTGACAAGTAAAGAGTATCAACGAGGGGTGAAATCATTCCTTGATTTTGCTACGGCAAATTTAGGCGTAGAGGATGAAATTAGGTGTCCATGTGTCGATTGCATTAATGGCACAAAATATAGCAGACAAGTTGTGTGGATGCACTTGATCCGAAAAGGCATGGCATCTTCGTATCTAACTTGGGTGCATCACGAGGAACATGTTCCCGTGTCTCGTCCTAGTGTATCAAATGACCAATGTGGAGGTAGTGGCGAATGTATGACAGATATCGATGATCCACCCATTGATGAATTGCCTATTATGTTGGAAGAAATTTACGTGAGTGGTCTTATGGATGATCATACCGACGAGGAACCTAATGGTTTGGAGAGGGAGGATTTGCATAAGTTCACTAGGTTATTCGAAAATGCAAAACGCAAAGTTCACCCAACATGTGAAAAGTTTTCTGTGTTATCATTCGTCATTAAGATGCTTCATGTGAAGGTGTACAACAAATGGAGCAACAAGTCATTCGATATGGTTATGCAGGTATTCAAGGACATTCTACCAGAATGTGATCCAACAGTTCCATGGACACTCTATGATGCTAAGAAGTTCTTACGTGACTTGGGTTTGGGATATGAAACAATTCATTCGTGCAAGAATGATTGTGCACTATTTTGGAAGGAGAGTGCTAATTTGGAGAAATGCCCTACATGTGACGTGTGTAGATACAAGTTGAACGATGATAGTGGTAAAAAGATTCCACACAAGGTATTGCGGTACTTTCCTTTGACACCGAGGTTGAAAAGACTGTATATGTCCAAAAAAACAACCGCAGATATGAGATGGCACAATGAGAAGCGTGTGGATGATGACATATTAAGGCACTCAGCCGATTGGGAATCATGGAAGGACTTTGATAAGCAACATCCGACGTTTTCTGATGACTCTCGAAATGTAAAGCTAGGGCTGGCAACAGATGGTTTCAATCCATTTGGGAATATGAGCACATCATATAGCATGTGGCCCGTAATCTTAATGCCTTACAATCTCCCACCGTGGAAGTGCATGAAAGAGCCATATTGCATGATGTCATTGCTTATTCCCGGACGTTCGGCACCTGGAAGAGACATTGATGTTTACTTGCAACCACTAATAGAAGAATTGAAGAATTTGTGGGAGCATGGTGTGCAAACATATGATGCATCGAACGGGCAAATTTTTAGAATGCATCTTGGCGATAATGTGGACCATAAATGACTTCCCTGCGTACGGTAACATGTCAGGGTGGAGTACAAAGGGTTACTTGGCTTGCCCTAATTGTAACAATAATGCATCGTCCCAGGGATTACAAAGTAAAATAGGGTATATGGGTGCTCGTCGCCACTTGCCTGAGAACCACACTTGGCGAACAAGTAAGCTCTTCAATGGTCAAACGGAGTATAGGTCCAAACCTTTGGACTTATCGGGGGGGCCAAATACTAGAGCAAATTGATTCTGGGACTTACAAGTCGTATGGAAAGCACCCACAAAATCGAAAACGACAAAGGAATGAACATCAAAATTTGAATTGGAGCAAGAGAAGCATTATGTTTGACTTGCCCTATTGGAAAACGTTGAAGCTTCGACACAACCTTGATGTCATGCATATTGAGAAGAACATATGTGACAATGTCGTTGGGACACTTTTGAGCGTAGATGGAAAGAACAAGGACACGGACAAAGCACACTTAGATTTGGAGGACATGAAAATACATAAAGAGTTACACTTGAAGAGGCGTTCTAATGGGTCCTTTGAGAAGCCTCCCGCATTGTACACATTGTCGATGAAAGAGAGAAGGCTTTTGTGATTTCTTGAAATCAATGAAGTACCTACGATGGCTATCGACAAATATCTCCAATTGCGTGACCGCTCAAAATTGGAAAATTATCGGCCTCAAAAGTCATAGCGGTCATGTCCTTATACAACGACTTCTTCCAATTGGGATGCGTGGCTACCTTAATAAAGAAATCGGAACGACACTTTTTGAGTTAGGAAATTTCTTCAAACAATTGTGTTCAAAGACATTGAGGCGTTCAGATTTGCATAAATTGGATGAACAAATCGTACTCATACTTTGTAAGCTTGAGATGATTTTCCCGCCGGCTTTTTTCGATGTCATGGTCCACTTGGCAATTCACTTGCCTCGAAAGGCTATGCTTGGAGGCCCAGTGCAATATCGATGGATGTACCCAACTGAGAGGTATTAACTTAGCCCTCGTATTACTGTCAAATTTAAGTTAACACTTTACTGCTGATATAAATATTGCAGTATAACATTATCATCGGCTTGCAAAATTAGGTTGCTTGGCCGTCTAAAAGGGTTTGTGGCCAACAAAGCTCATCCTGAAGGTTCTATTGCCGAGGCTTACATTTCCAAAGAATGTACAACATTTTGTTCAATGTATTTGGATGGAGTGGAAACATTGTTTAACCGCCCAGAAAGGAATTATGACATGGGTGACCGTGGCCCAGGGTTGGCGGTATTCACTCAAACTGTACGTCCCTTTGGTCTAATGACAAGGGCATCCGATGTGTCCGTAGCTGAACATGAGTTGGCTCATTGGTTTGTCCTACACGATAGCACAGAAGTGGATAAACACGTAGAGTATGAATCCTTCAAACGTATTTATAATGTTTTTGTTATAAATTGATTAGTCTTTATCTTAGTAAATAGTTTTTGAATCGCATTTCTTGTAACTAGGGAGCACAAGAACTTGTTACACCAAAGAGTCGTTCGACGCCAGCAGGACATCGGAAAGAATTTCCTAAATGGTTCAAAGATCATGTAAGCTACTATTCTCATATACTACCATAGATCGTACATTACGTAAATGTCACGCATGCTAGTAAAATGACACATGTTCTTCATGTAGATGAATGAATTGCGGAGCCAAGTTTCCCCCGAAGCAACTGATGATATGTGGTCATTAGCCAATGGTCCTAGTGGCTTAGTAAACACATATTCAGGATGTATTTGTAATGATGTCCGTTATCATACTATCAACCGTGACAACCGTCGGAAAAGTCAGAATAGTGGATTAGTCGTGGAAGGGGAGCATGAAGGGCAATTGATACACTTCTATGGACACTTGTGCAGAGTGTGGAAGCCGAACTATTTGTTCGGGGCGTCGGATTGTATTGTTCCAATGTGAATGGTTTAACTTGGTGGTAGTAGTAGAACTATGCGTGTAGAACCACATTTCTAGCAGTTGATGTAACAAGTCGATGGTACAAAGATGACTCATTTGTATTACCAAGTCAAGTTGAACAAGTATTCTATGTTAATGACACCAAATTAGGTACCAATTGGAGAGTCGTTGAAAAGTTCCAACATCAAGGAATTTGGGATATGCCAGAGATGGATGTCGTACAACCTGATGATGTGTTCCAACAAGAAGAAACCACCGAGGTCGTACCTGCTATGGCTATTGATGATGATGTGGTTTTGCGTCGAGATGATATTGAATCTAAAATTATTCCCATGGAAGTTTTGCAATCTGTCAGAGGGGTAGAAGCCAAGGGTGTTACAGATGATGCCTTCATCTGTGATGATGAAGATGGATTAATGAGGGAGGGTGACGAAACAGACGAAGAATATGACCTACAAAGTGATTTTGATACAGATGTTGATGTCGAATCTTGATGTATATCATGCTTTAGTTCATGCCATAATTTGAGGTGTAGCTTGATGTTGTCCAGAATGAAGTGGGAGGTATTTTTGGTGTATCTTTGGTAGTGAAGTTTATGGTGTAGCTTTGGTATCTAGCTGCTGTTTACTGTGTCAAGTATAATGTTTTCTGAGGAGGCCTGGAGTACATTCTCTGGAGCTGCTATCAAATGGTTGGCCTACTGTAAATGTGGTGTTTTGTTGGACTGCTGTCAAATGGAAGGGTGCTGAACTGTTGCATTGTGGTGTTTTGTTTTTGTCTTGCTATTGGTGATGGAAGGGTGTATTGGATCTGGTGTGTTATGATCTGATTGTGAGGGATGGGTCAGTGCACCCCTGGAATGTAACTGAAGGGTGCATTTTGTTGGAATGCATCTGATATAGGAAGCTCTGAGCTGGTCTGCATTTGTTTGGCTGCAGCTATGCTGGTATGGCTGGTATAGCTATAAAGCTGGTTTTGTCTGGTTGCAGCTCTGTTTTGCAATGGGTTTATGTTGTGATGCTACTATGTGGATGTTGTTGGGTTCAAGTTTGGGGCTGCCTCTGCTATGTTTATGCTTTGTTGTTGGTATTTCATGGTTTTGTAGATAGACTGATCAATTTTGGCTGGTATCTGCTGGTAGTTGTTCTGTTAAATGTTGCTGCAGGATAATGGGCCTTGTGCTTTTCTGGCTGTTTTTTTCTATGCTGTGTTTATCTGGTTTTTTTCTTTGTTTTTTGTTGGTTTCTCACCAACTGGAGCTTGGAGCTTGTGTTAGCTCCAAGCTCCTCTTTATTGATGTACTCGTTCATCCTTCGTATGTTCTCATCAATAAAGAGTTTGGTTTTTATAATAAGAAAATCTGGTCTGTCTATGAATCTGGAAATCTGGAAATCACTCTTAACTAATCTGTCTATGAATCTGAAAATCTGGAAATCTGGAAATCACTCTTAACTGATCTGTCTATGAATCTGAAAATCTGGAAATCACTATGAAATCTGAAAAATGTGGAAATCTGAAAATTCTGAAAATTCTATGACATTCAGTTATGTTTTTGTTTCTTTTTTTCCCTTTCGGTAAATGCTTGATTACTCTGAGTTGAGCACCGCGAATCTGTCAATTTGCATTCTTTTATGGTATTCAAGTAAGATATTCTGGTATTCAAGGTCTTGCATTCAAATATGTCATTTTGCATTCTTTTTCCATAATTGAGCAATTTGAAGATGTGCCACAATTGAACCTTTTATGGTAGTTTCACTAATGACTTATATGTTTTCTTCCTTAGCAGAGAACATATCTATGTTCTTCATATATGCCTAAACATAGTAGCTTTGGTGGTAATCTTGAGGCGAGGTATTACTTTTCGGTAGACTTGTTTTTTGATAGGTTACGTATTGAGGTTGCTAGGAAATAATTTCAAAGGTTGTGTTTAGATTATAAATTTATATATGAATTTGTTGAGAGAAATAAAAAAAACATAAGGAATGTGAATGACTTTCTATCCACAATTTTTTACTTAAATTTGTGATTCAAATACATTCTGAGGATATTAAGATTAAGGATAAATTATAAATATATTTCTTAAAATTTGTTTAAAATATTAATTACTTTATGTGGTTTAGAAAATTACATCACTCTTTCAAATTTCTAATCGTATAAAAAATGACTTCTTTTATTAAGCTTGCATAAAATATTAATTGCCTCTGTCATTTTGAAATTCTATCTTGCTTATTAAAGTAATTAATAATTTTAATAATGTCAAAAATATATTTTAATTAATAGTTTCGTTAACTTTATTGTTGTATAGAAAGATAGTTAGAAATTTAATTATTTCGGTTAACTCTGTTAAATGATAACACAAGCTCTTTGAATGCAAAGATATTCTGGTATTCAAGGTCTGTTAAATGTCAAAAATATATGTCAAATTAAGTTTCAGTGGATTACACCAAATCATTGCCTACTTAGCCCTTTTCCAACAAACTTTAATGGAAGAACAGCCTATGAGACCTTTCTTTGTTGTGCTTTCATTATATTCAATGACTAACCAGTGAATTATCAAAGGACCCAACCAATTGATATGACCGCTATTATGCTCTTCAAGGCTTGTGATTACACAATTGAAAAGTGACCACATGCATTGTTCCCTCACATGGATGTAGATTAATATAAGTGATTTTGCCAATGTCTAGACCTGTAACTGGGATAATTCTTTTAAAAAATGCAGGGGGAAAAAATTAACCAAATCAGACCCTAGCAATGGTGACATAGTGATTTTGATCTGCTGCATATTGGCTGAGTCAGTGCTTATCTTTCTCTGTAAAAGATGGAGTTCTTATGCTAGGTTATATTTTCTTGCAGGCTGACAGTGCATAATGCTGCTTTGAACTGTAGTGGTGTGGTTTTGGGATCACTGCCTATAAGGTTGGTTTTGTGAATTGTACACTTTACATACTTTGACTATATTTGTTTGGTAGCACCCACAAAAAAATTATGTCATTTCCATTAAGCAGTCCGTGCTTGGTATTCCAGAATGCAACACTGCATCTCTAGTTTTTGTCACTCGTAAAGTAGAACTTGCATCACTCCGTTCTCCATCATAAGAAGAAAGATCAGTATCTTCAACATTTGAAATGAAGTCCTCAAAATATTTCTCTGCCTCTTTGGTTAATCGCTTAGACACCCTATTTCTGTCATTACTCCTCTGAAAATTTTTGGAAACATTTTAAGTAAATAGAATAGTAAATTATCTGTAACCATATCAACTAATTAACATAAGCATACTGCATTTCAGCACAGCTGAAGATTGAGAACCATACCTTTCTAGCTCGTGATGGTTTTTCTGCACTGGCAGAGCTCTTTGGATCAGGAAGCAATTCTCTCACAATCTTAGACAGCTCCCTTCCAGGTCTTCTTTACGCTTCTCTGACTGGAAATTTTTTAGTAAACTCCATGTTTACTACTTGAAGTTCTCATAAAAAACAGTGCTTAAAAAAAAATCAGCAGAAGAACAGCATTATAACAAAACTATCCGTGTAATTTTCTGTTTTGTATGTGATTCTTGGAATTGTCCCTTGAAAATTTTGTCTTCTTTTGGCAGACTGATGATCCAGCTCAAAAGAACACACTTCTCATTTTCAAGTTGCTTCCTCTCATGATTGGTTACTTTTCCTTGTCTGTCCCATCAGGACTGTCAATTTACTGGTGAGTTTTAGCTAGCATTTTTTCTACCATTATGATCCACCATCTTATGTTACATTCGGTGTCCTTTTTGTATCTGTAACTGCCATTGCACATGATAATCATAGAAAAGTTCATGCATGTGGCCAGATCATACACACCAGGGTAGTATAATCAGTATTGACGGTTATATAGAGTTGCCTAAAACAGAGATACATATTTATTGAGTTATTGTTATAAAAAATAAGGTGCCACTATGTATAATATCAAGAAATGTAGCAAAACATGGAGTTTTTCGTTGATAACTTGAGGGAAAGTTCACAGACAAGTACTTCATAATTAAGGTCCAATTATTTCAATCAACATGCAAACATGATGTGTTGAGTATAAAGCATCAATTATAGGATTTTTAATTCAATAACCATTTACTAGTTGCTATTGCGGTAAACATTTGGATTACCACAAGTTTCAATATTCACTCAAAAAAATATGTCTGAACATTTAGTTGATATCTATAACCTATCTATTACTAGTAGCTCATTAGTTGATAGTTTCTATATTCTGGGAACTCACATATACCTTTGACAAAGAATAACCCTAATTCACCTTAGTTGCAGAAGATGATGTTTAAGTGGTGCTTTAAATTCCATTTTAACAAGTGTGCTTTCCCTTCTTTTTCATGAAAGGCAACAACTCAGTTAGCAATACTGTTAACAGGTAATCATTTTAGTAATTAACTATTTTTGTTTGTTTGATTGTTAGTTCATTTTTAGTTGCTAACTGAGTACCTCTTCTTTTATTTTCTTTTTATTTATTTTATTTTATTATTTTTTTTGTGGGGGTTTTGTTGCGAAATGATGAAACATTGTAGGGACAGATGACTGTAACCAGAAATTTAACCCACCACAAAAATAGAACATGTTTATATGAAAAGCAATTACAACTTTCAGAACTAGCATTTAAAAACAGTAGAATAGTTCGAAAAAGTTGAGATTAGGTACCCATGAATGTTATATTCCCTTCAATCTTTTCTTTTTCCTTTTTTCTTTGAGCCATGATTTTCTTCTCTCACTCTCAGTATAAATAAACAGAAGACAATTCTATAGCTTTATCTCATTGCATCAATACTAATTTACCATGCTTTGCATGCCATATTCTATTTGTCAGTTCAGTTTTTTTTTTTTTTTTTTTTCAATTGATGACTCAGCTCTCACAATGTTGGGGTTTATGAATAACAGGGCAGCAGCACCTGCAGGTAAGAAGTCACCAGCTGGAAGAAAGTAGATGAAGAAAAAATTGCTTTTGTGGTCCACAAAGTGGGGTTCAGTCAGTACATAATTAGCTTTTGTGGTCCACAAAGTGGGGTTCAGTCTATTGAAGTTTTCATTTCAATTTTCTAAGGAAAAAAATATGGTCCACTCCATAGGTTGGATGGGTATTTAGCTTCGAAGTTTCAATCAATATGGTATTCACACACATGATGTGTGTAAGAGGTCAGCAGGCAAGAAAACATCAACAGCAGGCAAAAAAATATGGTCCAGTCCATAGGTCAGCAGGCAAGAAAACATCAAAAATCTAGAAATAGCAGCAGAAAATACTCATCAACAGCAGCAAACATATCAGCTTAAACAGATCAGCAAACAGTTCAAGGTCGGTTAACTTATCCCTTCTCTCCCGTTTTTATATAACAGTTAGATGCCCTGATGTGATCCATTCCTTATTCTTCTAGCTTGAAAGTGCAATAATCAAGCATTATTTGGGTGTACCCTTTTTCTGTGCCGAAGTTTTATTTATTTTTATTGTTTTTGTGTAATTTAGTTCATGTATATCATGCTAAATCATGTAATTAAGCATGTATTAGTTAAGTTAGTTCATGCCTTCTAAATTATTTTTGTCTAATTTATTTTAAAGCAGGCATATCATGCTTTATAGTGTTACTTGTGTTATTGTAGATTGGAAAATGGTTCCTGGCTTAAAGACTGGTTGGCTTCGGAAGAAGACACTCACGCAGCCAGAAACAGACTCGCCAGCTGCTATTTCTTTAGGATCACCCATTGCTCCATCTCCTGTTCTCCTCGTTCGAAAAAATGTGGGACCATCTCAGTATGTCACTAGCCAACCAATGGTTGATTCTGATGAGACACAAGCCCTATCCGAAACGCAGCCGAGTGGCGTAGGTAAGATTAAAGTGTATCAAATTTGTCAATTACCACATGCCATTGCCATTGTTTTTTTGTAGCCAATTTTTAGCCAATTTTCATGTTGTTATGTTGTTAACAGGGACTTCGAAGCCCCTATGTGTACGCAGGCCGACACTTGGCAAAGGCATACAAAAAATAATTAGAGCCAAGAAAGGAGAAAAATGTTATGTTCACATCAATCGTGAGTTGAATGCAATGACTGGCAATTATGCCACTCCAGCAACTAACAAGTTAGGAATTCAAATTAGAACCTTGTGCCCTTTGAAAGATGTGAAGTCATGGCTGGATCTTGATGAGACTACAAAAGCTGCCGTCATCCAAGGAGTTCTTGTAACTAATATTACTTGTCCACAAGATGTAATTGTATTATGTATGCTAATAAGAAAGACTAATATTTAATGATTACAATTTCAATTTGTTTTGCTTGTAGGACAAGTTTCAAATTGGAGACGATTTCCACAATGACTTACAAGCACAAGAGATTGTGAATAAGAAGGCCTATGGGTTGTACAAAGATTGGAGGTACACCTTGAAGCAAGAGTTCGAATTGTTAGAGGGACTTCCACGTGATGAGATCTATGCTCATCCGCCCGTAGGGGTGAGTTTAGATAATTGGAAGCATTTGATCGATGTGGCATGGCAAGATGCATCTCACCAGGTAAAATAATAGACTAGATAGAGTACATACATCTATGTGAAAATGTGATATGCCTTAATATTTACCAAAAAATTGTTTATCTGCTTGACTTATTTTTAGAAACGGTCAAAGGTTGGCAAGAGTAATAGGAGTCAATTGCCGTACAATCATACCAATGGGTCTCGTTCATTTCCTATCGTAATGGCTGCTATGGTGAGTTCGATTTTTTTTAAACTTGAATCCATTATATGTTGTTTGGATATGAAAAATGTTATGTTGTGATACATATATATATATATATATGTTAAACTCTGTTAGTAAACATCTACTGTCTGCAAAAAATCTGTCTGGAAAAAATCTGTTAATGGTACCCTTGCCACATGTTTGCATTCTAAATCTGTCTACACTATACTCTGTTTTTCATTCGAAATCTATCTCGCAAAATCTGAACTATACTGCCCCAAATCTAAACTATACTCTGTTTTCACTTAAGATTATTAGTCTTGTAGCTCTATTTGTTTTAGATTTAAGTTAATACATTCAAAGAAAACAGATATTCCTGTACATACACATGTTATAATACACATAATTTGAAGTGATTATAAGTGGCTATCTGCGAAAATCTGTTTGCAAAAATCTGTTGGACAGAATCTGTTTGAGAAAATCTGAACAAATGTGTTCGCAAAAATCTGTTGGAAAATATAAATCTGTTAATGATAATCTCTTTGAATTCGAACTAGAATACTGCTGCCTCTATTTCCAAATCTGGCTGCAAATCTGTCTGATAATCTGGCAGCAAATCTGTCTCCAAATCTGTCCAGCAATTTGTTTAAAAATCTGTTAATGAAAATTTGTCTATTTGGTGCATAAAGTGTCATTGATTTATACGTTGATGTGTTAACAAGTAGCAAAAGATGGAGAGTTGGATTTCCCAAAGTTCTATGAGGACAACCACACTTCAAAGAAAACGAATGACTGGATCCATCCGAAATGCCGTGAGCTGCATGCAAGTATGTGACAAGGAAATATATGTATTCAATATTTTCTTGTACTTAGTACCCAATAATACATATATATTGCCAAAGTTTTTTTCGTCTTATTTATTTGCAATGACATCAAGAGATGGTCAATGTACAAGCGGCTGCCATCGAGTCGGGGACCCCATTGACACAAGAGGAGATTTCAAGGCAAGTGCTTGGACAGAAGAAAAGGTACTTGCTTGGATTTGGGAGTGGCCCACAACCCTCTACCATATTTGCAACACGAGCACACGATAAGGACATGAAGGCAATGCGAGCTGAGGTGGAGGCACTTCGTGAGGAGCGGCAAAAAGATCTTGACGAGTTAATGAAAGAGCGAGAGGAACGCGAGAGATGTTACAATGAGCTGTTGAAAGAACGAGAGAAGCGCATTCAATTATCCAATGAGATGTTGAAAGAACAGGAGGAGGGACAAAAGGCAAGGGAGGAGACAAATACAAAGGTCAAGCATCTTAATAACGTAGTTGCCAAACTGTCACAACTCTTGGGAATCTAAGTTGGGCATCCGACGTTTGTTTTTTGTTAAGAACAATTTCATTAATGTCACACTTACTTTGTTTAAATATGTTCCCTTGAAGAGTTGAAAATGTCATCAATTTTGGAGTTATTTAGGGTTTATGATTTCTTGTGTAGTTACTAGAGTTTGGTATTGAGTTTTCTTAACAATGAACTTGTATTTAAAATATGTACTTGATTAAGATTAACTATAGTAGAAACATGTTAAAAAAACATAGCGAATTTCAATCTTCGTTTAGAGTAACATGTAAATTTCAACAGTGGTATTTTGAATAGTAACTCGAACCACTGTTTAAACGTAATGGTAACCTTCCTGGTGACAAATGTGACATGTAGGGACAGACGGTACGTAAATAGCACACCTACATTGGGAATTAGAGTTGAAAATGTCATAAACTTTGTCGGAAAAAGGGGTTCGGGGGGCAAAAATGCAAAGTAGCCCCCGAAACACTATTTTCTCATAATAGGAAGCTTCTCGGTGATAAATGTGACATGTAGGGACAGACGGTATGTAAATAGGACATCTACGTTGGGAATTAGAGTTGAAAATGTCATAAACTTAGTCGAAAAAAGGGATTCGGGGGGCGAAAATGCAAAATAGCCCCCAAAACACTGTTTTCTCGTAATGGGAAGCTTCCCGGTGATAAATGTGACATGTAGGGATAGACGGTACGTAAATAGGACACCTACGTTGGGAATTAGAGTTGAAAATGTCATAAACGTAGTCAAAAAAAGGGGTTCAGGGGAAGAAAATGCAAAGCAGCCCCCGAAACACTGTTTTCTCGTAACGGGAAGCTTCCCGGTGATAAATGTGATATGTAGGGACAGACGGTACGTAAATAGCACACCTACGTTGGGAATTAGAGTTGAAAATGTCATAAACTTAGTCGAAAAAAGGGATTCGGGGGGCGAAAATGCAAAATAGCCCCCGAAACACTGTTTTCTCATAATGGGAAGCTTCCCGGTGATAAATGTGACATGTAGGGACAGACGGTACGTAAATAGGACACCTACGTTGGGAATTAGAGTTGAAAATGTCATAAACGTAGTCGAAAAAAGGGGTTCGGGGGGCGAAAATGCAAAGCAGCCCCCGAAACACTGTTTTCTCATAACGGGAAGCTTCCCGGTGATAAATGTGACATGTAGGGACAGACGGTACGTACATAGTACACCTACGTTGGGAATTAGAGTTGAAAATGTCATAAACTTAGACGAAAAAAGGGGTTCGGGGGGTGAAAATGCAAAATAGCCCCCGAAACATTGTTTTCTCATAATGGGAAGCTTCCCGGTGATAAATGTGACATGTAGGGACAAATGTTACGTAAATAGGACACTTACGTTGGGAATTAGAGTTGAAAATGTCATAAACTTAGTCGAAAAAAGGGGTTCGGGGGGCGAAAATGCAAAGCAGCCCCCGAAACACTGTTTTCTCGTAACGAGAAGCTTCCCGGTGATAAATGTGACATAAGCCTATAAAGAACCCATAAGCATAGTGAGTTTCTCGTCCCCATAAGCCTATAAAGAACCCAAGGCATTACTCATTCACAAACAGAAGCATATCTACATCTATAAACCCACTAATTAGTTTCTTCTTTAAGGAAATCGTTTCCAAAATTTCAATGAGTATATCGAGAAAATTAGAATCTTTTATGAAGAAAAAGACCATATTAATTTCCATCCATGGAGGTCACAAAAACACTGAACTAACGTAACTGGAAGCTTCATGGAGGTCACAAAAGCAGCATAGTGAGTTTTATGGATACCAGACAAACTCTAATGATGGGTTCTCTTACATTTTTATAACAAATAATTTTTGGATGAAATGGTAAGTACACCCAAAATTTCTGTAATTTTGTAATAGCTACACAATTTACTTTCACATTTAAGTACTAAAATTTACTTAGATAGATTTAGAGATTCAAAAGCTAAAACAAGAACTCATGATGGGTCCATGTTTGGATGTCTTGCATTAGTTAATATATATTACTGTCCTTGTCTTTTAATGTTTGAAATTATTACGACATATATGTCGTCCAAAAGTGCCACTACATGCACCGAACTAATGATTTTTTCCCCCTTTTTTGCAGATGTTTTTGGACATACAAATGTGGATATGCTTTTTTTGACAAGTACGGGAGGGCATTGTTTTTATATCTCTATTCGTATATATAGTGGTTTGTACAAAATATTTTTTTGGTAGAGTAAATATCAGCTAATTTGGTAGAAATTAACATAGCACGTGATACAAAATAGTTTTGTGGCAGTACAGAATATAATTTTTGTTGTGGTACAGAAGTTGTAGGTGCACAATTAATTTGGTTATTCCAGTATTATGTATGGAATTAAATTATTGACGTGGGATTAGACTTGGTTCTTATGAAATTTGTAATATATATATATATAAGTGGACGTTCGATATTAATTTTTTGGATGGTTGGAACTGAAATGTGTGTAATCGTTGTTGAATGCTTGATAACATATTTACCGTTGATGGATTATATTGTTTATACAGGGTATAGGTGTAGACGTCCCCGAACGCCCCGGGAGGATTAAGTCCTGTTCTGTTCGTTTTTGCGAGTCTACTACAATTCGGACTCAAATTGTCACGGTTCTTAATCTGAACCAAAGAATCCAACTCTGGCAAATCGTTTTGAGAAAAAACAAATTTTGAAAAGAAGTGCCAAACATGGACTGCTTTTGCCAGATACAGAGTCGCCACCTAAATATTTTTAAAATGGGAAATTTAGGAAACCCTGACTCGGTGCCGAAGGCCACGTGTCCGTCATCACCGAAGTTGTCTTGGCTCGGAAGCTTGGGTACGATCGGGGAAGGTCAGCTATGAGCACCCCCTTTCGCCCGGTCCGAAGACCGGCCTCTACTAACCGTGATATCCGATTTTGAAAACATTACATGCTCTTATTCCAATTATTAGCCTAGAATTACTATGTTGTGCGCACAACAAACAAGTATAGACTAGATTGCCTAATTTGGAAACAAACATTGCATATCCGTTCGTTTTGAAAGCGTTTTGGAATTTGCTACTCGCAAGTAGGCTAAAACACGAATTTCAACGAGTTTTTCCAACTCAAACTGTCACGCCCCTAACCCGCCCCTAAAAGGTTTGGGCATGACCTACTCAGAAACAGACAGAATTATATTTTTTTTTTTTACTTGTCAAAATTCACAGTGGCACCCCGAACAGCTTGTCTTATTGCCGTCAAATACAACATAGGGGTTGGCTTGATAATTTGCCATATTCACCCAAAATTTTATCACAGACGTGTTTTTCTTATTCTTAAAGATAGGATGTTGATTCTTACAGTAACCTATCACATTACCAACAATTTACTTGGTGGTTAGCTATTGCTTTGTCAGTATTATGTGGACAGACACGGATTATAGGCGGGGTTCCTTATGTTATTCGACTCCTCCTTATACGAAGCCCCAAGGGCAGATTACAGGTTCGACATAAACAAAGCAGGGATCAGATCACAAATTATGTATAACAAGCAAATTTGAAACATAACGTATCAGATATTTCTTATCATATCATGTCGTTAGGGTATACTTAACAAAATAAATAGTTCACATTTTAATGAGTCAAATTTTTGCTTTCATGCCGAAATTTTAAACAGCTCGGGTCCCTACGTAACACAACAGAATCTAAACTTCGCATTGACAAAATCAAAAATCCCCATTAAACATGCCGTATTCATAGTTAGCACAGTCAATAATATCAAAACTAAACAGATAATAATATCGGAAAACAATTCGTAACCATGTATTAAATATCGTTCGAACCTAAAAACAAAAATCATTAACATAACATATTCCCAATTCCATTTGTTTCTGTTCGAATTCACATTGTCATGCAGAACGGTTCGCACCTGAAGGCTTTCACAATCCTAAACCGTGAACTCATATAAACAGGATGTAATGTGGGTGAAATTCCTCATGTCGTCCAACCATTCTTTATAAGAAATCTTGGTCACGGATTATCGATTATACATAACAAAACATATTACAGGTTTCAAATTTTCGTAAACAAACCCTTCAGTCCCTCAGACATTGACAATAAATGTGTCGGCTCACAAATTCGTAGTGTTTACATCTTATTCCAAAATCAGAAGTCATAGTACTTGAACAAATCGATTCAATGTCAATCTTCACATGTCCAAACATAACTAATATGTATATCATTCCCTTATTTCGTGTGAACTATCAGTAGGGAACAGGATATAATCAATTATTTCCTTACATAATTATAAGAGTCTCTCTATACCTAACTTCTTATCACAGTCAGTCCTTCTCAACACATTACAGAACGTCATGCAAAACTTATTCTTGTTAGCACCCCGCAGGTTTGAACATTGCTATAATACAGTGAACGTGACTATACTGCGAAATGCACATATTGTATATATTATCTGGTTTACTCATTAAGTTGTAGGAATAATCCATATTTAATGTGTGAGCCATTCAGCTGAACAGGTGTTAGAAGGCACAATCGTTGTTATATCAATCCATCAATAACAACCAATAACATAAAAGTGTACTTCATTGTGGACACATAAATTATCTTACCAGTCAACTCGAACTCTTACCCCACTTCTACCGGCAACTTTGTTGATCCAATTCCACCTGCTTGTTTATACAGTCTACCAACAATTTTTTTTTTTTCCAACGGAGGTAGGATCCTTGTCCTTATTCTCGCCACAATCTGCACAATAACCATTATACAGTAGACACAATTCACAATTGTTAGCCTTACCAGAATACTTAACGTTGCTATCAATCATCCAGATACTTTCAGGGTGTCATGCAAGATGCCTAAAGCTTTTCTAGACATCCTAGAGCTCAATGGATCCGTGTGTGAGATAGCAACTCGTGCTCTGATACCACTTGTCACGCCCCTAACCCGCCCCTAAAAGGTTTGGGCATGACCTACTCAGAAACAGACAGAATGACCTATAATAATTGATTTTTGGGGCTTGTGCGGAAGCAGTAAAATTAGAACAACATTCGGATACATCCATTGAGCAACTACCAAAATGCCAGGACCATCTTGAAATTTAACTTACAGTAAATATGTACATGAAATTAGGTTCTGAATCGTCTATAAACCCATTTCGGACTTTAGATATACAAAACATTAGGTACAATAACCTTGACCAACCACATATGGGTACAAAATACATAGACACTCATGCAAGGGTTCCTTTAGGTGCTGGTTATCCTTATCTTGACAAAATGCAATTGCTAGAACGGATCTCCAAGCGGCTTCCTCTAAATCGACAAAATTACAGAATAAGATAAGCTCGGTGAATATTAGTACTTAAACAATTAAATCATAATGCGTGCTGTACTTGCATCAACTCAAGTACAAAAGTAATCTGATTTTACCTTGAATGACTCTTGGCCTATTACCTAATTTTTAGCAGATTGACCTATTGGCCCAACTTTATCAGATTGGCCTTTCAGCCCAGATAGCCTTACGGCACACAGGTAGCCTTTCGGCACACAGATAGCCTTTCGGTACACAGATAGCCTTTCGGCACAGGTAGCCTTTCGGCATAGGTCGCCTTTCGGCACACAGATAGCCTTTCGGCACAGGTAGCCTTTCGGCACACAGATAGCCTTTCGGCACAGGTCGCCTTTCGGCACACAGATAGCCTTTCCGCACAGGTAGCCTTTCGGCACACAGATAGCCTTTCGGCACAGGTAGCCTTTTGGCACACAGGTAGCCTTTCGGCACGCAGATATATCAGAAATATACAGAAATGTGCATGGACTCAAGAGGTGGCTCGTACGGATTCTAGAGGTGGCTCCCACTAAAGTGTAGCACTTAGTTCCGTACAGCACTTTGCTCCACACCAGAAGTCAATAAGTTTCATCATGTCATATCATAAACAAAACGAGTATCATAGCGGAACAACCGTAGTGTCATCAAAACAGACTAGCCTTACAGCCATATAGAGACACATAGTTTCTTTTTATCATTTAGAGGAGTTAGCATATTTAAGTTACTTATCACAAAGTGCCAACAACATCCATTAATTCCAAGGGTACATAAATACTATAGTATCATAATGTACCCACATTTCACTTGCTTATTATCATGAATCAATGTCCTTAATTTGCGGATAACAATATGTGCATTCGATCCATCAAAATAGTTGCCTCGTAATAATAGGAAATAATACGATTGCTTCTACTAACGAAAGTGAATATGTAATATAAATGAGCGAGAATAATTCCATAGTTACACCTTTGTATGTAGCTTTTTCAATGTTCACACGTATTTCCATTTGAAGTGAAATCACTTACAAGGATTAGGCGTTATAGCAGTAAAATGTACATATAGCGTACTATTACTCACGTGTTGTAGTGGCGTACTAGTTCATACGGGTGTGCCACTGTACACCACATGGTGATAAATTAGTATTCTTTCCTTTTTAAATTCTTAGGAAGTCAATTCATGTGTTACAATTAGTATGAATTTATAACTATCATAAATTCATCGAGAAAATTATTCTAAAAGTACCAAAGAGTTGACACGTAAAAGCGAACAAACACATTTTCTTGTCACAAAACAGTCCTCCGCTCGAGCGCTAATTTGTGCACTTTCGGCGCCTGATACAATGCTATCAAAAATCTTTGGAAGGTTGGTTTTTCGCTCGGCGGGACGAGGTAATTCGAGCAAACTCTTGAAAGATAAATTTTCCGCCGGCGTACTGTCTCGCTCGAGCGGACCTTCGACCAGTTCGAGGCCGATTCCAACCCAAAATTTAGCAATCAAATCCCAATTTTCATGCAACCAAAGATGAATCTAATGTAATACTTCAACCTCACATCACCATAACATGGATTCTACCTTGATTATAGCAATTTACCCTCACAATCAAACATAGATCTATCGTGAACCAAATACAAACATATATTTCAATCTTCAACCATCACAACATGAGAACTTAAGTTACCTTGAAAGAAATCACACAAATCCAATAAGTTGGTTAGCTTCCTTGGTGAATCAAGTTTCCCCCAATTCTTCACCCACGTTTCTCTCTTCTTTTCCCTCTTAGTTCCTCCTTAGAGCCTCGCGTTTTTTTTACCATAAGCTCAAACAAGACTTAGATATATATATATATATAGAATATCTAGGAGCATAAAAGACAAAATCAATAAACTTTATGATGCCGAAATGAAAATTTCACGAAAATCCCATTAGAGCTTAAAAATCATGCTGATTCCAAATATCAAATCAATTTAGAATTAGGTCTCTAAGGTGCCCAATTTTAGCTTCAAAGAATTTAAGTGTAGCAGATAAGATTTCAACTCAACAGATAGAGACCCATTTGTCTAAGTTCCATGCAATTTTTCATACTTACATACAGTTTCACAATAGATATTCAAAGACACGAATAGAGGGTGAAAGGATACCGGAATTATGTACGAGGGTCGTATTACACAAACAATCAACCTCCACCCACAGGCATTCAAACAGTTATATCACATAAGCAACTAGCCGCGTGGTGAGCCTACTGTCATGTTAACATTCACACGCATGCGATATGCTAAAGCGTAAATACTCACATCGTACTCCGTGCCAAAACAATAAACCAGTTAGCAAACATGCATGTCCTAGTTCATGTTAAGTGACTAATGCATCGCATCTGAGAATGTGATTAGGATAGGCTCATAACCCTAAAATGGCATGTGAAATGCAATCATTGATTGCGTATTCAAGTTAGATTTGAAGATACAATGCGGTTTGTATGATGTCTGGAGCATGCATGTAAACAAATGCATGGATGCGCATGCATTGAATAAGGTATGCTAAAATAAACGTGCCCTAATCTACCATCATAAGCAGGTAAATAAAAGGGAAGAAAGAAGTGGGGTTGGAAGACATGCACACCACTCACACACACTTATTACAAATACGCCCTCGCGCGGAGGGACCGAAAGAATAATACAAATAATTAACTACGCAAGCTAATTAAATATTACAAATTAATTAAATTAACAAATTAATTAAATTAACAAAAACAGTAAACCGCCTCGGGGCGAGGGCTCAATGCACGCGCGCTCGGATTCCGCTCGGAATTGCACTACCATGCCTAGTCTGCCTCTGTTTTCCCTGCTTTGTTCCTGAAATCGCCAAAGGCTCAAGGATGCCTCTCTGGACACTGGAGAATCCCACGGCTAGAGGGAATGACCACCGGCACTAGGATGTGGCCATCGGCACAAAATATATCCACCGGCCATTGATTGACTGCCGGTGGCACTAAATATTGCCGGCCGGCAATGAATTCCTGAACACGCAACTCACAACGAAGAGGCGAGAATCTTGCATGGGCTCAATTCAAGCAATGTATGCACCGAACACATTCCTTATCATGTTTGTGACTCAAAGGAGGATGTGCCTCGATTCTCGGGCCACCAATCACACATTTTCATGCATGATGGCCCAAAGAATCAAGTGTGCAATTTTCATGTCAAATGAAATGCAAACTAAACAATCAAAGAGCCCAATCCCCATCACCCAACCAAAGGACAAAGCATGCATGCAAGATGCATTACAACCTAATCATGTTAGCTAGGGATGCAACATGAGCATGTGAACAAACAATGCAAGCATATAAGCAAACATGAGGTAAGCATGCAAGCAAGCAAATGATGGTCTTAAACATGACTTAGGCAACTCCAAATGGTCCTAAATCAGTGGCCAAAATGCCCAAAAATGAGGGCTAAACACACATGCACACGTGCAAGTAAGTTGGACCAACACTTAGGCACTAAACAAGCAACTTCCAAGCACACTTGAAAGGGGATATCACGGACAACTAGCATGCAATATAAGCTCTGAAATTCATGCTAGAATGTGGTGCCAAACCAAGCCAAATGAAGCAAACATAAGCATGCAAGCATAGTCCAAGTACTTGAGGTAAGTCATGAAGCTTTGAAGCACATTTAATCACAACAAACATGGCATGCACTAAACAACTAAAAATAGATTTTTAGCATGTTAAAGCAAGGCCAAGGGACTACTTAGATGGCATCTAAGTGGCTCAAATTCAAAGGTATGCACAATGGTCAAAACATAGGGCATACAACACATACTCTCAAAGTAATAAAGAGGCGACTTAGGCAAGCATATGAGCATGCCAAAGGGACTGAAATTACATGTTGGATGGTTCCAAACCACCAAAATGATGCAAGCAACACAAGCTACACATTCACACACTTGAGGCATACAAGCCCGGCAAGCCACAAATGCAAAGGAGCTATACTAAACATGCCAAAATCGATCCAAACGACTATGGACAGACCTAAAGCATGGCAAAATAAGCACAAAACATTCATGAGTCTAAGCCTAAATCATACTCAAACAAAGGCTAACAACCTAAGACATGTTAAGGGAATTACAAGGCATTACATGGCAACTACACTAAACATGAATGGAGCACCAAAACCAACACACAACATGATTATATTATGGCATAATAAGCATGAAATGCAGCCTAGACATGATCAACACACACTTGAACATAAGGCTCCTTAAGAGATCAAAAATAGTCCCTTTCAAGGACAACAAGGAGAGGGGGTGGCCCTCCCCTTTTGGAGACTTCAGGCACCATCTCCACTGAAATCCCTCAAGATTTCGGTGGTGAAGAAACTCAAACACCAAAGTCTCAGAAACTTGCACAAAATGGCACAAAATTAGGCCTTTCAAGGCCTAAGGGTGACCAAACACACCCTAAACCACAAAACACTCTTAACAAACAATCAAGAGGGTTAAAAAAAAGAACTTTTTTATGTTATACACTAAACACAAAAACAGCTCTAAGATAGGTAAAAATAGGATGCAAAAATGGGAAATAAAAGGCAAGTTTCTCACCCTTGTTGACCACCTTCACAAGTGTTGATGTTGTTGCTTCCTTGGGCTCAAATCCAGCCAAGAACACCAAGAACAACCTCTTGGAACCTCAGGAACCAAGGAAAGGTGAAATACTAGGTGTTGATGTGCAATAATATGAACAAATGCACCTAGAACACTTAAGGGAGAGAGGTATAGAGATATAATATGTATCAATCCTAGACCTAAAACCAGAGCTCTCTCTGAGTTGTTTTCTCTCCAAAAAGCCAACCCTAATGCCAAGGGGGAAGGGCTCCTCTTATAGAGGGGCCAAACTTGTAATGCTTACAAGTTAAACAACCAAGAGGGACATCCCTCCATACACGTGTATGGAGGAATATCTTGACAGCTGTAATAAAATATCTGAAAAAGCAGATGAACAGTAGCCGGCTAGCCAAAAATATCATTTTGACAAAAATGACTGCCGACCGGCAACAAAGAGTGCCGGCCGGCAATATATATTGCCGGTGGCAAGAAAAACCAGCCGGTGGCCTCTAGCTAGTGCCGGTGGTGTGTGGGGATGCCTCACAAGGCATTCCCTACCCCTCCAAGGCAAAACACAAGTGTTTGGTGCAAAAATAGACACAAAACAGTCGAGTTCGAAGATCCTGAGGCAAGGCGCGTAGCCGAGAACTCCGGGAACTCCAAACAAACACAAACATGGATAATTACCGAGTGTTCAAGCGGTGACGTCCAAGTCTTGAGGACGGTCAAAAATGGAGTGTCTACAACAGGTTGTATTAATAGTGGATACAGGTGGTTTAGAAAATTTTATTTAAAAAAAAAAAAAAAGGGTAAAGTGTTGTACAAATATTTTGGTAGCTAAATCGTAATCAAATGTTTTGGTAACTAAGAATTTAGTAGCAAAACATAACCCATTAATTTTTGCGACCAAATAATTAGTAGCTAAAACAATTGAGAATGAGAGAAAGAAAGTATTGGCCACTAAATTTTTAGTCACGGAAAAAATGGTATCATTTGGCGACTAAAGCGTTTGGTGGCAAAAATGAAGAAGTGAATGTGAGGAGGCTTTTGGCTCACGAAACTTTTAGTGGGCAAAAGTAACAATGACAAAAATTACTTAGTAAGCTAAAAATATGTATTCTATTGGTGACAAAATGTTTGGTCTATAATAGTTATTCTCAAATTATGGTAGCACTTTTAGTGACTAATACTTTAGTGGTGAAACATACCTTTTGCCGACTAAACTAAAGTAGTAGCCAAATGTGTACTTTCGGCGACCAATTATTTAGTAGCTAAAAGTGATACCTTCCCGACTACAACAAGTTAGTAGCCAAAAAGCCTCATTCAATGACTAATACTTTAGTGGCGGAAACATACCTTTGCCGACTAAACTAAAAGTAGTAGCCAAATGTGTACTTTCGACCAATTATTTAGTAGCTAAAAGTGATACCTTCTGACCACAACAAGTTAGTAGCCAAAAAACCTCATTCGACGACTAATAATTTAGTGGCGGAAACATACCTTTTGCCGACTAAACTAAAATTAGTAGCCAAATGTGTACACTTTCGGCGACCAAACAAATGGTAGTCGCCAATACCATCGCCGACTGGGTAAAGGCGACGAGTTTAGTGACAAAAAATTTTTGTCGCTAAATCGTTTCAACGACTAAATTTTTGACTTTTTGCGACCAATATTTTGGTAGCCAAAAGTGACATTTCTTGTAGTGATAGCATCCCCACAAACATAGCTTATATAACCAACACGGCACCAACTGTTTGTGTTGGCAGAGCAATGGGTACATAATTATTGGATATATTTCTCAAATATTTTGTAAATTCTTCAACATTCAGTTTAGACGCACATTTTCTCGATGTTTCCAAGTCATTTTCCGGGAAAATATAGGAACTGAAGATGATTAAGAGAAGATTGAATTTCAACCATCGATTGAGCGAAAGCTAGGAGCAGCATTTGCGACATCGAGAGAAGAAAGAGATTGAGTGGGAAATGAGACCGGTGGAATGTTGGTGCGGCAAACCGACAATTAGGATCCTCGGGCTCAATTTGTGTATTGGTCGCTTCGGTACTATCGGTACAAGATATCCGTGAGTCCTCAATCAACATTTGGTAAGTTTTGAGATCTACTTTTTCTCTTACATTTGGTTCTTTGAGAAAATGTAGGAAACTGAAATAGTTGTTAGCTTGCGTTTACTTTCAATGGGAAAAGAAAACAAGTTTTTATATCAAACCTAAAATGGTTTGCTTTTTTTTTGAAAACAAAATGGTTTGCTAATGTTTAATAGGAGGTCAAAATTAAAATGTAGGAAAATGATTTATTGATTTATTTATTTTTTTAAAGAAAAAACAAAAACCTATAGGAAGTACTTATCAAAAACAGCGATAAGATTATGTAATTATAATTGTTAAATTAATTTAATTATTTCTATAATAATTAATACGAGCTTAAAAATAAATTGAATTATTGAAATAACTCATAATTAATCTAGGGAAAATAACCAAAAAAATAATAGAGTTAGAGCATTATAACAAAATAAACTTTTATTTTTTTAATTTTGTTAATTTAAATTCTAAAATTTTAATTTATTTTCAATTTAAACTATTTATATTTTTCTCTTTTCAGACTTGCATGAAGCTATAACGTTTTTTAAAGCTCAAATAAATTTTGCCAAATGGTCTGCAAGCGTAGATTGTCTAGCTTAGCTACTATCGCAATTAATATTTAATTAAAAAATATATAATAAAAAAAAAATTTGTAGTCGGATCAAGTTCTTAATGACTGATATCTTCATGATTTCATTAACAAGTAGCATAAATTTACTAATATGGTTTAAAATTAATAATCCTCGTGCATGTTAGATTACAGGTTCATCACCCAATCACTCTCATTTTATGTGAATTTTCTATGTTTTTCCACAGGTTTCTGCAATTGAAAAGTCAATAGCAAATGGTAATAAGGTACCAGAAGAAAAAAAAAAAAAAGGAAGAAGTCGAAGAAGAAGAAGATAATTCAGCATAAAAAAATATTTTTTATCTTTTTACGAAAAGATGTGCAGAAAAGTAGAGAGGTGGTGTGATGAAAAAAAGATAAAAAGATAAATTATTTTTAGGTTGCCAAACTTGACCTCAATATCCTTGAAAGAATTAAGAAGAAAAAAAATGAAATGTAAAAGTATTGGATTTATAGATTATCTTAATTTATCATGAAAAATATATAGAAAAGAAATATTTATTAAATAGTCTATATAACTCTCTAGGTATGTATGGAGTCCACTTATATATGTGTGGAGTCCACATCACGATTGGTTCAGATTTGTGGAGGTCTTATGGGGTGGGAGCATCAATCATTACTCAAATGTGGATCCCCACCCCTACAAAGTTAGACCAATTACGATGTAAATCCAACACATATATGAATGAACCCCACACATACATGTGGGCTTGGATCACTTGTGGGTCATCCCCCAAGCGTCCTTTTTAATAAATAAATAAAAAATCCAGAGATGTCAAGTTTTTTGTCAGGTTCTTCGTTGGCTACGGGCTGGAACTGTCCCCAATAGTTCCTTAAATCATTTACCATCTTAAGAGGAAGTACCTTCACGTAATGACCTGTTTGGGCTTTAGACCAAGACCATGGAAGCAATTTCCTCCGCCCATTACAGGAAATTACAATTTTGGCTATCAAATTTGGTGACTAAAAACAATTTAGTCACCGAAAGTTGTGGAATTGGCGATTAAAAATTATATTGGTGATTAAAAATACAAGATTTAGCTTATAAATTTTTTAATTAGATTATATTGATTATTGGCGACTAAAAAAAAATTAATGAATTAAAATAATGCAATTGGCGACTAAAAAAATTTTTAGTCCCTGAAAATGGCACAATTGGCGATAAAAAAATTTTTTAGTTGCTATATAGTTAGGTTTGGCTACTAAAATTATTTAGTCACCGAATAAAAAAAAAATTACATTTTATCTTTGACGACCAAACTTTTGGTTGCCAAACATTCATTTTCAATGAAAAAAATTTTTTTTAGTCACTATAGAGTTTAGTTTTTGGTACTAAAATAATTTAATCGCCGAATAAAAAACAAAAATTTACGTTTTATCTTTGGTGACCAAACTTTTGGTAACCAAAAATTTATTTTCAATGACAAAAAAAAAATTTAGTCGCTGTAGAATTAGTTTTGGCTACTAAAATTATTTAGTTGCCAAATGAAAAACAAAAATTTACTTTCTTTCTTTCTTTCTTTCTTTCTTTTTCTCTCTCTCCCTTCTCTCACCATCGCGGATCTAGGGTTTAATTTTATTTTTGATGTTATAGGATTTTGATAAAATCATTTTACGGTTTTACTCTTTTTCTACATTTGAAGCGTGTATAAGCTCCAAGTTACATTTAATTCACAATTTTGTTGCTCCAAGTGGTAAATTCGATCATTGTGTACATTTGATGGGAGAGAAAAGAGCAATAGGAGTGTAACTCAAGAAGCAATTGATGGATTCAAATCATTGATGGACCAAGTGAGTTCCTTTTGCCATTGATATTGTTCTCTATCAAGAATTTACGATTTTACCTATTTGCATATGTTTGGTTGTTGAGAAATTGATAATAAAATAAAATAAAATAAAAAAGGAAAAAAATATTTGTGTTAAGAATATTTCTTCTATGTATTTGGTTGCGAGCCGGTTTTCTCTAGCCTAAATAATGAAATTTATCTATGATTCACAATGTGAGTTCTTTTCTTTTTACTCGATTTTCTCGATATTTATGCTACATGTATCATGTCGAGTCTGTGAATTGTCATGAAAGGTTCCCCCACCACGACAAATTTATTTTGAAAATTATTGTTCACAAATAGCTTGTTTGGTTGGCAAGAGCTTTTTCTAGAAGTAACTTGGGGTCCTTCGAGGTTATAATGATTCAATGGAATTGTGGTAGTTAATATTCACTTTGGGCCTGTTTTTTATCAAGGGAAAGTAATGTCAAGTATCAATCTCTTTTTGCACTAGAAAATACTCCATGGAAAATATGTTTATGCACTTTATAACATCTTAAAAAAGGAGGAAAAAATATTTTGGTCAGCATAAAAAAAAATATTTTGGTGAATTCAAAATACACACTTGCTTTAATTTCACTTTTGCCGACTAAAAATATTTTGAGTCGCAAAAAACGTATATATCTTCGCCGACCAAAAAAAAAATTTTATAGCTAAAACTTGATACTATTACA